>BLSH010004284.1:235471-258319 GCA_018402905.1 Glandirana rugosa
CGTCCTACTCTAGACGTTAGACAGGGAGTTTCGTCATCATCATCATTAGAGATGGATCAGGTGGGACTAGGTAGAGATTACTACTACTACTGCTTTGAGGGACAGATTGCAGATCTCATCCTGCATTACAGAACGATCTGATTGTGGACTAGGTAGAGATTACTACGACTACTGATTTTAGGGACAGACTGCAGATCTAATAACATCTCACCCTGCATAACAGAACGATCTGACTGGACTAGGTAGAGTCTACTGCTTAAAGGGACAGATTATTGTTCTGAAATCATCTCCTACTCCTATAGGGTCAGGTTCCTGCTGTTGCTGTAAGGGTCAGATTATTGTTCTAAAATCATCGCCTACTCCTATAGGGTCAGGTTTCTGCTGTTGCTGTAAGGGACAGATTATTGTTCTAAAATCATCGCCTACTCCTAAAGGGTCAGGTTCCTGCTGTTGCTGTAAGGGACAGATTATTGTTCTATAATCATCTACTAGTTCTAAAGGGAGAGGTTCCTGCTGGTCCTGTAAGGGACAGATTATTGTTCTAAAATCATCGCCTACTCCTATAGGGTCAGGTTCATGCTGTTGCTCTAAGGGACAGATTATTGTTCTATAATCATTTCCTAGTTCTAAAGGGAGAGGTTCCTGCTGGTCCTGTAAGGGACAGATTATTGTTCTAAATTCATTGCCTACTCCTATAGGGTCAGGTTCCTACTGTTGCTGTAAGGGACAGATTACCACCGCCATTTCCACCTACACTGCCACGGTCACGGCCTAGTCAACCTCTAGGCTCCTACTCCACATCCACGCCCCCTTCCCATTTTTATTTTTTTTTAATTTGATTTTAAGTTATTTTCCCTATCCCCATTTTTTTGTAGGGCACTTGTCCTACTCTTACCCCCATTTTACTTCCTTTTGCAGCCCTCTAGCACTTGCCAGGACTTTTTTACAGCCATTTTTGTGCTGAAAAGTTTGGGTCCCCATTGATTTAAATGGGGTTCGGGGTCCGATGTCAAGTTCGGGTCAAGTTAGGTACCGAACGCAAACTTTTTCACGAAGTTCGGCCGGACCCGCCGAACCCGAACATCCAGATGTTTGCTCAACTCTAGTAATGGATATTTCCTTATTTTTTAATTATCAAAGGATAACTGCTACACAATAGCATAATATATGGTGGGCTTTAGGCTAGGTTCATACATGTCTGGCTACGATTTGCAGTCAGTTTTTAAAAGGAGTCCGATGCAGCTTTGTTCACTGTGAGATTCAAGTGCAATTTTTTACTTGAATTTGTACCTAAACCAGTCCTAAAACTGCACAGGATTCTTTTCAAAAATGGACTGCAGCCGCCTCAGACATTTGTGAACCAGCTCCATTGCAAGCCAATCGATAGGGTGGGGGATGGGTATCTACTACCCTAATCATATAGAAAAATTAGTTATACCACCTGGGTAATAACCCAATTGCCATCATCTCTAAAATTGAATATACGGCAAAATGTACCCCCTAATACTTGGATTTTTAAGGCAAAAATCAAATGATTTTATAAAAAGTAAAGTTTTATTACAAATCATTAAAATTTAAGGTGTATACATCACCAATATTACTGTTTACAAACACAGGTAAAAAAACATTTTGCATGTGGAGATTTATGGATGCAGGAAGAGGCGTCTCAAATGCCCGACACGTTTCAGGAGCTTTCATTTCTTCTCTTATCTACTAATCATGGGAGATTTAGTGCAACAGAGATTATCTATGATATATAAGGAAAAATATAAAGAATCCATTTATCTGGAATATGCAAATATGAATACATATATATTTGCATCTCTTATATATATCTATAGGAAAACATGAATTAAAAATTATGTACATTATAAGTGTTGATTCATATGAGTAGAAAAGTTTTAGAATAAATTATTTGGAATGAAATATAATATTAAATAAATTCTTATTTAAATATTTTAATATGGCCATTATATATGCAGCTAGAGTAAGGTAAAATGATATAGTAACGAACAAAAACAGAGTATTCCATATCATAAGTTGAATAGATATTCATTTTGAAAATAAATGCACAAAAAATAAATGCATAAAAAAGCATGTTGTAATTAATTTAAATCCTACAGGGAAGAGGAACAAGTCATAGAAGTAAGTGGCATTTAAAGATTGAGTCTAGTCTTAGTTCAAGGACAGGAAAGAGTATTATTAAAAAATCCATTGTACTATAAGAAGTTTGCAGCGCTTACCTTGAAGCAAGACGAGGTGCGAGCAGGCTGTGTGTCTGGATATAATGGTGGCATCTCCCTCACTTAAGAGACCGCCGCCATTATATAATGCTGGCGCATGTGCAGTAGCACCGCCGGCGTTGTGACGTAGTACGCCGCATCAGACAGATGACGTGACACTTGTCCATGAATTCCCTCCACCAACGCAGCAAAGTGGTGGCAAAATGTGCCAGAGGGTTCATATGTTATGCAAATCAGATGTGGTTCAAAATATGTTGCCAAAAGTTTTGGGGTGCCTGCCTTTACACACACATGAACTTTAATGCCATCCCAGTCTTAGTCAGTAGGGTTCAATATCAAGCTTGCCCACTCTTTGCAGCAATAACAGCTTCAACTCTTCTGGGAAGGATGCCCACAAGGTTTAGGAGTGTGTCTATGAGAATGTTTGACCATTCTTCCAGAAGCACATTTGTGAGGTCAGGCACTGATGTTGGACGAGAAGGCCTGGCTCCCAGTCTCCATGCTAATTCATCCCAAAGGTGTTCTTTTGGGTTGTGGTCGGGACTCTGTGCAGGCCAGTCAACTTCCTCCGCCCCAAACTCACTTATTCATGTCTTTATGGACCTTGCTTTGTGCACTGGTGCAGTCATCTTGGAACAAAAAGGGGCCATCCCCAACTGTTTCCACAAAGTTGGAAGCGTGAAATTGTCCAAAATGCTGATGCATGCCTTAAGTGTTCCCTCCACTGGAAGGGGTCAAGCCAAACGCCTGAAAAGCAACACTACACCATAATCCCCCTTCCACCAAATGATTTGGACCAGTGCACAAACAAGGTCCATAAAAACATGGATGAGCGAGTTTGGGGTGGAGGAATTTGACTGGCCTGCACAGAGTCCTGACTTCAACCCGACAGAACACCTTTGGGATGAATTAGAGTGGAGACTACGAGCCAGGCCTTCTCGTCCAACATCAGTGCCTGACCTCACAAATGTGCTTCTGGAAGAATGGTCAAACATTCCCAGAGACACACTCCTAAACCTTGTACACAGCCTTCCCAGAAGAGTTAAAGCTGTTATAGCTGCAAAGGGTGGGCCAACTCAATATTGAACCCTACAGACTAAGACTGGGATGCCATTAAAGTTCATGTGCGTGTACTGGCAGGCGCCCCAATACTTTTTTCAATATAGTGTATATGTACTGAGCCTTAAAGAAGAAGTAAAGTCTTCCTCTTTAATTGTACCTACAGGTAAGCCTATAATAATGCTTGCCTGTAGATACAGTAAATATCTCCTAAACTTGCACCGTTTAGGAGATATTTACTATATACTCTGCCGCCGACGTCATTGAAGCATGCACACTGAAGGGACGGCCGATCCTGCCATTTCTTCAGGGCCCTGTGCCAGGACCAGCGGCACCCGTGGGCATGTGCAGGAGTGATGTCATCGTGGCTCTGGCCAATCACAGCATTGGAGCCCGCAAACCCAGAAGAGACTCCGGGGGAAATGTCAGCCGTCTCAGCGTTGTGCGGGCGCCGCTGTAACAGCTTCATCCTAAGATAGGTATTTCATATTGAGCCAGTATTCATTGTGTATGGGCCGAATGTTTGTAAATACCACAGTGTATATTTATATATATATATATATATAGTATACTGGTAATAGCTGGAACTGATTCACAGCTATCACTAGGTACAGAGCACACTCTGGTCTGGTCCTGTACATCATGGACATGTCAGATCACAGCCATTTACTTGTGCACTGGCCATCTGAGTGTGTCAGAGAAATAGATTTTGGGTTTACATTCACATTAACTGTGATTTTCTACATAGGGGGTGGGGGGTCTACAAGATAAACAGACCGTACATTTTGATGCAAGGGCCGCTTTAATAAGGCTGAGACTGCATGTACAAAGTCTTTGGCACTTGTGCATTATGTTTCTAAATACCTGTTATTAGAACAAACAAAAACATTGTCATTCAGCTCCTGTGGAAATATACAATTTTATTTCAGTGTTTGTGTTGTAAGCACTTTAGAAAATGTCTGTAACTGAAGTGGCAGAAAGGCCATTGATTGCATGGTGGCATGTTAGATGGATCCCCACCCCCTTCTCCACTTTTTTTTTCCTGTGTCTCTTATACTTGATGCTGCAGACAATAAAATCACCACCTATAAGCCTGACAGGTTATCATGAAGATTTAAGGATACATTTTCTTATTTTGCTCAACAGCTCCTTAAAGCTAGCTATGCATTTTCAATCACATAAATATTCAAACAGCTGTTTGCATGCTCTGCATACAGTTCTTTCTTCCATCTGTTATCCTGACCAAAAAAAAAAAGTTTGGCAAATACTTTCAAGATTGACAGTCCAATCCTAAATGGACTGATAAAAATAAGCTGAGGAATAAATCCAGAGCATGTCAAGGACTAGAAGGGCTGTTTTTTTCATTTTCAACCAGAATATACCAAATTTATTGTGTTGCTGACCTGGAATTTCTCATGCAAGTTTCTGCATGATTCATTGCTCTGTATATGATTTCAGGAAAAAACACAGCCATCAAAAGGCAGTCAAGCTGTTAATCTTCACACCAACTTTATCGATACACCGAGAAATACACAGCATGACATTAAAGTGTGACTGTAAGTGACTCAACTTCACAAATTAAAGCAGAACTGCAGACACCCTCTATCCATTCCACATTTACAACAATCAAGTATTTATTATAATAAAACTGTAATAAAACGGAAGAATTATAAACTATCAATGATTTAAAGAAAGTAGCAATTGCTTTATGGAAATATGCAGACTGCTTTTGCTGACCTTCTTGTAAATATTATTTGTCGTGTTGTCTTATTGACCCTCTGGCTTCAATATTTTTGGAGTCACTGACCTGGAATAATGAGTTTAAAATTAAATTAAAAGTCATTTAATATCCCCTTTTAGAAGAGCTTTATTCCAAACAAAGCCATTCTGTAGTTTCTAAATATAGGCCTTAAAGAAGATCTACAACCAGTCATTAACATTTCATATAGTATTTAAAGGATAAGTTCACCTTTCTAAAAAAAAAAATAATAAATGCACATTTTTTCAGGAAAAAATGTGCATATATTATTTTTTCCTGCAGGAGCCTGGAAAGCACTGCGTCTGTGATCAGTGGATCAGGGGTGCAACGTGGGCTCCTGTGGCCCTGCAGCTGTAAGCCTGTACCTCCATATGGGCTGAAAGTTTGAAAGCTACAGGGCTTGTGAATCAACTACGAGGGCCTTCATCATCATCTTCACAGTTCATTCAGACAAGTTATCTGCCGGGGTGGATGACAGTACTTGTAGTTCATTCATTCACATTGTAAAGGAATGACATGGCCATGTGGGTGGAAGCCTAAACGGCAGTGCTGTTTTTGAATAGTGATAGTGGATGTAGGGAGAAGAACCCCTGCCTTCTGTCACAGGAAGGGGAGGATTGGGGGGGAGGCGACAGGAGCTGGAAAATATTACATATTTCACCCCAGATATAGGTGTAACATGAAACATGTTCCAAAAGGTGAACATATCCTTTAACATGGTAATGTAATTAAAAACAATTTAAAACAACATTTTTAATATATTTAATTCTTCAACATTTATTAAAAGAATGCCTTAAGAATATGTGATTAAGGGGAATTTGATTGCTATGTATAATTACATAAGGTGTCCATATAGTGAACTTGGTAAAGAGGTATTCACTACAAGGGGCAAGGGGCACTCTTTAAATCTGGAGGAAAAGAAATTTAACCTGCAAATACGGAAAGGCTTCTTCACAGTAAGAGCTGGAATAGACTTCTGAAGAACTACTTCTGGCTAGCTCAGTAGATAAAAAAGAGCTGGATGCATGCACCAGAGATTGTTGATCCAGGAAATATTCAATTGCCTCCTGGGGGATCAGGAAGGAACTTTTCCCCTACTGGAGCAAATTGAATCATGCTTCATCTTTTTTTTTCCCTTCCACTGGATCACCTGTGGGTACAGGATTGTGTATATAGACGTGATTTTTTAGGGGTTTTTTTTCTACTGGTTGAACTAGTTGGGCCTGTGTCTTTTTTTAACCTATGAAAAAAAGAACCTGGTTACCTAGTTACATAAATAAATACGCACATAAGTAACAAGGTGTTCTTACCATGAGGATCCTTGTGCAGTTACTTCCTGTTTTGGTTTAACAACTCCCAAAGGTCTCCTAATTGTGCTCCTGCGTTATCCCCCTGTTGCATGTGCTACTTCAGGAACTTAATATGTACAGTCTGGAGGAAAGAAGGGAGAGAAGAGACATGATTGAAACCTTTAAATACATCAAGGTTCAGGAGGGCAGTCTTTTCAATATGAAACCAAAATCAAGAACACGGGGACATGACTTCAAACTAACTGGGGGGAAGTTCAAAACTAATCTTAGAAAGTATTATTTTACCGAAAGGGTGGTTGATGATTGGAATAAACTACCAACAGAGGTTGTGAGACAGTCAACAGTAAATGGCTTCAAACATGCTTGGGATAAACATAAATCTATAGTCAGACAACAAGGTTAATATAAAAAATAAATAAATAAAAAGGGGCAGACTCGATGGACTACTCAGTCTTTTTCTGCCGTCACTTTTCTGTTTCTATGCTGATAGAGACTACAAGCTACCACCCTGAGGCACATTGCACAAGCATAGTCCACTATCAATAAACTAGTCCAGGGCAATACGGTTCAGACAGAGTTGGAAAGCGAACATAGAGGCAGGAAGTGGCTGAAAGAGGGTGTTGGAGGCAGCAGCACTGAGATGGTAAAAAAAGCTCAAAAAAATATTTTATGGGAAAACCCATGACAATTGTTTATGATACACAGGGGTTGATTTACTAAAACAGGATAGTGTAAAATCTAGCTGCACCAGATTTTGCATGCTCCAGTTTTAGTAAATCAACACGGCAGTGTTTTAATAAACTAAATGTCACCCATTAATATTTTCCCATTGCCTGGTATAGCGCTACCTGGAATTATCATTAAATAGACTGAAATACTTTGTAAACATTGATCGATGCCGCATTAGCTGCCATTCTTTGCCGTAGTTGAAACAGAATTTCAGTCTCTTGATTTTGATTCTTTTAATTGTGAATTTCAGCACTAATCATATATTTCTTCTTCTGATAGCACATTTCTAGCCAAGGTGACAGTGTACAGGCAAAGTCCTATGGCTGGATAGACTTACATTGTGGTTTAGGATCAGCTGTCTGAGCCCAAAGAATTTGGATGCTGGGCTAATTTGTTTTACTCAGCCCCATGATTTTATGGAACTTTTTTGTTTCAAATAGTGAAACGAAATACAAAAAGCAAAAACTGGTAAATACAGTCTTTTGCCTTTTTTTTTGCTTGCATCTCTCTATGGAAAGCTGTTTTTGCTGACAAAGCATGTGCTTTAGGAAACTTGAGTTAGAAGATTTTTGTTTTTTAAGTACCATGAATCTGTAATGACTTTGTTACAATTAAAGTAAATCTCTAGCCCATTCTTTTTTTCCCCCTTGTTTTGAATAGGAAATCGGGAAGGGTTATAATCACTTTCAAGTATTTATTGCTGTATGTGTCCCTTTGGGGGAAAATGTCTCTCGTTATTTACAGTTGTCATTGAAGCAGGTGAAGGAGGTGAGGAAATATTTTTCCAATAGGGACACCTCTCTCCGTTGACAACTGTCAATCATGATAGGTCTACTCTCTGAATTGGTCTATTGATATTCCTAATGTATCGCTGGTCTGTTAGGAATAATGATTTATATGTATATACAGCCATGTATAGACAGAATGTGAGAATATTGGTACCCTTATAAATGTAAATGGATATTGCCAAAAAACAATACATGCAATGTACATCCTTTGCTTCATAAATCATTCCAGCATTTTAATTCTAAAACTATCTTTAGCAAATCATTCCATCCCGTGTGCCATATTGTTTTGAGCTAAAAAAAAAATGGTAAGTGCTGTCTTGTGTTTAGCATCTGCTAATCTGCATTTTAAACATATTTTGCGTCTCTCACTGTTTCTGTGCCTCTGAATTAATCTATCTTTGTCTCATGACTAACTGTAATAAGGGCATTACTTAGCAAGTGTTAGTTGGGAATATAAACGTGACACTGCTACTTACATTACCACTTCTCAGAGCAACAGTTCACACACAAAGCGCACCCTCCAGAATTAATTTCATTTCAGACTTTAATTAAACACTTACATCTGTTACATTTGTTTTTGGTTTTGAATGTTTAATTCATGACATGTTAACTTGTTTTACAGGGTTCATCTGTAATGTCGCTGTGTTTACGATGTTGCATGTTTCTTTTGCCGGATGGTTTAATTGAAGGGCAGTAATTATTATCATTATGTAGACAATCAACCATGGGCATGCTCAGGCAGGCTTTCCAAAACATGGCTTTAAGCTTTTAGAGATGATGTAAAAATGTAGACAATGGATAACTATATTTTTGTATCCTAGGCAAAGCTATCTCTCTATCTATTACAATGATCTTTAAAATCCTTCAAATTATTTGTCAACATTTTTAACATTGTGTTGAACATTTTTTATTTTTTTTTATGATTGTAAGCAGAGTAACCTTTACGGTCACAATTAAGATAGCAAGAGTATTGTAGATACATACAATAGAGAACATTCAGTAACTATTCTTTCTATGTGCCATTAAGTGTACCACAGCAATGACATTTCAGCAAAAGTTAGGGAATGAATTAAAGAAAGGCAGGTAAATCACATGTAGAGGGATGTTTTAATAATATACAAAGGTGGAAAAGTTATGCATTATTAGGGGAGAGAAATGTATCATCAACTAAGAGAAAAGAAGATAATGTTTAATTGACATGTGCATCGTGTATGATATGGCTTCACTTGCTGCTGTCTGCAAAGGCAAATAGGATCGTTGTAGTTTGTAGGTAATGGGGAATCAGAAAAAAAAAAAGATTTCAATGAACCTTGGACCAGAATTAAGAAAAGGAAAGAAAAGGATATGTTTTGTATCTCATAGTAGGGATAAGCCAGATATCATTGAGGTCAAGCCAAACACTTGAAAACCATTGGGGCATTGGGAATAAATGTGCTTCTAGCATCATAGTTCCTGAAACTAAGATTTGAGGCATGAGCACAGGAGTAATCACCTGTGTAGTAATTGGTATATTCACCAGGAACATTTGACATGATATATTATATATAGCTCCTAGCTCTCTATGTGAACTGTGGAGACCATATTTTCCCTGAAAGGTATGCTGTTTTCCAGCTTCTAATAATTGGTATGGCTGGTTTGATGCAAAAATATAAACACGATTTCCACCATGAATGTTTCATTTCCTAAATAATCGTACATAATCTCCCATTTAACTCTAGCACTTTTATCCTGTGTAATAATATGATGCACAATTCTTATAAGTTTATTTAACATGCTCAAAATACCAATGCTACATTTGTTAATTACACTAAAAATCCCTAAATAAACCTCAAAACTCCATTTCAGCTATGATCTCTTCTCTAATGGTACTGTAAAGATGAATATTCTATTATGAATCTCATATTATAACACTTATAGTGTTAATAATATGAGTATAGTATTATAGTATTACAGTGAAACTATTGTTTGCATAAAAAAACACATGATGCAATATTATTATTATATTATTATACAGGATCTATATAGCACAAACAGTTTGCACAGCGATTTACATTATGAAGGGAGACAATACAGCAACAATAATTCAATACAAGAGGGTTGGGAGGGCCCTGCTCCTGCAAGCTTACAATCTAATGGGGAGGGGCTGGTGGAACAAAATGTAATATTGTGAGGGATGAACTGATGGGAAAAATAGAAGATTTAGTTATTAGCTGAAGGCAGTATAGGCCTCCCTGAAGAGTTGAGTTTTCAGGGACCATTTAAAAAGTGGACAGAGTAAGAGATAGCCAGACATATTGAGGTAGTGAGTTTCAGAGGATGGGAGAGGCTCTGGAGAAGTCCTGGAAATGAGCATTGGAGGAGGAGACATGGGAGTTAGAGCAGGAGGTCTTGAGAGGAGTGGAGAGGATAGTTTGGGTGATATTTGGAGATAAGTTTGGTGATGTAGCTGGGGCAGAGTTGTAAATGGTTTTGTATATTATTGTTAGTGTTTTGAATTTTATTCCTTGTGCAATGGGAAGCTGGTGAAGGGATTGGCAGAGAGGGATAGCGGACACTGAATGGTTGGTAAGGTGGATGAGTCTGGCAGCAGCATTCATGATAGAATGAAGAGGGGATAGCCTGCGAAGAGGTAGGTCAATGAGGAGGGAGTTACAATAGTCAACGCAAGAGATGACAAGGGAGTGAATAAGCTGCTAAGTGGTTTTAACGGTTAAAAGGGACAATAGTAGCACTATAAATTAAAGTGGCTGCTATGATTCCTTGAAGAGAAGGAGTTCATGCCTTTTGCTGCTGACTTGGCCCATCGAAATGCTGCTCCCACTAAGCTCTGTGGTGTTGGAGTCATGTGTTTCCTCGTGTATGTGGAACTCATATGGGTGGTACTTTTACCATGCTGCACAATGGTGCTGTGGGCAGCAGATATGTTAAAAAAGGCTAATACTACTGTTTGCTGCCTAATCAAGTGCTAATGTACAGTCCTGACAGCAGCCAATTTCTACAAAACACATACTTCAAGTCTATATTTTGATTTTTTTTGGGGGGTGGGGATGTGGGATTTAGAGGGGGAATGGGGAATGTAGGTATGTGGTTCTAAAGTGTTTTGTGTATTCTGTTCTGACATTTTAGTAAACCTTTAAGACAATGAAGTGTGGTACTGTGAAAAACTAAGCTAATAAACTATACTATAAAACTAATATGCCACTGACCCATTCATACAATGTTGATGGCTTTAGCTTAGTCTTTTTTAAGAGTAAACTTTCCTATAGCTTTTAGATCTATTTTGCTTCCTACTTCCATCGTACAATTCAGGCCTATTATCTCTGATTAAAAAAATCTGGTTTTGCTGCCAAAATTATCTAACAAAGTCATTTTTGTCAAGTTTTAATTAATCAAATCGAGGTGTTTCTACTGTACGTGTATTTAGGACAAGCAATAATGTAAAAGTAAAAAAATAAATGACACCAAATTATGTGAGGCCAAACTATGGTATCTCTGGTCTGTGAGAAGCATGCTGTTCTGTGACTCCACATACCAGTTTATGATATCTGCTAAACATGTAATTGTATGGTATATGTAAACATTTTTTTGCATTGTCCCTTATGGCATTGCCCACTTCCCTAAGCCTTTTTTTTAACATTTCCTTGCCTATTATGCTTGAAAATGGGCAAGATTCATCTCCATAATCATCAGCGGGCTTCACTTTTTAAGTTAGGAACTTAACAATGGTTTTAAGGAACCTCCCATGAACCAACCCTAGACACAATCACACAATGGCCCTTAATATTAGGGTGGTAAGGACAGGGCCACCATCAGGGGGTACAGGCAGTACTGTTGTAAGGGGCCCCGGTGTCTCAAGGGGCCCTTACAACAAAGACTTTAGCAGTCTTTAACATTGGAGTCTATGGGAGGGGGACACCCGATTTGGGGACACCATTCTCCCAAACTTGGGTCACATACCAGCCCCCACCCTATGTGAATGAGTATGGGGTACATTGTATCCATACCCATGTACTTAAAATGACAAAAATAAACACACTACACAAGTTTTTTATTAAAACAGCTCCGGTATCTTCTCCCTCTGCGGCGTCTTCTTTCTTCTGCTCTTTTGCTGGGTCTTCTTTCTTCTGAGGGGTCTTCTTTCTTCTGCTCTTTTTTTGGTTCTTTTCTCTGCACCATTTTCTGCTCTTTTGCCTGGTCTTCTCTGCTGTCTTCTCCCTCTGTTCTTCCTCTGTTCTTCTTCTGATGTTGACACAACTTGATCTCCTGCACTAATAGTGTCTCTGCGCTGTGCATTGACTTATATTGGCATCGGCGTCAAAACAACTCTAGCGCTGCAGCTTCAGAACGCACTGGTACTGGATTTTTTTACAGCTTAAAAACGCCTGGGCCACTTACAGCTCAAAAACGTCAGTGTGTGTGTGTATGAGGCCATTGAATAACATGCAGAGGCGTTTTTAAGCTGTAAAAACAACTCAAAAACGCAGGTGTAAAAATGTCCGTGTGTATGAGGCCTTAATACTATACATTGAATTGTACATTATCCCTATCACTGTGACAATACAGATTCTGCTGTTTGCTGTTGTCTTTGGAACCTTGGTTTGGTACAGCTCAATGCCCTATACGTAGGTACCTGAGTGTTTCATTTCAACTACTTCTACTTTTGCGTTGGATGTTAAAAAAAAATATTTCTAAATAAAGAATGCATAAAATTAGTGAAGCCATACTCGTATAATTAGATCTGGGACACGATTCCTCATTAAGATTATTCCAAATAATGTTAGCGCATGTATTGAAAGGCCAGATAAATAGAAATGAAAGCTTTCCAGGACTTAGTAGTTAAGGTAAAGAACGCAGTGGAAAACTTTGGTGGGTGCCATACATGACAAATATCCAATTTAAGAAAAATTAATTGTCCAGGAGTGTTGGAAAGACTTTATTGCAGGCAAGAACCTCTTGCTTGAAAAGTTTTCAGTTGGTGTATTGGCTTGCGTTCCTGTACAGGCCCCTCATATGGTATATAGTATATCTATCTTGCATTGCTCCTAGCTCAGGCACTGCAGAGAGCAGACCTGCAGCCTAAGCAGAATTTATAGTTAAAGTGATATTAAAGTCTTCTTTTATTTTGTTTCAAAAAACAAACATGTTTTACGTACCTGCTCTGTGCAGTGGTTTTGCACAGAGCAGTCTGGATCCTCTTCTTCTTGGGTTACTCACCGGCTCTCCTGGCCCCTCCCTCCTGCTGAGTGCCCTCACAACAAGCAGCTTGCTATAGGGGCACCCGAGCCGAGCCGCTGCTCTGTGTTCCCATTCAGACACTTAGCCGCGGCTTTCTCCCACTCCTTCTCTCTCCTCATTGTCTCACTGACTTTTATTGACAGCAGTGGGGAGACAATGGTGCCCGTTATGTGTCTCAGCCAATCAGGGGGAGAGTCCCAAACAGCCGAGTCTCTCGTGCAACATCGCTGGATTGAGATGGGGCTCAGGTAAATTTCAGGGGGCTGAGGGGGGCTGCTGCACACAAAAGTTTTTCTATCTTAACTCATAGAATGCATTAAGAATCACTGCCTCTAGAACCACTTTAACACTTCAGTTCAGGAAGATTTTATTCCCATGATGACCAGGTCATTTCTTGCTATTTGGCACTGCGCTACTTTAGCCACTTACCTGACCAGCTCACGCAGATATACTGCGGCAAGGTGGTCGGCTAGCACAAACCGCCATACCTGTACATTGGTTCGTGCATGTGGTATAGTGGGCACGCGTGCTGAGCCCTGTGGGAGCTCGCTCGCCAGTCTGGTGGACTTAATGTCTGCCGGTGACCTGCGATCATTGGAAACAGAGACAGAGCGGGGATCTGCCTTTGTAAACAAGGCAGATCCTCGTTCTACCAGATGACATGACTGAGATCTTCTGTTCCCAGTGTTCAGGAGCAGCAATCTCTGTCATGTCCTAGTAAGCCCATCCCCCTACAGTTAGAACACGCTGAGGGAACACAGTTAACCCTTTGATCGCCCGCTAGTGTTAATCCCTTCCCTGCCAGTGTCATTTATACATTGATCACTGCATTTTTTTAGCACTGATCAATGTAATAATGTCAGTGGTCCTCAAAAAGTGTCATTTGGGGTCAGATTTGTCGGCCGCAAAGTCGCAGTCCTGCTAAAAATCATGGATTGCCGCCATTACCAGTAAAAACAATAAAAAAAAATAAAAGTCCCTAAATCTATCTCATAGTTTGTAGACGCGGTAACTATTGCGCAAAAATCAATATACGCCTATTGTGATTTTTTTAACCAAAAATATGTAGAAGAATATATATCGGCTTAAACTGATGTATAAATTTGTTTTTTTTAGCAGAAAGTAAAAAAATTGTTTTTTTTTTTTCAAAATTGTCGGTCTTCTTTTGTTTATATCGCAAAAAATAAAAACCACAAGGGTGATCAAATACCACCAAAAGAAAGCTCTATTTGTGAAAAAAAAGGACATGAATTTTGTTTGAGTACAACGTCACACAACTGTGCAATTGTCAGTTAAAGCGATGCCGGGCGTATCGCAAAAAAATGGCTTGGTCATTAAGGGGGAAATCCTTCAGGTCCTTAAGTGGTTAACTGGCGATTGTGCAGTCATAGAATGCTATATGCAAACAATATTTATATCATTTTTTCCCACAAATAGAGCTATGTTTTGGTTTGATCACAACTGGGTTTTAAAAAGAGCACACATTTTGAAAAAAAAAATGCTGTTATAAAACATATCCAATAAAAAAAGTAAAAATAAAATTTCTTCATACATTTAGGCCAAAATGTATTGGTTAAAAAAATCCCAATAAGTCTTTACTGATTTGTTTGCATGAAAGTTATAGCATCTACAAACTATGAGATATTTACTGGAAATCTTTTTTTTTTTTTTTTTTTTATACTAGTGATGGCGGTGATAAGTGAGTTATAGTGGGCAATCTGACACTAAATGACACTTTGTGGTAACTAGCTAACTGATACTGACATCACCAGTGACACTAATACAGTGATCAGTGCTAATAATATACACTAACACTGTACTAATGACACTCTCTGGGAAGGGGTTAAGATCTGGAGCAATCATAGGGTTAAATGTGTGCCTAACCATCTTTACTGTGTGTACTGTGTGGTGTTTTTATTAAGCGATGTGCCGACTTTTATTCCCTGCTTTGCAGGGAAACAAAAACTGGCACATCTCTGCTGTCAGACGAAAACTTAGTGTTGTTTACATACACAAAGCTCTCTCCTGTCACTCACTTCAACAATCAGCAGGTACCAGCCATAAATCATTGGTCGGGAACGAGTGATCAGCATGTGCTGGAGGCAGTGAAAGCAAAGCCCGGCGGGTGGACGCACATACATGCTCCCTACCCCAAAAATGCAGTATCACTTATATATACGTGATTCTGCGCAGTTGGCCTGCACTTTAGCAGTAGAACTACAGTGCGCGATCAACAAGCGGTTAATGAACATAGCTTTATTTCACACTTGCACTGTATGTCTATATAAAAGCTGAAAGTGTGCTTTCAAAGTATTCAGCATTGAGATTTTACACTAGGATGGTATTAGAAAATTCAGTGTTTCGATATTTGCGGTATTGTTTACATTTTGTTTGAGGGTTAATTTCAAATTTCACTTTTACTTCCACCAACACTGGCTTAGGACAGGGTCCCTACATTTGTTCTCTTGCACCACTGATTCAGAACAATTGTGGGGTTTTAATGTGAACTTTTCTGAGTTAGACTGAACATCAAACATCATACAACATATTATCGGATCTAAAGCAGAACAACTGTCTTGCAAATCAGTCAAGAAGAAAAAGGTGCTACTACCCCAGATTATGTGCAGGAGTATGGTGGTGAGGATGCTCCGGTGTTTGCATTGCAGGCCTGGTGGTCAGGTGATGGTCCTTAGGGCAGCTTTTACCTCTCTTTACCCCAGATTACGTAGAGATCCTCCTGAGCTGTCAGGTGCAGGATGTGCAGTCGCTCAGCTGCTAACAAAGTAAATGGATAGAAGACAATCCACAACTTCATACATGCTCTTCAATAAGTCCAGATTTATTGTAACTCCATAAAAGATTAACATATACAGCAGAAGTTATTGTGTTTCAGCCATAATGGCCTTGTTCACAACACATGCTATATATATTTACCTTTTATGGAGTTACAATAAATTTGGACTCCATTGTATGGAGTTGTGGATTGTCTTCTATCCATTTAACTGTCTTTTAAATGCCAACTGAATTTCCACATGTGCAATTAAGAAATTTGAATTAGATTTTCTAGGTCATTGATTCACTAAGAAGCAGTTGCTGTATGTTTCCTATTAATGTGTGTTCCATAACAGGAAGTGAGTTGAAATCTTCCCAAATGCAAGAGAATACATTCTTAAAACTAAACTTCAGAAAAGTAGCAAATAATGCAGATGAAGTACATGTATGACAACTTTCTTACCTTTCAAAGGATTTGTATTTCTGTCCATCCAGTCTTGAGATTTACATAGCTTTGCACCAAAGCACAGCCCTGCACAGGTGAGGGGACCTAATATTTCTCAGCTGCAGTTTCATATTCTCTACATCGCTTCCCTGTAACTGGACAGTGAAAGGAGCAGTAGTAGATTGTCAAGCTTATTTACTTGTTACTTTGTTCTCTTTGTTTTCTACACCTGATTGGCTCCTTGTGCTGTTTCTTCACCCACTTTTCTGAGTTCTGCTGTACAGCAAACTGCTAAAGCATGATATATCAAGTCAATTTCAGATATTTACGCTACTTTGATTGAAAAATACAATAAACAGTGTATTAATAAGTACAGGTTTCCATTAATTTTTGTATTTAATCTGCCTGAAGTTCAGCTTCAAAGAGTTGTCATTGGCATCCCTTTTGGAATGCTATCCATCTTTCGCTGTTCTGGTGACAGCTTTAAAATTATGTATTACCATCATTTTCTGTCTAAGGTTCTAACCCTTCCCCACTCTACCTTTTTATTACTTGTTACTCATTTTTTCCACCTATGAATTACATCCATTTATTTGTTCTATAGTAGAGTGTACTGTACAGAATGTAAAAATGTGTTCATTTGATAGACTGGAAGACATTACCTTTCTGATAAAGGCTTTGTTGGCAAGTTGCCTACAGAAAGTTTGCTTATTCTATTTTTGAATGCATTCAGAATACTCATTAAAGTTGTCTACAATGCCTATGTTAGAAGTACACAGTTTACTCTGTTCACAGCTATCCTAATACATGCAAATATAATGCAATTTAATATAATAAAATGTGCTTAATGTTTTTCAGACTTCCCAGACATAAAAACTTCATTGTACCCATGAAGATTCAAGAGGATGGCGCTTTGAAAACCTTCTTCAACAAGGATGACTTTAAATAGCACATACCTAGGTAAATGAAAACTGATTTCTGGCTAACTTTATTAGATGAGGAGGGCTGCCTGCATGTACAGAAGCACACAAAGGTTAGTAAACCCAACAGTCTTTCTTTGTTCTTTGTTCCTGTCCTTTGTGCCTGTGTTAGCACAGAAGCATACTTGTTATCTATGATAGAAATCATGGAACATATTAATTACAATTACAGTATTAGTGCATTCTATACTTTTTTCGTATAAACCTTTCCTGAGAGGACTTTGGAAAGTTACATTGCCGACCTCCTTCTGGAAATCTTTTTTTTTTCCAAAGAGGAAATCTTCGTTGCCAAACTGTTTATGACAACTTTCTTGAAACCTTTCTGAGTCATTGACCAAGAACAAATAATTAGATGGGAATGTGAACGTACACTCAGAACTCCTTATCTACATACTTATTATAGATCAGTGACTCAATGTCATTGATTTATTAACCGGTTCCCCACCGCGCGCCGTCTTTTCACGGCGGCAGTGGGGGAGCCCTGCGCGAATCGCCGTAAATAAGCGGCGATTCGCATTTGGCCACCAGGGGGCGCGCGCGCGCACCCGCCGCACTCCTGGCGAGCCGCGATGAGCGTCTACAGAGAAAGAACGGGGAACCGCCGATGTAAACACGGCGGTTCCCCGCCCTGTCAGTGGGGCATGAGAGATCTACTGATCCCTGTCACTGGGATCAGTTAGATCTCTCATGCCCATGTTAGCCCAACCCCCCCACAGTAAGAACACACCCAGGGAACAGGGTTAACCCCTAGCTCTCCCCCTGCAGGTTAACCCCTTCACTGCCAATGACATTTATACAGTAATCAGTGGGCATTTAAACTTCTGATCGCTGAATAAATGTCATTGGTCCCAAAAAAGTGTCAAAATGTTCCGACATGTCCCCCCCAATATCGCATTACCGCTAAAAATCGCAGATCGCCGCCATTACTAGTAAAAAATAAAAAAAAAATAAAAACCCCAGAAATTAATTCTCACCATCCGTAAACGCGGCCACTTTTGCGCAAACCAATCAATAAACGCCGATTGCAATTTTTTTTATCGCAAATATGAGGAATTATATAAATCGGCCAAAAACGGTGAAAAAAAATGTTTTTTTATATTTTTTTTTTGGATTTGAATTTTAGCAAAAAGTAAGAAATTTGGGTTTTTTTGCAAAATGGTCGCTCTTCTTTTGTTTATAGCGGCGATAAGAAATCACGCAGAGGCGATCAAATACCACCAAAAGAAAGCTCTATTTGTGGGAAAAAAAGGACACAAATTTTGTTTGGGCACAACGTCGCACGACCGCGCAATTGTCAGTTAAAGCGACGCAGCGCCGAATCGCAAAAAGTGCTCTGGTCCTAAAGTGGGAAATTCTTCCGGGGCTGAAGTGGTTAAAGGTAAATAGGCTGATCACTTTGCAAGGGAATGTTCCCTTATGTTAGTGAATGTGAAGAAAATTCACTTTTCAAAGAATACCCAATCAAGTGCTAGGAAAAGAATCAGTTTTACTTGCACATGGAAGTCAACAGAGCTATAGCTCATCTACTATGCTAAGGGTAACATCCTTCACAAAGTGAAAATTGCCTTGCTGAACAGCCTACTTTCCAGACCACCAACATTTTCAAAAGGAAAGCCACCCTGCATACCAACGGTTGATAAATAGTAAGCAGCAGGTTGGGCTGTAGTTTGAAAGCCATTGGCCTAGAGTCTAGGGCAGTGGTTATTAACATATGAGGTATAGGGGAAGTCAGTTGTAGCCCCTGAAAATACCAAATTGTATTAATATCACATAATATTCAGTATATATCAGAAACTGCAGATATATAAATGAGATGATCAGCAACTGCAAACATGGTATAGATGTTGTTGGAGACTGGAACCCTGCTGCAAAGGACAGTCAAAGACCTAGTCATGCTTTGTGAAAATGCTAAAGATCCCTATGATCAGTGCTCCCACTCTTACTAATGAGGTCTACAAAGGATAAAAAAATAACATGTGGCCCTTGGACTGTATGTGGAGTACCAATGGTCCTAGGTGACAGGTTATCAGCAAGCTAAGGATGTGGATGTAGATAATCAGGCATGTGTGCTACTTAAAAAAGGGGGTTCAGTGCATTATGCATGTGTGTGTGTGTGTGTGTGTGTGTGTGTGTGTGTGTTTGTGTGCATGTAGCAGGTTAATGAGTAGATGGTTCACTTTAACAGAAAAACAATAGCCTCTCACAGCTGAACACCACTTTTGGTGGTCTTTGACTATGGGGGCACTCATCCTAAACACCGACACTTTTCACAGTGAAAAATGTGTCCTTTGGTGGCTAGCCTGATTCTTGTTCTCATTTTGTAAGTCCAACCATGTCAGCTCAGCCAGCAGATGATCCACCTATAAAATTAGATTGTCCCCTTCCAAACCTAACTTCCAGGATCCATATAACACACTGGACTGTTTTTCCTCCCATTCTGCTCCAAAATCCACCCTTTTGGGCTCTTCTTTGCTCATCTTCATTAGAAGTTGTAACAGTGGTGGGACACCTTCACTGTGGGTCATGAACAAAAGCCTTTTCTGTATGTAGAATTAAACTGCCTTGCCTCGCTCTTTGTGATAAGCACGTCTATTTCAGCTGGCATTTCCTTTTTTAATATCTCTAAAATAAAAAAGTAAAGGTCTAATTTTAAAGAGTAAGCTTACCTTAAAGTGATTATTTTTTCAAAGGAAAATACACTGCTGAAATACATAAAAGGGAACTGTTTTGCTTGCCAAGATATATTTATTTTTGTCCAGTCTGTCCTAATATTTGCACAGCCATACCAGATGACACAGTCAGGCTTTCTTTTGTCTACAATTTGATCTTCTCTGCCTATAGCCTGTATATGAGCATTAAAACAGCAACAGAAAACTGGTGTGCTTAGCCCTTTGTTCAGCCCATGTGCCTCCTATTGCACTGATATCAAGTCAAAGTCACACATTTACATTAATTGCATTTAAACATACATTAAAAATATATGGTGAACTGGTTAGCAGTCTAAGAAACTCCTAAAGGTAGGGCACCCCTTTTGAGCACCAGAGGTGCCAAAAAAAAGCATGCCCATAAGCATCAGCCACCAACACTTTGATAAAGGACCCTCATTTTTTTTGGGGGGGGGGGGAACCCCTATCAAAGTACTTCGTCAGTACTGAAGAGTATGCAGGCTAGTATCAAAATAGCAGGGGGCTGCAGGCTTGCTATGGGAATACCAGCCCATATGGCTTAGTTGTTAAACTGGTAAGCAGTCTAAGAGACCTTTAAAAGTAGTACACTAGTATGGAAGCAACCTCCTATCCTTTAGAGTACCAGGGGTGCCAAGAAACCCTGTGCCCATAAGCATTAGCCACCAGTGCTAGATATGATAGAGAACCCTCATTTTTTTGGGGGGGGGGGGACCCTGATCAAAGTACTTCATCAATACTGAAGAGTATGCAGGTTAGTATCAAAATAGCAGGAGTACTGCAGGCTTGCTATGGGAATACCAGCCCATATGGCTTGGTTGTTAAGCTGGTTAAATCTTTGAGTGGAAGGTCTATGCTGCTTCTTTTTATAAAAAAATTATCTGCAACCCTCCTTGTGCTGAAACTGTGAAGAAGCACATTTTTATGCACAATAAACAACTATTGCCAGCAGATTCATCTACAGGGTAAATGCAGTTGTTCACAGCTACTGTAAAGACCAAATTTGATGGATGTTCATTGGCTGCTGCATTTGCCTGATGCACATTCGTCATATTGCAAATAAGGTGAATTTGACTGTGGGATTCCCTGGTGAGTGCCACAGAATCATATTTAAGTAAATGTCAGTAAAAGATTCACTGGTCACATTGCTTAGTGAATCTTTTTATAAATAAATTGCTTTGAATTGCTGAATGAGAACAAGTATGCATATAAGGGCATTTTACTACTGTGACTTTCCTGATCTGCATACTTGTATAGGGTTATGGATGATAGATTTACTTTGAACTGTGATTAGTTAATACAAATGTGCAAAGAGCGTGGAAGCCTAACCACGAGGGTCACTGTACAAAGCTTCATTAGTTATTTCAACTGGGTTTTTTTATTACATGGTAATTTCCTCATAAAGTATTCTCTTCACATATTAAATAACGTACAGGTTTTATGCACACACATTCAACTTTTTTGATTTTTTTATGAAAGACTTCAAATAAACTCTTCAAAACTTTTTTCACAAAGAAAAATAATATATGTCCACCTCTACTGGTATTTTCTATGAAACAAGAAGAGGATGTGAGAACATAGAGGTGTTGCTAGAGCAACGAGTCTGATTCCAACTTTTCTTTCAAGTTAAAAGAAGAAAATAAAACATTGCATCGGTTGCCGTAGGCAATGCCTCCATGTTTCATGGCTTTCATTTAGGGAATACTGTAAAATAAACCTAAGAGAGAACTAAATGCTTAAATGACAAAACACAGCATTCCATATTTGTTTGTTTCACAATGCTTAGGTTTGTTTTTGTAATGTAAAAATATGAATATATATTATTATTTTATAATATTATATATTTTATAATAGTACAAGCTACTGTATAAACTAAATAAAGTGACATAATGGAAGGTTTGGTGGTTAAGGTATGTCTTTTTGCTGATGAAAAAGAGGTGTGCAATAGAGTTGATACTCATGGAGGTGTCTGTAACATGGAACGTGAGTTGGCATTACCGGAGGATTGATCAAAGCAATGGAAACTGTTGTTTAGCATTTATAACTGTAACATAATGCACTTAAGGAAAAATAATCATCTGATAGAGTACAATATAGGGGGGAAAAGTGTTGGCCAGATTTACAGAGGCAAATGATTTGGGGAGCTTATTTCAGTTGATTGTAAAATGAGTAAACACTGTGGTCTGGCAGTGGGGGAAATAAATGCATAGAAACATAAAAACATAGAAAAGTGACTGCAGAAAAAGACTGAGTAGTCAATCGAGTCTGGCCATTTTTTTTCTGTTTTTCTTTGTATTCACCTTGTTTTCTGACTATAGATTTATGTTTATCCCAAGCATTTTTTAAGCCATCTACTGTTGACTATCTCACTACCTCTGTTGGTAGTTTATTCCAATAAATAACTACCATTTCACTAAAATAATACTTTCTAAGATTAGTTTTGAACTTTCCTCAAGTTAGTTTGAGGACATGTCCCCGTGTTCTTGATTTTGATTTCATATTGAAAAGACCACCTTCCTGAAACGTATTCACCCCCTTGATGCATTTAAAGGTTTCAATCATGCCTCCCCTTTCCTTTCTTTCCTCCAGACTGTACATGTTAAGTTCATGAAGATGCTCTCAATATGTTTTATCCCCCAAACCTTTCACCATTTTGTTACCCGTATGTTAACAATATCTTTGTGTGAGTGAGGTCTCCAGAACTGGACACAGTATTCTAAACAAGGTCTCACTAAAGATCTATATAGAGGAATCAGAACCTCCTTCTTCTTGCTGGAGATCCCTCTAGTGATGCATCCTAGAATCATATTTGCTTTTCTCACTTCCTGATCACACTGTTTGCTC
>BLSH010004284.1:277235-308060 GCA_018402905.1 Glandirana rugosa
ACCGAAGAGACGCCGAGTATATTCCCAAAAGGTGTGTTAAACTTCTACTAAAATTTTGTGATTATACCGAAGGGACGCAGACGATATCCCCAAAGGGTGTGTTAAACTTCTACTAAAATCTTGTGACTAGAAAGGGAATTTCGTTGTCGACCTCTGAAAGGGACATGTTGAACCTCTACTAAAATCTTAGATTTTAGTAGAGGATCAAGATATCCCGCTCCAAGGATGACAACGAATTTCCCTGTCTAATAACAAAGAAAGTGTTTTAATACGTTCAATAAAGGGATAGGGGTAAAGAAACATCCCGTTAAAGCCCCTATAGCAGACGCAGGGAAGCCATATTAGTGTTTTAAAATCATCTTCAAATTGTGTGGAAAACCCTTATATGAGCCGCAGAGAAGCCATATTAGTGTTTTAAAATCATTTTCAAATTGTGTGGAAAACCCTTATATCAGCCGCTTCTCTGCAGCTGGTATAAGGATTTTCCACACAATTTGAAGATGATTTTAAAACACTAATATGGCTTCTCTGCGGCTGATATAAGGATTTTCCACACAATTTGAAGATGATTTTAAAACACTAATATGGCTTCTCTGCGGCTGATATAAGGATTTTCCACACAATTTGAAGATGATTTAAAAAAACTCATATGGCTTCTCTGCAGATGATATAAGGGTTTTCCACACAATTTGAAGATGATTTTAAAACACTAATATGGCTTCCCTGCGGCTGATATAGGGGTTGTCACACACACTTTGATGATGATTTTAGAACACTAATCTTTCCCTTAAAGCAACAGCTGGAACCTTTCCCTGTACAACTTGATGATAATTTTAGAACAGTAATCTTTCCCTTAAAGTAACAGCTGCAACCTTTCCCTGTACAACTTGATGATGATTTTAGAACAGTAATCTTCCCCTTAAAGCAACAGCTGGAACCTTTCCCTGTACAACTTGATGATGATTTTAAAAGAATAATCTTTCCCTTAAAGCAACAGACTCTACCTAGTCCAGTCAGATCGTTCTGTGCAGCAGGATGAGGTGTGCAATCTGTCCCTCAAAGCAGCAGTACTAGTATCTCTCATTAGTCCACAATCAGATCGTTGAGTAATGCAGGATGAGATGTTCTATAATATCTGCAATCTGTCCCTCCCAGAGCCAGCAGCATCCTCTCCCTAAGCTATCCTGAGAGCATATGACATGCAGCACGGTGACTCCAGCCCCATATAGAGGCTGGGTCACATGGTGCACTGGCCAATCACAGCCATGCCATTAGTAGGCATGGCTGTGATGGCTTCTAGGGAAAACCAGTGAAACGCTTGTTGATTGGCAGCCCTTGGCAACTTTTTAACATGTGTAGTAAAATACCATAACCCCGGACCCGAACCCGGACTTTTTTTGAAAAGTCCAGGTTCGAGTCCGGGTCCCGGAAACCCAAAAGTTCGGTACGGACCCGAACTTTACAGTTCGGGTTCGCTCAACTCTAATCACCACATGTAAATAAAGAGAAAAAGGCTAAAGAAAAAGAATGCAGGCACCACTTCTAAGGAATGGTAAGCTACAATATATTACATGTTTGGTTTTGATACACCATAAACATACTGGTAATAGGTCAGAGCAACGGTGTTCACCCCTACATTTTATTACTATGACATAAACATACCTTCTATTTGTTTTTATTCTTCTACATACAGTATACATGATAATCAGAGGTCTTCTTCTCATAGAGTTGCACTGTTTTTCTGAAATTAAATATAAATGGGTATCAGGGTAGGACCACTGGATAGCCTGCATTTAGAATTTATTTGTTCTTACTGTCCATTCTGATAATTCAGTCAAAGATTTGAGAATTCATCTTGCTTTCAGGTGCATTCAGCTTGTATTAAAGTGGTTGTATCCCCAGGTACCAAAAAAAAAAACCCGCAAGACAAAGGCATAATGAGCTAGTATGCACCACATACTAGCTCATTATGAAATACTCACCTTAGAATGAAGATCCATTAGGGCTGCTCAGTCCCCGCAGAGGGAGCTGCCATGTTCTCTCGGGGAATCCTTCGGGGTACGCGGCTCCAGCGCTGTGAGTGGCCGGAGCCGCGAGACGTCACTCCCGCACATGCGCTTGGGAGCCCGTCTCTCCGACAAGGTCCGGCGTTATGCACCAGGCCTTCGCCGGGACATCACTGTGAATGCGCCTTGACGTCAGCGCCTGCTTGCAGGAGGAATATCTCCTAAACAGTACAGGTTTAGGAGATATTTATTTTACCTACAGGTAAGCCTAATTATAGGCTTACCTGTAGGTAAAAAATACATTTTAGGGGATACAAGAGCATTTGGAGATTGATTTGGATCAATCAAAATACCTTCACAGGTGCATTTGACCTGCAGTTGGCCTAGCTCTGACCCAAATTTGATGTCCTTCTAAGCTGTACCATCCTGCTCCAAGCTGCTTTTCCATTCCCATTGACTTGTGTGGGGAGCAAAACAGTTATAACATAAACATACGCCATGTACATAGGCGCTTACTCTTCCCTCAATGATTGGGTCATCCAGAAACACTTAGATAACTCCTCCAATTTAAGGTATATCTCAACCCTTAGAAAACTTTTGCTCATCCTTAGCAAGAGCACTAGAAATAAAGACAAAATAAACATTTGACTCTTTATTTTATATACTATTTATAATTGGCATGAGTGATTTATATATTTTTTTTCTTTTCTATGTTGCATGCTGCTTATATAGACATAAGAGCAACAACCATTCTCATTTTATATATTGCAATTAGTGGTAGTGCCACTAAGTGGTAGTGTGTTTTATGTTTAATTCTTTTATAATGTATTTTTCTTCCTAGCACAATCGCTTTGTTATGATGTAATGTTCCTGTCTTTCTGTGTTCCTGTTGTTTTCCCATTAAAACAAGGAGGGCTCAGTCATGTATCCAGCACATCTTGATTAGTATGAGTTATAATCCGCAGCAGCTTTCCAACATTATGTAATCTATGAGTACCAAATTTTCTTTGAAACATATTTCAAAATTATTCAAAGTGATACTGTAAACACATAACAGAGTACATTTACGTTATTTGACAACTTTGCTTTTTTAAAGCAATATTATATCCAAAAACAAACCTTTAATATATTGTAGCTTACCAGTCTTAAAATGTGGTGGCTGCATTTGTTTTGTTTTTAAGGCTTTTTTTACCTATATTTTCACCTGGTGGTTCGGCCAGTAACACACTTGCTGTATTAGGGCATCTGCAGGATGGAGGCGCTATAGAGACACCTCTGGACAGCAGTATTGGGACAGGACTAGATGGACTAGCAGATTTGGATGGACTTGACCTACAAATTAAAGCCGAGTTCCAACTAAAACTTTTGAAGCAGTTACAGCAACAGTGTAAGCATCTCTGTCCGTGTTAAATGGCTTGCCTTAAACCTCTAAACCTCTGGGTTTAGTAACACTTTAATGTCTAAACCGCTGGTAACAAAAGTGAGTACACCCCTAAGTGAAAATGTCCAAATTGGGCCCAAAGTGTCAATATTTTGAGTGGCCACCATTATTTTCCAGCACTGCCTTAACCCTCTTGGGCATGGAGTTCACCAGAGCTTCACAGGTTGCCACTGGAGACATCTTCCACTCTTCCATGAGAACATCAGGGAGCTGGTGGATGTTAAAGACCTTGCGCTCCTCCACCTTCCATGTGAGGATACCACACAGATGCTCAGTAGGGTTTAGGTCTGGAGACATGCTTGGCCAATCCATCACCTTTACTCTCAGCTTCTTTAGCAAGGAGTGGTCGTCTTGGAGGTGTGTTTGAGGTCATTATCATGTTAGTATACTGCCCTGCGGCCCATTCTCTGAAGGGAGGGGATCATGCTCTGCTTCAGTATGTCACAGTACATGTTGGCATTCATGGTTCCCTCAATGAACTGTAGCTCCCCAGTGCCGGCAGCACTCATGCAGCCCCAGACCATGACACTCCCACCACCATGCTTGACTGTAGGCAAGACACACTTGTCTTTGTACTCCTCACCTGTTTGCCTCCACACACGCTTGACACCATCTGAACCAAATAAGTTTATCTTGGTCTCATTAGACCACAGGACATGATTCCAGTAATCCATGTCCTTAGTCTGCTTGTCTTCAGCAAACTGTTTGTGGGCTTTCTTGTGCATCATATTTAGAAGAAGCTTCCTTCTGGGATGACAGCCATGCAGACCAATTTGATGCAGTATGCGGCATATGGTCTGAGCACTGACAGGCTGACCCCCCACCCCTTCAACCTCTGCAGCAATGCTGGCAGCACTCATACGTCTATTTCCCAAAGACAACCTCTGGATATGACGCTGAGCACGTGCACTCAACTTCTTTGGTCGACCATGGAGAGGTCTGTTCTTATTGGAACCTATCCTGTTAAACCGCTCTATGTCCTTGGCCACCGTGCTGAAGCTCAGTTTCAAGGTCTTTGCAAACTTCTTGTAGCCTAGGCCATCTTTAAGTAGAGCAACAATTCTTTTTTTCAGATCCTCAGAGAGTTCTTTGCCATGAGGTGCCATGTTGAACTTCCAGTGACCAGTATGAGAGAATGAAAGTGATAACACCAAATTTAACACACCAGCTCCCCATTCCCAACTGATAGCTTGTAACACTAACGAGTCACATGACTCGGGAAAATGGCTAATTGGGCCCAATTTGGACATTATCACTTAGGGGAGTGCTCAATTTTGTTGCCATCAGTTTAGACATCAATAGCTGTGTGTTGAGTTATTTTGAGGGGACAGCAAATTTACACTGTTATACAAGCTGCACACTCACTACTTTACATTGTAGAAAAGTGTAATTTCTTCAGTGTTGTCACATGAAAAGATATTATAAATATTTACAAAAATGTGAGGGGTGTACTCACTTTTGTGAGATACTGTATATTGGAATGTTATTTATTTATTTATTTATTTATTTTTTTACAAAGTAATGGTGCCGATCAGCAACTTATAGCTGGACTGTGATATTGTGGTGCACATTCAAACACTAACTGACACTTTTGACACTTTTTGGGAACAAGTGACACTAATACGGTGATCAGTGCTAAAAATCTGCACTGTCACTGTACTAATGACACTACCTGAGAAAGGAGTGATTAATGGGTTAAATGTGTGCCTAGCCAGTGTTTTGGTGTAGAAACATAGAAACATAGAAAAAGTGTACTGTGTGTGGTGCTCTTACTAAGGGAAGTAATGGATTTTATTCCCTGATTTGTGGAGAAAGAAAATCCATTACTTCCCTGCTGACAGGTCAGGGCTGTGCCTTGTTTACATAGGCAGGGCTCTGTACTATGTGAATTTCTGATGATCAGCGGGTGCCAGCGGTAATCCATTGGCCGACACACGCTGAACGACATCTGCTCTATTTAATCACAGCACAGTCGGCTCACTGGTTGCGCACGTGCACCTCCTACCTGGAGGTGCCGGATCATGTACCTAGTACATGATCTGGTGCAGGAGAGCCACCTTGCCACAGTATATGTATGTTATACAGTTGGCAAGCGGTTAATTACACTAAGACCACGCTGACAGATAACAGCTGCGCACAGTGCAACCTTAATTTATAGATTGTAGGCAGGAAATAGGTTTAGGTAAACTACAAATGCTTATTTCAAGTAGTCCTCCACTCACAGATGATTGGATGATGGAAGAAAACACAGCTTCACCATTTTCATTAAGCATTTGCCACCCACGTAACACATATGTGCAGTGGCTAAGAGGTTGGGCTGTAATGTCCACATGTGATACATATGCAGCAGAGGTTTCTGTGTGGGGAGCATGCTCACTTCACTCTTCCAGCACAGAGACCAAGCTACCAATGATTGTGAGCTGGCAGACCTGGCTCCTGATTATGTGACCACTGTGACAGCCAATCACAGTGGTCAAAGTGATCAGTCTTCCTGCCCCCTGGGTGTAATAGCACTGTGGAAGGTACAATAGGGCTGGGCAGGAAGGGGTTAAGCTAAGGCAATATTTACTTTACTAACTAAATATGATATATTCCTTTAAATTGACCCCAAAGAGTAGTGATTGCTGTATTTAAACCTGCTGTATTTAGGTGGGGATGGACATAGGGAATTCAAATTGAACAGAGAAGGAGCCTTTGTTAGGCCTCATGCACACTGGACATTATTACAGCTGCCGTTTTTGGCTTCAGACATTTTTTCTGCAGCCAGTAAGCTCTCCATCATGTTATCCTATGTGTCCATGCACACATAGGCTGTTATCAGTATTTTTTGGCAATAGTCCATTTGTGCAACATCCATGGTGAACATATGCAATGTAAGTGCAAATATTGTGTGTCATCCAGGGAAAAAAAACACAGGGGTGAGTGTGAACTCCTCCACCAAGCACCTTTTACACACCCTACTCACCATAATCCAGTGACCCCCATAACAGAAATCATAAGCGCATGAAGCAGTAACAATGGCCAGCAGGAGCCCAGCATCCACGTTACTAGATGGAATCACCTTTCTCCATATGCCATGTGTTGGAAAGAAAGAAACTGAAAGCTTCCATAGTGAAGACCTTTGTGGTTTTTTATTTAAAAGTTAAAAAAGTGTCAAAACAGGTTACAAACAATGTAGGAGGCAGGGGATGCCAAATGCCTATATGTTCTGCAACATGTTACTGTGCGGGGGATAACAAACTGAATACATCTCACATCTGGATAATATAAAAAAGTGAAATAATAAATAAGAGAGCCCTGTCTATAACAGCTTACAATCTAATATGTTACACAGACATCTCTTTTTCGAGGGTGACCCCTGATGACATCAGAACGCGCTGACGAAATGCGTAGGGTGGCGTGATACGTCACTTCCGCTTCAGGGGGACGCATTTGGTGTCCACTGCCTCCTACATTGTTTATAACCTGTTTTTTACACATTTTTAAACCTTTAAATAAAAAAAACACAACAGTCTTCACTATGGAAGCTTCCTGTCTCTTCCTTTCCAACATATGGCATATGGAGAACGATGATTCCATCTAGGAACGTCAATGCTGGGACCCTGCTGGCCATTGTTACTGCTTCATGCTCTTATGATCTCTTTTATGGGGGCCATTGAATTCTGGTGAGTAGGGTGTGTAAAAGGTGCTTGGTGGAGGAGCTCACACTCACACCTGTGTTTTTTCCCTGGATGACACGCGATATTTGCACTTACGCTGCATATGTTCAACATGGATGTTGCACAAATGGACTATTTTGCACTTTAATATTTTGGACAATATTAATAATTTTTTGCACAATCTATATTGAATGTATTTGTGTTGTTGATGACTTTGACCGGTCATACACATTGTCTATAAGTTATATCAGATATATGGCATTTTGCACGATATATAGCAGCCCCTAGAGGCCATTCAGGGGTGTTTTCTGGCTAGACAAAAAAAAACCCAGAACTAGTGGCTTTTGAGAGGAGTTTTTCAACTGTAAAAACATTCTACTTTCTTTTTGCTAAAAAAAAAGGCTAAAAAATGCAGCAGCTAAAAGAAGCTGAAAAATTGTACTGCAAAAAAAACATGCAAAACTCATTCTACAGCTACAGCTTTCTACAGCTAATGCTACTGGTGTTTTTTATAATGTCCAGTGTGCATGAGGCCTGCATCCTGTATGATTTGTTTTTTGTTTTTATAAATAAAGATTTTAAATAGTGAAAAATACAAAACTTTAGTTTAAATACTCATACATTTGTAAAAAAAAAAAAAAAAAGAACATGCAATGGACCCAAAACCATTACCATTTTCCATTTTAAAGCAGAGATGATAAATATAGGACTGGATCATGGAAAACTGGAATTTGACCCAGATCACCGTAACTTTTACGCTTACCGTTATATTTGTTGTTAGTGAATCAATCATTTTTAGATTAATTTTTAATGTGCAGCAATTCTATGCTCTTCTTCTAGAAGTCTACAGAGAGCTGTACTTTTTAATTTCTCAGTAGCATAATGAATAATATCTTTCTGTAATACAATAAGTCTCATTTTAAAGTTTCATTTTAACATGTATTTTTCATTTCCAGCTTTCACTCTGTTTTCCATTTTACCCCTAGGCAATCTGTGTGACTTTTATATATATATACCGCTACATTAGTCATATATCAGTGAAATAGCACAGAATATTTTACTATGGCTTTCTATCTGAATCCAGGAAATCTCATAAAAATAGATCAGTTCCATAACTTCCCTTGTGTCCCATCCAGCCATTTGCTAATGTGGATTTGATATTAAAATTTGATTCATTTGAACAATTATCAGTTTGTTTTCAGTTAGAGTGTAATTGAGTTCCGTACATTCCTGACTTTGATGCATTGTTCTGTCTGAACAGTGGCGGTGTAGTAAGAGACAATTTCTTCCTATTCTACTGGATCAATTGTGCTACCCGTTAACATTTAATATTGTTGGAAAGGGCAAAATAACGGTGTATAATAAATGCAGGAGAGATCTATCATGAGGCAGAAGGCTGCTGACACATGACATAAAATGTTGAGATTTACTTTATAAGTGTCTGTTGCCCTCACCTTGGTAGATGCTCTATGAATAATGCAGTATGATTGTATAATACATTCAGTGGGCAAACAGTTAAAACGGATGCTTATTTTATTCACAAGTCAGCCCAGAGTGAATAAACACTAGGAAAATATGCATCGGATTCTGTTTAGAGTCGGTTGTTTCAAACCCTTTGTTATCAAAAAACGTCACCATGCCTAATGGATATCATACTTGTTGTAAGCTCGCCAACTACCTTAATGATAAGAAAGCAAAGTGTAGGAAGTGGTCTAATATATCATTGTCTCCAAAATGACAGCAGCCTGTCTTTAGGCGGGGGAACTGGACTAGTGTAGTTTGGATGTAAATGTTTAAGGGTAATGTAAAACAAGCAAGAGCGTACCATGATCGGAAAAAGAGATGTCTGTGTAACATATTATATTGTAAGCTGTTATAGACAGGGCTCTCTGATTTATTATTTCACTTTTTTATTTTATCCAGATGTGTTCAGTTTGTTATCCCCCACACAGTAACATGTTGCAGAATATATAGGCATTTTACAACTAAATTATAATAATTATTATTATTATTATTATTATTAATAATAATAATAATAATAATGATAAAGAAGGACACTCTTACTATGCACACATCCTCTAATTCTACTGGTCAATGATGAATGAATCAAATTTTTAAAGACAATGTTCACCCATATGTTAGTCAATGTAAGTAAAGGTAAGTTACCATCTTGATTGGACACTTACAATGGCAACCATATTTTTGCAACAATAAAAAATTCAAGGATATCAGCAAAGGACATACACTATATTACCAAAAGTGCTGGGATGCCTTCCTTTACACTCACATGAACTTTAATCAGTAAGGTTCAATATTGAGTTGGCCCACCCTTTGCAGCTATAACAGCTTCAACTCTTCTGGGAAGGCTGTCCACAAGGTTTAGGAGTGCGTCTATGGGAATGTTTGACCATTCTTCGAGAAAAGCATTTGCAAGGTCAGGCACTGATGTGAACGAGAAGGCCTGGCTCGTAGTCTCCACTCGGGTTGAGGTCAGGACTTTGGGCAGGCCAGTCAACTTCCTCCACCCCAAACTCACTCCGCAGTCTGACGGCGACAAAGTGGCTCGTTATCGCAAACCGCCGTCATATGATGGCGGCTGCGCTAACTAGTGCTGTGAACGTGCGCGTGCCGCCGGAGGTGCTCACTGTGTCCGGGGGGTCCAGGGAGCGGGTACGGCGGACCCAGGATGCCCCCCCCCCGCAGTCAGAGAACGGAGGTCCGTGTAAGTAAGCAATGATCTCCGTTCTCATAGAGGGGGAAGGGCGGGGATCACAGGCTTCCTGTATATGGAAGCCGTGATCATCCCCTTTCCCCAGCCTGGGCAGCCCACACACAGTTAGAACAGGCCCAGGGAACACAGTTAACCCTTACGGCGCCCCCTGCAGGTTAACCCCTTCACTGCCAATGGCATTTACACAGTAATCAGTGCATTTTTATAGCACTGATCACTGTATAAATGCCAATGGTCCCGAAAAAGTGTCAAAATGGTCCGACATGTCTGCTGAAATATTGCAGTACCGCTAAAAATCGCAGATCACCGCCATTACTAGTAAAAAATAAAAAATTAATAAAAACTCCAGAAATGAATTCTCATCGTCCGTAAACTTTTGTGCAAACCAATCAATAAACGCCAATTGCGATTTTTTTTTACCAAAAATATGAGGAAGAATATAAATCTGTCAAAATCGATGGAAAAAAATGTTTTTTTATATATTTTTTTTTTGATTTGTATTTTAGCAAAAAGTAAGAAATTTGTTTTTTTTTTGCAAAATTGTCACTCTTCTTTTGTTTATAGCAGCGATCATAAATGATGCAGAGGTGATCAAATACCACCAAAAGAAAGCTCTATTTGTGGGAAAAAAGGACGCAAATTTTGTTTGGGTGCAGCGTCGCACGACCGCGCAATTGTCAGTTAAAGTGACGCAGCGCCGAATCGCAAAAAGTGCTCTGGTCCTAAAGTGGGAAATCCTTCCGGGGCTGAAGTGGTTAAAGCAGAATTCCAGACAATCAATCAATAGCCCAAAAAAAATAAAATAGCAAAACTAACTTTTGCTGCAATATTCAGCTTTAACTCAGGAATTTTCCCCACAGTACTTTTACAGCCACTAGATGTCCTTAGTCTAGTATCCATTGTCATTCAACCCACTTCCTCCTAGCCAGGTCATGCTGAATCTGCCCCAGGCTGTGAATGAACAGTGGTGAGTTCATTTTCCTGTCACTCCGCTTTCTCTTCCTATCAGCAAGTTTTTTGTCAACACTGATTGGCTGTTTGTGCTGCTTTTTCCTCCCACACTCCAGTACTGCAGTACAGGGACTACAAGAGGATGATGAATGCGGAAATTGAAAGGCTTAATTTATATAATGTAATGATATATTAATGATTACAGAACTGCAATCACTTATGCCTTTTATATTGTCTAGAGTTCACTTTTAAGTTGTTATTATTATACAGGGGTAGGTATGTGGGCAGCTATTGTGTTGTATTTCTTTAAAATTCTTTATTTATAGGCTAAAGGGAGTACATACCACTGCATACAGTATGTAACAGGCAAATATAAAAATGATGAAAGTATACACAGCCTAATCAGGGGGACAAGCCAAGAAACCAACATAGGTATTGCTCAAGCATATACAGTGAAAACTTTACACACAGGTAGATATCCACGGGTAGCATGTCTCAGTGAAGGTATAATCACATGAAGACTGTCATGTATCTCTCCCAGGCCTTTTACATTTTTTTTTTAATATAAACTTAAACTCAGAAAGCATGAGAAACAACCAAACAAAAATTGCCACTATCAGAATACCCAGGAGGGGGAAAGAGAGAGAGAAAAAACAACAACAAAAAAGGGGGGTAATTATGGGGTAAGGGAACGGTAAAGAGGGAGTGGGAGAGAGAAAGGGATACCTCCTTCCCTTAGTGTCCTGTCTCCTCTTCCGTTAGCAAACTGGTCTCTGAATGTTCCAGGGTGGATTTGATCAGTTAAAATGAGGTCCTCCATTCATTCACTTCCTCGACCTTGGTCAGCCACATGGACAGTCTGCTTCCATGGGTCTGGGATGCAACTCTTAGCTGTGTTAAGTGTTGTATTCTTTTTATGCAATCTCTTTTTATTAAATGTAAGCCAGTAGGATACAGAAAAAAAGTGAAGTTACAAAGAGGAATACATAAAATTAATTTTAAAACACTCAGCATCCATATTTCCTATTCTTTAAAGACATATACTGTAGGGAGAAACATGATCATCGTGTTATTTCCAAACTGCCTACACATCCCATTTGAGACCCAAATCATGATCGTGTTTATAATATTTAAGTTGACGTCAAAGTCCTAAAATCATCTGTTTTCATATAGAAGATCAATGGCACTCACCTTGCTGTAAAAGTTGCATACCTCTCACAGTGTTGAGCTACCCTTTCCTCCATCCTCATCAAATTACACATCTCTATGGTCCATTCCCAAGTCACAGGAGCTTTAGTATATTGCCAGTATCTGAGAATCAAGGTTCTAGTTGTACAAAGCAAAAACCTGAGTAATGACTTCTTAATTGATGAAATAGAACCTGGTATTATTGAAAGCAATGTGATCTCAGGTGTCCACTCCATTTTTATTAATGTTATCCTACTATACTGTATTTCTGAGCTATTCTATCCCAGAACAATTTAATTAGTGGACAGTTCCACCAGATATGTAACAGCATACCAACCTCTGATATACAGCACCAGCATTTATTTGAATTTGTGGTTGATAGCTGATGCATCTTGTGGGGAGACTTGTATCTACAGGTTGACAATTTATAATTTCTTTCCCAAATTACACTAACCATACTTACCTCATGCCTGAAAAAAATCGAAAAACCTGGAAACATTTTTCCCCGTTAAATAAATATTTGCTGCTGTGTCAGGAAGAAAGTTCATCATGGGTACTGTCTTGTAGCTTTCTTAAAGCAGAGTTCAACAAACATAATTTTTTTTTTTTTTGCTGGCATCCCCTCTGTCATTATGCATTAGATCAATAAAACAATTGTTATCTTTAAATGCGGGTAGTATTAATAGTTATCTTTTACTTACATTGCTAATGGGTAACCAGTGTGTATCGATCCTCCTTCAATCTCATAATTTCCTGTCGGGAAATAATGCTATTTGTAAGCTCAGTGATGTCCACTGACTCCTGGGAAACAATGACTCACATTTCCCAGGAGCACATGGGGGGCAGGAAGTGATGCACGGTACCACGGACCAGGAATTGGCAGATTACAGGCCACCACCTAGCAACGGGCACTTGTTTTTTTTTTTTTTATGCTCCAAAAGTGATTATTAATAATTAGGACGTCAAAGATGTAAAAATTGTTTTGGGGGTGGAACTCCGCTTTAAAGCAGAACTTTACCCATAACAGTTTGAAAACAATATATGTTCTTAAACAAAACAATATACATTCCACATTAACTGCTTCCCGCCTGGGTCATTTTAAAATAACCTTTGGGTGGGAAACCTATTGTTCTGGAATTTTGTCATATATCATCCTCTCGAGAATGTGCAGCACTCCGATGTGGTCACCTGCTATGTCTACCGAACAAATTTTGGCCTTTTTTCATTTATTTAGCAAAAGATAAAAAACCCAGTGGTGATTAAATACCACAAAAAGAAGGCTCTGTTTGTATGAAGAAAATTATAAAAATGTCATATGGGTACAGTGTTGCATGACCGCACAATTGTCATTCAAAGCGTGACAGCGCTGTAAGCTGAAAATTGGCCTGGGCAGGAAGGAGGTAAAAGTTCCCAGTATTGAAGTGGTTAATAATTATGCTACCAAAATTAGCATGTGCTTTAAATTGCCTCCAGTACTGCTCCTGTTTCTTCCTGCTGGAGACTGCCATTTTTTTGAAGCCCGGGGCAATCACTTTCTTATTGGCAATTCTTTCCCTCTCCTTAGTTTATAAAACTATGTGTCACTTTCTAAAATTAAAATGTGTGCATTTCCAGCCTTGATTGTATGTCTTGGCTCAGCTAGCCGAAAGGCTGACAGAAGCTTTATAGTGCTAAGGTTCACATGACTGTTTCTGAAGAGGGAAAAAGGAGAGAACATCTGGGAGAAAAAAAATAAGAGAATATCCTTGTAAGTTTAACTCTTTTGTGTCTCCCTGGCAGCAGAGTTTGTCCTGTCACTTTCCCTGCTTTTCTCTTCACCACCCCACAACTATCCTTTCTCTGCACATTCTGTACCATGCCTGTTGTTTCCTCCCCCTTTGAAGCAGTACCCTTTTAAGCTGTTAACTGATTAGCCTCTAGCGACTCACTGATTTTAAGCACAGTGGCAAGAACATTTTAAATAGCATAGGCACTTATTTTTATTTTTTAACATAGCTATACATGCAAAAGGGGTCAGCAGGAAGTGATCTATCAGGACTTAATTTTTTGAATACAGCCTGCCCCTCCTTGCAAGGTACCTTGTTCCAGTGTTGAGAGACAAAGGACTGATGCTCACATCCAGTTCCTCAAAAGGGATTAAGGAAGACCTATAGGAATCTAAAAGCCCCTCTTTTTTATAAGGGTGTAGCCATGTGCTCCCTTGGGAGTAGCCATAGTTGTTGTTCACCTTGTAGCTGCCCTCAATCCCACCATATCTCACACATCCATAGACCCTGACCAGCCGGCTCTTGTTTTAGTTGTTTTATTCAGGGAAAATAACTTGGATGAGGAAAAGGGGTGACTGTGGGATGGCCCAGAAATTATAGTACACAACTTCCATATACAGTCCTGTATATGCACACTTTCCCTGCAGACTATCCATCTGTAAACTGTTACTCCTCACAACTCTCCAGCACTCAGCTTGCTGACCGTTTCTCCTTGCAATTCTCTCTCCAGAACTGTAATTGCAGACTATTGCTCCATCACTACTCTCCAGCACATCACTTTGGTTTCCAGCTTGAAAGGACATTTATCAAGCTTCTCTACTTCTTTCTCTTTACCGCAGATAGCATGTGGTGAGGCCTGAACTGTGCCAGCGGGGTCTCAGGACTACCCATTACAGGCCAGGAATCACGGGCCCCTGAATATGTAGCTTAGTACGTTGGTGCTAGCTGGTCCTTTGATGGACTACAACTCCCAGCCCATCCCTCATCTTCCAGGTCCCACCGACCTGCTTTCCTCACATTGACACTCCTTCCCCTGACTGGCTCCCAAGGCTTCCACAGACTGTCCACTATTCCTCTCCCAGCCTGTTCCAGCACTTTCTCTTCCAGCTCCCAGGGTCTGTCACTCACCGACTCCAGATGACACGTTAAAGTCTCTCAGTAGCACCTCTGCTGCTCTCCTGTTCCCTTGTGCGACTCCAGGAATCACCTCCACTCCTGAGTGCACCCAAACCTCCAGGCCTCAAGATCACACCCCCAGACAGGGGGCTCCCTCCCAGGGGAGCCTCCACAGTGCCTCTGCTACATCTTCAAACTTCTACCTCCAACAACTCCTCCCAGGTTTGGCTGATCTTGAGTATTTAAGGAGGTTTGCCCCCTGCCAATCCTGACTGGGGATTGGTCAGGTCTCCTTAGAATACTCCAGGTGGCTCCACCTCCCTCCCAACTCTCTGACTAGAAACCTACCTCCAGTTTCTAGAAAGAAGTGGGAGGTTCTGGTGACCTCATCTGTTGAATCAACGCAATCCTCCCAGTGCCCCTCCCCAAGCCCAGATCAAAACATTCAGGCCTGCACTTACAGTCAGGCCTGACTAAATTGTGACTCTCCTAACAAAAATCTACCACAAAAATGCACCTATCACTATGGGGGCGCTACAAGGGGGCCCATAGATATTCACCCTTTTGAAGGGGAATGAGTACAGGGGTACAATAATACCCCTTAACTACTTGGCAAACAGTTTAAAGTAAATACAGTTGCCCACTCCATGACAAAGTCCATTCATAGCAAAAAAAAAAATCAAATAATGTCCCCTAACATAAATACAGTATAAATCACGTTGTCTATCAATGTCAAGCTATTGTGAATCATGTAATGAATTGCCACTTGACTATGTTTACCACCACTAAATGAAATATTCCTGTAAAACAACAGTGCAGGGGATCCATATTTGGTCAATGATGTCTTATGGAATCCCTGACTGTTTGTTTACATACAGCAGCCTGGGATTTGGATGCATTAACAGCCAATTTTGGCCAAATAGTTTGCCTGATTTCGAGTCAAATCTGCATTTGCCCTGAATGCAAATTTCATTCCTTCATTCTTTTATAACAAATCAAGAGCAGTCATTCAGATTCCTACAAATGCCTATTAGTGTCTGTTTCTTAGTATAAATCAATACATTTGTCAGTATCCTGGCTGTATAAATAACCAACAATACACACATTGTAAGCAACAGACACATATAAAAATGAAAACCCAGCTGACAAGAAAAAGATGTAAACACTACAAATTGGAAAACCTCATTACAATACTGAGCAGGTTTAATTATTTTTTATGTACAACGGTAAAATATATAAATTTATGAGCTAAAGAAGGAAGCTATTCAGAAGACAAAGTGCCTTTCCAATCAACTTTTAATTCCTTAGCTTATTCCAGTTTTTCATTTTATGTAATCATATATCATATAAAAGTGAATGCTGAGATTCTCTGCTGGTATTTGTGTTTTCTCAGTTAATATATTGCGATATTATGTTCACAATGTATTGACTATATGCTCTGATTTTCAGCAACATAACAGATCTTCAAATTAATTCTTTTGACTTTGTGTTGCTATCAATAATGACCTTAAATGTTACTTGCAGCTTCAGTTTTCACAGTATAGAATTACACATGAAAGAACACGCTGTGTTTCTCTTCAGGCACTGGAGAAACAGTTTTGTTCAAGTTTTGATCCATGGAAGCTTGGTTGCTGAACTGTGAATGTCATTTCTGGCTAAGCTTGTAGCTGTTCTAAGAATATTATTTTACAATCACTATTTCCAATAAGGTTCCTGACAGACGATATTACTACAAATACGTGTGCCTGGCACTGGATCATTTCTGTTGTTAATAACATGGTGATTTCCATCTGGTTAATACTGGCTTTGTTCTGCTCTGTTTTCAGGCAAGCTATCCTTAATGTTAGCAGATGTTCTGATCATCCAAATTAAAACCGGAACCCCTGAAGGTACCATGTAAGATCACAATTTAGAAAATGCTAGCTATTGCTGGCATAATTAAAGTCCATATTTCTTAATATGTAACTGTGAAAAGAAAATGCAAAAAATAACTGGAGGCTATGAAGCCTAAGAATGTTTCCTAATCACTCTGGCTCAGATACAATTTGTATTTGTAATTAACAGTGCATATAAATATTTGATACACTTTTTATTCAGGCTATATATTCATTTTTGCTTGCCGAACAGTGATTGTAGAATAACTACGCTGAGTTGGCCTCTGTTTTGTTACTGAAAAACACCCAAAAGAAATTAAATCTTTCCACTTTGAACTGGCATTATTTGGGCACTTCGTCACAAATCTGGGTTATATAAACTGCATGTCAAAATGATGAGTAGATCCAAAAATAATAAGCAGCTAAAGTTATATCTTGTCTTTTTCCTGTAAAAAGCGAACTTGGCCCCACCCTAACCTGCCCCCCATGTTCCCTGCACTTTAGCAAATAAACTGTTCACATTGCATGGGAAATGTCTCCAGAGCTTAGTGAAGCTCTGCTGATGTCCAATCAAGTTCAAGAAAAGATGGTGCTTTATTGTTTTTCTTGCACGCAATTGGGTATTCTTTGTAAAGTCAAAATTCACTACATTAAAGTGATAGTAAACCCTCCTATCATTTTCAGCCAAGGAAGCTGCCATCTTGGCCTCTGTTTAATCTACAACTGCCATGATGCTGCACATGTCATCAGCTATGACACCAGCCATTGGATGGTTTGACAGTTTGGTTTAGAGCACAACCAATGGGAGTGTTAGATTTCCGGCATTCTCTTGCAAAGTGCAGGGTTTCCTAAAAAGTGAACTCCCTATTTGCCTTTAGTAAATCAACCCCTATATCACATTAGTGGCTCAATCGGGGGATATGGGAGGAAGGTTAGAATGGGGCCTAATTTAAAATATGGTTTTAGCTACTTATACCTTTGAACCTGCTGATCATTTTGAAATGCAGTTTCATTACTTTTGGGTGTTCTCATTGACAAAACAGAAACCAACTAAGCTTAGTTATTCTACAATGAGTATGGTAAATCAAATCCATAGAGTCCACTGACTGATAGAGAGACTTGGGACATGAGAGGAGTCCAAAGAAAAGGTCATATGTGCCTATATTTCTAGATGTACTGGTGATATAGATGTGCGACTTTCACTGAAATGTCATATGCTTAGTTTGTGACAATAAGATGTGAAAACAATATTTTTTTACTGTCTATAGGTGCAAAAATGATGGAACAGATGTATAAACCAGCGTTCCTTTCAATGGAAGATAGGAACACCAGTTTTTACATTTGGCCCACAGATGTGTTGTGTCATGGCGGAATGGCTACGAGCTGCAGAATGATAACTAATAACAATATGTGCAGTGGCTAATCAATACCTCAATAATTGAACTACACGCTGACTATGAGACAAGACAAGATTCAGTACATTTTATTATATCTTATTTTAATGTAGCTCCCTCTAGTATTCGGTCTAGTTGTGAGGAAAATTTATAGAGTAGTCTACGTGAGTCTGGGAAATTGATCAGGGTTACTGTAGGTCAGACTGGAGGGCTGTACTGGTCAGTCCTCTGGTACCCCCTCTGATTCTAGAAGCTGCTGGAGGGGATGAGGCTGTGATCTGTATATTCATGGGAATCTGACCAATCCCCAACAGGAGGCCTGGCAAGGTGGTTGGGTCAGCCAATACATATTGTTTACGTCTTGCCAGTAGGGGGTGGTTGTTGGGTGGAAGATGGAGTACTGAGGCTGTGTCGTGGAGCCTGGGAGGGGACCCCAGGGAGCTAAAGAAGGAGAGAAGCTGAAGAGAGGGCTCTCCACTACCATTCAGTCTCTTCTAGGAGACACCCTAGCTAGCATGGGATGACCTGGACAGCAGGAAACCTGAACAGCAGTCTTATCCATAGCAGCAAGACCAGTGTGAGTACCTCTACACCCCCAGGGCCCAAAAAGGGAGAAGGCTGCCAGATGAAATATCCAGCATGCTTTCATGGGACAGTGTCACAGCTAAACCCAATCCCCTGTCCTGGGAAACTTTACCAGGCAGTCAGGCGGGCTGATATTTTCAAGAAAGGGGACATAGCGCTGCTACAAGTGTGGGACCTTGCTAAATACCACTAAGGGGAAACATAGCTCCTACAAGGGGAATTCTTACTGCCAATTCCAGAGAGACTGATATTGTTCCAGAAGGAATACAGTGCAAGGATTTGGAATTTTCAGTGTTTGTAGTGAAGGAAGTTGTCTTCATGTTAATCTATCAAGTTAGGTTGGGCATCTCATAAACCCATTTCCCCATCCAAGTTGTTTTCCCCTAATAAAACAACAAAATCAACCCCATGGACTGATTTCTGTCTTTGTGTGAAAGTTGGAAAACGCGTGTTGCCTGGCTGTGCAGGAATAGGGGGATCCAAAAATCAAGCGGCCCTCTAGGGGGTAATGCTACATTAGTATAATATTAATTTATAACAAAATTATTATTATGGATTTTCATTATGATAATTTTATTATAATTATGATAATTATATAATAATATAATGATACATTGTCTATATATTAATGAATTTATATGTATGCATTACATATGTAGCGTCCCCATAGTATAGGTGCGTTTTCTAGCAGGAATTTTGGCTAGGAGAGGTATATTTAGTCAGGCCTGACTGTGATGTGCAGGCCTGAATGTTTTGATCTGGGCTGGGAGGAGAAGCTCAGGTAGGATTGGGTGGACTTAACAGATGAGGTCACCAGAACCTCCCACTTCTTTCTAGAAACCTGGAGAAGGACTTCTGGTCAGAAAGCTGGGAGGTGGGTGGAGCCATCTGGAGTGTTCTAAGGAGCCCTGAGAAATCCCCAAACAGGGTTGGCAGGGGGCAGGCCTCCTTAAATACTCAGAGTCAGCCCCATCGGAGAGGAGTAGTGTCGGGTGGAAGTCTGGAGATGTAGCAGAGGTGCTGTGGTGCAGGCCCCTACCCGGGAGGTCGCCCCAAGTCTGGGTGGGGTGACCTTGGGGCCTGGGTGTTCGGGTGCAGCCAGGAAGGAGAGCAATTCCTGGAGCAGCACAGGAGGAACAGGAGAACCGCTGAGGTGCTACAGGAGGAGTGAGAGACTTTAAAATATCCACCAGTGCGGTGAGTGACGCTCCCTGTTACTGAAGGAGAAAGTACTGGAGCAGGCTGGGAGAGGAATGGTGGACAGTCTGTGGGAGCCTTGGAAGCCAGTCAAGGGAAAGCAGAGTCATTACCAGAGAGCAGGTCGATAGGACCTGGAAGAGGATGGGCTGGGAGTTGTAGTCCATCAAAGACTCGGTTAGCACTGCACAATTCTGGGGCCTGTGATCCCTGGCCTGTAATGGGTGTTCCTGCGGTCCTGCTGCAACAGTGTAGGCCTAACCACATGCTAATCATGGTGAAGAGAAAGGTATAGAGAAGCCTGATAAATTTCCCTTCAGGCTAGAAACTAAGTTCTGAGCTGGAGAGAAGCAAAGGAGTGTAAAGATGTACGTTCTGTGTAGTGAGAGAACTGTAAGAGTAACGGTCAGCAAGTGAAGTGCTGGAGAGTTGATAGGAGTAATAGTCTGCAGAGGGAGAGTCTGCAGTGTGCATATACAGGCTTCTATATGGAAACCTTGTACCATAATTTTTTGGGCATCCCACAGTTACCCCTTATCCCCATCCGAGTTATTTCCCCCAAATAAAACAACAAAACAAAAACCGGCCTGGTCAGTGTCTCTGGATGTGTGCATATGGAGCGATTGAGGTCAGCTATCAGGTGAACCACTACTACAAGCCATTCTCAAGGGAGTACATGGCTACACATATATAACGATTTTAGTGTTTTAATGAATTCATATGCATATGCATACAGACTTTATGTATGATATAAAGTGTTCTGGCCAGGTTGGAACGATGTATATATTGTTATAAATCCACTGTCCCCTAAGTAGAGTTATCTTGAGTAGTGAAGCAGTGATTAAAAATGGAGGGGAGATGTGAATCACTGTGTTTACAGGTAGCCATAGTAACCAAGGGGATTGTATTTATGTGGCATGATGGCCAGAGTTACCCCAGTTTCTGATAAAGTCCATCCCAGATTTAACGCATAAGGCGGGGTTTCCTCTTCTCAATGTCATCACACTGAGGCCGGTATACTGTTACTATCTGTAGAGGGGAGATCGCTGAGAGGCAAAAGGTGCTAAATATTGCTGCAGATACTAGCATGCAATCCCCTATACATGTCACAAAGTAATATGGGTCAGTTGTTTATCTATCAGATGTATGTAAGTGCTTCTAATCCTGTCTGCTTTTAATAAAGAGTATGTGGAGAGCACTTACTTAGGGATTTGCCTTGGCGAGTATAACTTGGAAGGTGTGACTCACTAGGAGTGAATAAGAGCTGTGTTCCAATATTTGGGTTGATGTTCAAGCTGTATATGACCTAGAGGTCCAACCTTAAAGTGGTTGCAAATCTCAGAAATGGAAAATGAACAAAGCATATGCTTCTATAGTGTGACCTTGTCTCAATTAAGAGCACTAAGTGTCATTTCTATCTGCTGCTTCAGTACTCTGCTATCAGCATGAGTCACTTCTCACAAGTTTTCCTGGCACCGAGAGAAAAAAGGTGGTAGGGGAGGACCTCCAGCTGATTGAAAGCCCGAGCTCTGTTACTGTATGCTGTGTGGAGGGGGTGTGTCCCTTCCCTCCAATAAGCTCTCTCAGAGCCATCTAGGAGCTCTCCGCACTTTGCATGACAATTGCACAGTCATGCAAGTCTGTACCCATATGTAGAATGGAACACAAATTGAACTTTCTCTTGGTGGTATTTAATCACCACTGAGTTTTTTAGTTTTTGGTAAATAAATGAAAAAAGACCAAAAACTTTGAAAACTTTGAAAAAAATGCATTTTTCTTCAATTCTGTTATAACATTTTGCAAATAAATGATCTTTCTTCATAAATTTAGGTCACATTGCATTTGCTTAGTAAAAATAACCAACATCAATGTATATGATTTAGTTGTAGGAAAAGTTGTAGGAAAGTTATAGAGATCATAAACTATGGTATATGTATCTGAAAATCGATCAATCCTGATGTACTGGCATCTCTAATTTTTTGAGGCCTGAAAACACCAGGACAGTACAAATATCCCTCAAACTACCCCTTTTTGGAAAGTAGACAATCCAAGGTATTTATTACGAGGCATGGCACAGTTTTTTGGAAAATAAAGAGATTTAAAGAAAGAACTAGTGCAGTACAGCATCATCATATAACTGGTGTGGCAGTGATCAGGGACAGCGTGTAACAAAAAAATGTAATTGTAATTGTAAATATGTGTTTCCTTTTTTATTATTTTTTTTAACACACTGTGACCAGAGTAATACAGTGTTAGCATAGTAACACCGTACTACTCTGAGGAAGTGATCAGGATTTTTTTTTTTTTTTACTTAATGAAATAGATTCATTCAGTGATTACCATTGTGGTTAGCTGTGGTTGACTAATCATGTAGTACAGATAGACTGTGATTGGCCCTTTCTGTACCATGTGATTACTGTGACCAATCACAGAGATCAACACAATAGTACACAATGAATGGCATGAATCAAAGCCATTCATTGTGTACAATTGTCATGTGATTTGCTGTAATTGGTCATATGGCATTCACTCGGAACAATTGTCCCACCCGGCCGTCAATTGACTATGGGCAGGGTGGGAATTGGTTAATTATTAAGATATAGATTAAGCGCTGCACATGTTTTTTTGTGGAGTGATTCACATTTCTTTTAGCAGCTCGCAGGTTCATTTAGAGTTTATAAGAGCCCTGAGGATACAACATAAGGTTTTTGGTAGTACCAAGAATACGTGAGTGTGGGTGATTTTCCAGCTTCAGTTCCTATATTCTGACTGGTTATTTAAATATTTAAAGAAAACATTCTAGGGCTTTTGCATAATGTTTCTGGGTTATGAAGAAGAGGCATTGGGTGTATCCAAAACAGATATTTTTTATTTTTTAATTACAAACATATTTCTATTTATTTTGGGCCTCTTTTGAGATGCTAGTTGTTGCTGAAAGACATATGATGAGCTATCAACACAGCAGAGGGCCTAGCTTGCTTGTGGGGATAAACCTATATATCTGTGCTAGACTGCTGCCGAGACTCTTCTGTAAAAGAGAACAATTGCAAAGTTGAAAAAATAAAAGATCTTAAAGTGTTACTAAACCCACAACAGTAAAATCAGTCTGCATATGCAGAAAAGCATGCTTGTTATACTCAAGCATGCTTGATCTTGTATGCCCACAACCTCCCCTCCCTGCAATGTCCCCTTGGAGAAGTCCAGATAAGACAGAGCCTTTGGAGTAAGGCTGCGCATGCTCAGTTTGGTGTGTATTGCTAGAGAGGTTTTTTTCTCTGCTTAGGAGAGAGTGCATGTGATCAGCACAGGACCAATCAGCACTGTCCAGACAGAGGGTCAGGAGCCCTGCAGCCTCTTAAGACAGCTCAGTGCAGTATGAAAGCTCCTCCTACAAGCTTCACCAGGAACTGATAAAAGTTACAAGACTGCTATATACTGCTGATGAGAAAAGGCATTTATCAGTTTATATTTACAAAAATAATTGCATTTCCATGTTCTGTGTAGTGTGAGAGACCAGAGATAGTGAATGGAGGGTCCTGAGTTTAGTAACACTTTTTCAAATGATTCTTTTCCAATGGGCTGATCATTACTATACATAGATTTAAGAATATGCCTCAGACATGGATCATAGTTGGAGTGGACTTTGGAATGGTGTCTAATCTAAAACATTACAAGTAAGCTGTTTTTTGTTTTTATAAATCTTATTTTTTCCATCTGTTAGTCAGTCCAAGGTATTCAAGGTTTTTTAATCCTGGTGCACAAACCGGATACTGCAGAAAACATAGAAGTTAAGTAGAGGCTCCTTACCATGCCTGTCATCCAGTCAAACTATTACTAAATAGGCAAAGTAAAGGTATGCTTTAAAAATAGGACAACTTTTTTGCCATTACATTTTTAAGCTTTTATTTTGTAATTAATTCTAATAATTTAATAAGTGAAATTCAATTACAAGACAACAAAAAGTCAATTTGTTTCTTCCCAGTTACTGTTGTATTTTAAATTTTATTGCATATGGCGTCATTAGCTGGCATTTCACATTAGTCTATCAGCTATGAGTACTGTTGATTAGAGTCTTTCTTCCCATTAAAGGATCTAATCAAGAAAAATAATTTTCCTGCTAACAGTAATAACATTCAAGAGCCATGCTTCCCTTTATAAAATTGAATGTATTATTTTCATTGTTATCTTCCCTGTTGACCACTGCTAGGAAGTACTTTGTAGAGTGTACTGTACATCTACACATTTATATATGTTCATTTTCACTACGGATCCCAACATCGAATAAAGCCAAGGGTGTAATTGTATGCATAATAAGCCACGCAGCTGCCAAAGAGGCCAGCAGCACAGTGGGTTAAGCATCTTCTGGCTACATAAAATTGTAATGAGATAATGGTAATTTGCAGATTTCCTAGTTTGTTCAATGTATTTTGCTGAAGAAAAGGTTTGACTTTGCTGCTACTGCGTGCAAATTTTTGAAAATAGCTTGTGGCCCCAAAGCTCATGGCCTTAGCAATCTTTTTCAGTCTTACTCAGATGATTTTTGATTCGATGGAAGACCTAGTAGAAAAAGGTCTAGCGTGCTAGTTTGTGCTAAGGAGCCTGCAGCAAGTTATTCAACCTCTTCATGCTTCAGGTCAATGGTGTAAATATACCCCTAGCAAATTGTATAACTGCAATTGGACCCTGAGCTATCTGACTACAAAACGATTGCACATGAAATCAGCATTTGCCAAATATATTTGGAATAATAGTATAACACATATAAAGCCTTGGAACTTATATACAATTGATCTGAACATGAGTTTTTTTGTTGCATTCAATAGAACGGTAGAGAGACTAGGAGACCCTTACTGTCTAACTCCACCTTTTGCTGTATTTTACATGTTACACCCGTATTTAGGTGACATGGTGCAAATGGGACCACCTGCCAGACATGTAGTTCCCAATGAAACAAGAGTGTGATGATCACCACCCTTGTAGCCTATTGATATTTCCTCCAGCTCTTCAACCAAAAGCCTGTACCTCTGTACAGACATAGAGATAGAGAAAGAGTCTGCAGAAGCCTGGAATTGCACCTGCGAGCCACTGATTAGGATTCCAGTGTAGAGTTGAGCAAACCCGAACTGTAAAGTTCGGGTCCGTACCGAACTTTGGGGTGTCCGTGACCCGGACCCGAACCTGGACATTTGAAAAAAGTTTGGGTTCGGGTTCAGGTATTTGATTACGCATGTTGAATAGCTGCAGGGCAGCCAATCAACAAGCGTTTCACTGGTTTGCCCTTAGAAGCCATCACAGCCATGCCTACTAATGGTGCATCATGTGACCCAGCCTCTTTATAAGCTGGAGTCACTTAGTGCTGCATGTGACATGCTCTCTGGGTAGTGTAGGGAGAGGATGCTGCCGGCGCTGCGAGGGACCGATTGCAGATATAATAACATCTCATCCTGCATTACAGAATGATCTGATTGTGGACTAGGTAGAGATTACTACTACTACTGCTTTTAGGGACAGATTGCAGATCTAATAACATCTCATCCTGCATTACAGAACAATCTGACTGGACTAGGTAGAGTCTACTGCTTTAAGGGGCAGATTATTGTTCTAAAATCATCTTCTAGTTCTATAGGGTCAGGTTCCTGCTGTTGCTGTAAGGGACAGATTATTGTTCTAAAATCATTTTACTTCCTTTTGCAGCTCTCTAGCACTTTCCAGGACTTTTTTACAGTCATTTTTGTGCTGAAAAGTTCGGGTCCCCATTGACTTCAATGGGGTTCGGTGTAAAGTTTGGGTCAAGTTCGGTATCGAACCCGGACTTTTTCCCGAAGTTTGGCCGAACCCACCGAGCCCGAACATCCAGATGATGTTCGCTCAACTCTATTCCAGTGCTTTGTTAGCTGATTTGTAAGAAAAATCTAAATGCACATTTTTTTCCAGCAAATATATGTGCATTTATTACTTTTTTGTAAAAGGTGCAGTTAGACTTTAATAGTTTTGCTATGGGGACCTATCACATATAATTATGGCCCTGCTTCAGTCAGCTAGTCAGTAATCTATTTTGGAAGTGTAAGAGGGGCAGGGTACAAGCACACTTTTAAAGTTCTGTACACATGGGCCGAATGTCAAGAGACATTGGCCGGTTCAATGAAAACTGTCCGACATTTGGCCCATGTGCCTGTTCATGGGACAAGCATGATGGAAAACCAGCAGCCGACCGACTCCCGATCAGCACTATCAGTCAATGGCTGAAAGCACTGATCAGAGTGTTCTGGCGGGGGCCACCCCCCTGTCAGAACACAACAGCTCAGCGGGGGAGTGGCTCCGACCGAAGCTGTCAGGAATGCCCGGAAGTGTCCGTTCATGTAAACCTACGTTCCTAATTCACAAATCACATGCACCTGAACTTCCTCTTTATACGCTCGTAGCACGTCACCATGTTAGGCTTGGTCGTATGATCGCTAGGTGCATGTCAGTATGCGAGACACAACAGACAGCATACGATTTTTGGACATCCAGTCGTACGACCGTCGCACCTTGTGTACAAGGCTTAAGTAGAGAGAAGTTGTCAGTGGGAGAGCTCTAGTCCAAATTAAAGGTGGTCACATTTCTAAGCTACAGTTATAAGTGTTCATGTGAGAGGTGCAAGATACAGGCAAACCTTGAAAAAGCTTCATTGCTACAGAGTGAGGAGTTTATATTGCATAGAAAAGCTTAAAAAAAATGAAACAAATAAAAATGTAAATACTTAGAAATTCTGTTTAACCTGTGTTAATATAGGTAAAGAGCTGCTGGACCTGTCATAGGCACTCATCATTATATTCGCTCTTTCTGCCCCCCTCCTTCATTCATAAAAGTTGTACTATAGCTTCCTGCAATGAAAGTGCTCTATGATAGAGGGAAGTGGGCCTTTCATTCATCCGTCCATCCTCCAGTCTTCCTGTCCTGCTTACTAAAGCATGTGAAAAAGAACATTTTTTTCTATGGTTTACTGTGATCACTGGTGGAGGTTTACTAATAAGGTAATATACACCCTTTGTAAAGTGAACCCATGTCTATTGGGTACAAGGAGTTATATAACTTTTTTTTGTATTTCCCTGCATGAGTGGAGTTTATTTAGTTCAAATAAACTAAAGGACTTAAAGTATTCACATACATCTACAGTGGTCTTCAAAATCAATATGATGAAAGGGGATCTATAAAGAAACAGCACATTAGACTATTAGCTATCTCTAGACTATTAGCTATCACTCATTAAATTTGTGAAGTGAGCCTTCTGATAAAGGATTGGTCATTGCTCTATCTCATTCAGTTCTGTGTGTAGCTTTCGCCTTCATCAATCTATCTTTATAAACATGCTTTTGTGGCAGATGAAGCCTGAGTATAGAATCCATAATATTCACAAGCAATATTTCATGATTACCTGACTATAAAAGAAAAAAATATTTAACCATGACTAGAGTTGAGCAGACACCCGGATGTTCGGGTTCGGCGGGTTCGGGCAAACTTCACGAAAAGTTAGGCTTCGGTACCGAACTTGACCAGAACTTGACCCCGAACCCCGAATCCCATTGAAGTCAATGGGACCCAAACTTTTTGGCACAAAAATGGCTGTAAAAAAAGGCCCTATAGCACTAGGAGATGATTTTAGAACAATAATCTGTCCCTTACATCACCAGCAGGAACCTCTCCCTATAGAACTAGGAGATGATTTTAGAACAATAATCTGTCCCTCAAAGCAGCAGACTCTACCTAGTCCAGTATCAGATTGTTCTGTAATGCAGGATGAGATGTTATTAGATCTGCAATCTGTCCCTCAAAGCAGTAGTAGTAGTAGTAATCTCTACCTAGTCCAGAATCAGATCGTTCTGTAATGCAGGATGAGATGTTATTAGATTTGTCCCTCACAGCGCCGGCAGCATCCTCTCCCTACACTAGCCTGAGAGCATGTGACATGCAGCACTACGTGACTCCAGCTTATACAGAGGCTGGGTCACATGATGCACTAGCCAATCACGACCATGCCATTAGTAGGCATGGCTGTGATGGCTTCTAAGGGCAAACCAGTGAAACGCTTGTTGATTGGCTGCCCTGCAGCTATTCAACAGGCGGGATAAAATACCCAAACCCCGAACCCGGACTTTTTTTCAAATGTCTGGGTTTGGGTCCAGGTCACAGACACCCCAAACTTCGGTACGGACCCGAACTTTACAGTTCGGGTTCGCTCAACTCTAACCATGACCAAATAAATGAAATACATACAAAATCACTATATAGTACATTGCAATAACAAAAGCAAGCTCAATGTAAAAAGTCAGGCTTATTTTGAAAAAAAAGCTAATGTTTGGGGGGGGGGGTGGTTAGCAGTTATATTGATATTAGAATATAAGATTGTGTAGATCACAGGGACGTGCAGTCAGGCAGAGCCTCACCTGCCATAAACATAACAAAAAAAAAATTGACTTCGAGGGTCGTAGCTCGGCGACCTGGGGTCACAGAGACTCCAAATTTGGTAGGTAGGTAGATGAGCTCCTACCCCACCGCTAGGCTCCTATCATCTATGGTTCCGGAGATAAGGGGCTCCTTGTGCAGCCTGTCAGATGCTACATACAGAGTGGCCAGTTTAAATAAGCTGAAGTGACAACCTTAATTCATAGCTAACTTCAAATTGATGAGCTGTAAAGGCTTTTATTATCTACAGTATGAATGATTTGGGGTGCAATAGCTTTTTCTCCATTTTACAGGCACACACGATGTAGAGGTCTCACGTGTTTGTTTTCATTTACTCAACCCAACCTCAACTTTTATATTTTACAAAAAATATGTGTATTATATTGCATTCGTGTGCACTAAAATGAATTGGAATGTGCATTTTAATATGTTTGGAAAAGATGCAAAATGGTTCAGGGAGGGAATGGATTACATGTTGTATTTATTAAACTGGAGAATTTCCTTGTTAGGGTTTAAACATGTTTAATTCTGCGCTAGCTGGCTTGTTAATTCTTTTTATCCTGAGGACACCCATGCTCTGCATGTAATATTTCATGGTCTCCCAAGACCCCCTCTGGATTGGTAGGATTTAAGCAATTCTTCTACTTGCCTTATGGTTATTGTAGCTCTACCGGTCATCCCGTTTTTTTTGTTTATGCATTATACGTATTACTATTCATCCCTCTTTGTAATACATATTTCATATAGTGCTCTAATAGCTTCAATAACTTAAATAAATTAGGTGTGGGACCTCTTCTTTGATCACTCTTATTTTGCACACACTCTTTACTAAGTTGCTTATTCTTACTGTCTTGTTAATGGGCCATATTCTCTCATTGCCATAAATGTATTGCACACCAGTTTTGTACCTACAAGCTCTTTCTCGTTTCAGCACACTACTTGTGTACCTGTTCCTTACATGGGGCACAAGCCACTGTACACTTTCATCTTCCTGATTTTGTAGAGATATCATGATAGGGAGGACCTTATGATCAGCAGAGAAGGAGGTGACCAGCATAACATATCCTATGGTGCTTATGTAATGGACAATGTGTACTTTAGGGTGTGTGTGCGGTACAAAAGTTGCACTGCAGTGTTTCAACACCCGCAAACTGTTACCAAAGCTTCAAATATATGCTGTCACTATTCTGTGTGTTCTAGGTACCTATTGAAGAGCACACAACAATGGGTATTGGTAGATTCCTTCACCATTGATATCAGTCATTTTTACCAATTACTTAGGCCTGGTTTACACCTATGCATTTTTTAGTGCATTTTCAGTTTTGCAGAAACACACTATAGTCCATTTAACATGGCTTCCTATGGGTCTGGTTCACATCTATTCATTTTATGGAAAGGGCCAGGGGCTTTTTTTCTGGTTTTTGGTTCCATAGACTTTAAATGGGTAAAAAATGTGCACTGAAAAACGCAAAATGCACCCGGAATATGCAAACTGCAACCTGCATAGGTGTAAACCAGGCCTTAAGCACAGCATAGGTTGCTGTGAGAGCAATCATTTATGTTTTAAGGTATGGTAGGCAGAAAACCTTTTCTGTGCAGTAGGCAGTATGTACCTGTCCTATTTATAATACGTTAGACTCAATGTAAACCTAAATGGGCCATTTGGATGGATTACGTGTCAAAAGATCTGACACACCAAATCTGGAATATTTTGGAAGCTATATGTTTTTTCTTTTTTTTGTCATAATTTTGCACATATTCCTTTTTTGCAGTCATTTTCATTTGACTGGCAAGTTCACTTTCGGTAGTTCTAAGAGTTCTGCTTAGTATTCATCTGGAACCACTACAAGAACATTCTGTGACAGACGATTGAATGGTGCCGAGGCACAGTACATTGTGTCAAACAACAAATACTGCATTTCAGGAAGGAATCAACAAACATTTCATGACAAAATGAAAAGAGCATGTTTCCAACACTCCACAGTTCATGCAGGTTACAATACTTATTTACTTTTGGTGAGTCTATAGCTACAAATGAATATATGGTAAATCATTTAAAGCCTGTTCAAATGTGTTAAATACTCTTTAGAATCCACTACCCCCATGAATTACCAAAATAATATTTCACACAGGGTCACTGCAAGTGAAAACTGATGCCATTGTTCTTCCATGTCAGTATACTGGTGAGCTTACTAGAGTTATTATATAAACAAGGATAGGCGGAAAGGGATTATAGTATATATTCATTCAAATAGTGAGTAGAGTTGAGCGAACTTTTGGGTGTCCGGGACCCGGACCCGAACCCGGACTTTTCAAAAAAAGTCCGGGTTCGGGTCCGGGGTTCTGGTATTTTATTCCACGTGTTGAAAAGCTGCCAAGGGCAGCCAATCAACAAGTGTTTCACTGGTTTTCCCTAGAAGCCATCACAGCCATGCCTACTAATGGCATGGCTGTGATTAGCCAGTGCACCAT
>BLSH010004284.1:308120-324879 GCA_018402905.1 Glandirana rugosa
CACAACATTTTAGTAGAGGTTCGAGGTAAGTGATTCACATAAGATCGGCTTATCTCGGTATAATCACTACACTTAGTGAATGGAGCTTGGAGATGATTTTACAACACTAATATGGCTCTATGCGGCTAGAATACACTTAGTAAATGGAGCTTGGACATGATTTTACAGCACTAATATGCCTCTATGCGGCTAGAATACACTTAGTGAATGGAGCTTGGAGATGGTTTTACAACACTAATATGGCTCTATGCGGCTAGAATAAACTTTGCCTATACAACTTGGAGATGATTTTAGAACAATAATCTTTCCCTTAAAGCAACAGCTGGAAACTTTCCCTGTACAACTTGGAGATGATTTCTTGCACAAAAATAAAAAAAGCAGTGTTGGCTACCTCCTCCTCCTCCACTGCCACTTTCACCGCCTCCTCAACCTCCAACTCCACATCCACCTCCATTTTTGATTTTTTTTTATGCGATTTTAGTTTAAAAATTATTTTAAGTTATTTCCCTATCCCCATTTCTTTGTAGGGCACTTGTCCAACTCTTATCCCCATTTTCCTTCCTTTTGCAGACCTCTAGGACTTGCCAGGACTTTGTTACAGCCATTTCTGTGCCTAAAAGCTCGGGTCCCCATTGATTTCAATGGGGTTCGGGTCAAAGTTCGGGTCAAGTCCAGACCCGAACCCGGACTTTATCCCGAAGTTCGTCCGAACCTGCAGAACCCAAACTTCCAGAGTTTCGCTCAACTCTAATAGTGAGATGACCACATGCTTATGAGCACAAGGAGGATGGGGAAAACATTCCTTCACCAACCAGTCACTGGGCAAATGGTTGGCTTTTCCCAGTTGGTCGCTATTGTTAGCCATAAATAAGCCTGGCACTATGAATGCTTATACAAGGCATAAATATGTATGATCTGCCAATACAATTAAAAGTTTATGATGATCACTTCTACATACTATCGGTCACCAGTGAGAACTTTTGCCTTTTACTGTGTATTGGTACACATAAATTGTGAGATATCAAGCAACTTAATAATTGCAGAAAAGACAGAATTAGTTCTGTAGATCTGTACTGAGGTCATATTATATATATAGTGTGATTTCTATCTCATTATTATTATTATTATGATTATTATAATACAGGATTTATATAGCGCCAACAGTTTGCACAGCGCTTTACAACACGGGGTCAGACAGTTCAGTTACAATACAAATCAATACAGGAGGGATCAGAGGGCCCTGCTCGTTAGAGCTTGCAATCTAGAAGGGAGGGTCAAGTGGAACAAAAGGTGATAACTGTGGAGAATGATCAGATGGAGAAAATGAAAATACAGTTGTTAGGTGTGGGTAGCATAGGATTCTCTGAAGAGAAGGGTTTTCAGGGATTGTCTAAAAGCTAATAGAGTAGGAGATAATTGGACAGATTGGGGTAACGAGTTCCATGGGATTGGCAAGGCTCTAGAAAAGTCCTGGAGGCAAGCATGGGAGGAGGTGATGAGGGAGCTAGAGAGCAGGAGATCATGAGAAGAATGAAGAGAACGATTAGGTTGGCATTTTGAGACTAGGTTAGTGATGTAGCTGGGGGCAGAGCTGTGGATGGCTTTGTAAGTAGTTTTTAGTGTTTTGAATTTAATTTGTTGGGTGAGCGGAAGCCAGTGGAGGGATTGACAGAGAGGAGTAGCAGACACGGAGCGATTGGTAAGGTGGATGAGTCTTGCAGCAGCTTTCATGATGGACTGGAGGGGGGATAGCCTATGTAGAGGTAAGCCAATAAGGAGGGAGTTGCAGTAGTCAGGGCAAGAGATGACCAGGGAGTGAATTAAGAGCTTTGTTGTGTCATTGGTTAGAAAGGGCCATATTTTGGAGGTGTTGCAGAGGTTGAGGCGGCAAGATTTGGACAGTGATTGGAAATGGGGCTTAAAGTGGTTGTCAACTCATGACAACCACTTTAACCTACAGGTAAGCCTATAATAAGGCTTACCTGTAGGTTCCCTGCATATCGCCTAAACTTGCACGATTTAGGAGATTTGCAGTGTACATCCATGTGCTGATGTCATCGGGCACATGCGCAGTGAAGAAAGGGCCTCCGTGCCGTTTCTTCACTGAGATCATGCCGCGATTGGCGCTCCTGCACGCACACGCGGGAGGGACGTCAAGTGGCTCCGGCCAATCATAGAGGTGGAGTCCGCTCCCCCGGAACGAAGAGGAGTGAAACTGGATGTGGCCTGGAGCGGGGACAGCGCAGGCTTCCAATGCAGGTAAGTGTCACATAATAGGCTAGTATGTGATGCATCTGTTAGTAAAGATATATAGATATATCTGTTAGTAAATTAGTGATACGTGAGGAGATTGAAGGAGTGAGCTGAGGAGATTTCTATTTCATAGGTACATTAGTCCATGAGGCTTTTGTGTTAAGAACTGTCAGCAAAGAATGCTTATGAAAGTCTGATGGCATCCAAACACATCTACATTGTGGCACTATTTTGAAAATATAATATATATGATACCTTTAGTTTAAAGTGGAACTTTTAACAACCCCCCTAGCATTTCTGGATGTGGCCTTCTTGAGCAAGGGCAGATGTTTCAAGTAGTGTTTACTTCCTGGAATCTATCTGCCCTTAGCTTGCAGGAATGCAGGACAGGTGGGTGTGCTTAGCTGAGAAAACCCCTACTCACCTCTTGGAGACTCCTGGGATGTATGACATAATTTGCTTAGAAATTAACTGAAGAAATGTAAAAAAAAAATTAAAACAAGTTAATATAATATACTTTCCTATATACTGTATTTACTAATGCTAGCAGCAAAGGGGTTAAAAAGAGTCAATGTTGATTGAGTGAAGTTCTGATTTAAAGTGATTGTAAAGGATCTTTTTTTTTTTTTTAAATAATGTTATGCTTTGTACATGGAGCCCTGAACCCTCTTCTAGCCACTTGCTAGGGGTGCATTAATGTAGGTTTGATTCCAAGCCACATTGGGTGTGTCTATTGAGTGCAGCTCAGCCACACCACTGCTCCTTCGTCACTGATTTTGAGCAGCAGGAGCCTATGGTCCCCATCTTTTCACTGAGCCCAATGAGGAGGGAGAGAGAGCAGTGTTGCTGCTCTTGGGCACAGTACTGATAAATATTTAGGGTGGCTGGGAGGGAGCGGCACCTAAAAGTTTTTTTACCTTAATGCAGAGAATACAGTATATTACGTTAAAACAACCTTAAGCCTGTAAGTATTATGAGCATTGCAAGTCTGTTTAGGTTGTTTTATTTTTTTTAATAGTTTTTTGGTTACAGTTCAGAAAAAAAAAATATTCTTACTTTCAAAGAAAGTTTAAAACATCTAAATATCAAAGGACAATAGCTTATCTTCATTGTCTCCAGCTGTAATCTTTAGCTCGAATTGGATTGGTACTGAAAAATGTGGCAGTTAGAAAACATCATTTGTACTGTTGCTTGCTAACATTCTGTTCCTAGATTACTTAGCGTCTGGCATGTCACCTGAGAGAATACTGAGAATCATCTACCATGTGAATGACTTTTTGGCCTTTTGCCAATAGACTGTAGAGAGAAGAAATTATTATAAGGACAGTTAATGATTTTATTTTACTTCCACCATGTTTAACACATTAGTATTTGTTAGGCTTAAGTATTAATATTTCCTTTAGTTATTTGCACCTGGTAGTCATTTACCTAATTGATACTAGAGCTTTTTTTGAATGCCCCAGTGGGACATTATAGTTCAAGACTGATCAAAGAAGCAAATTAGATTATAACAGGTTTAACAAATAAATATAAGCGAAATATTTACTGAAGTATTTACCTATTTATGCTTCAGCATATATGTACATTGTTTTATTCGCATGAAGCAGCTTTTATTATAAGGCTAGCAGTAAACCCACAGTATTGCTGGTATCCTAAGAAATGTACTGGATCTTATTTTGTATCCATATAGAAAAGAGTTTATCTTGGTATCCATAGAAAAAGCAGTGATCAACAACACTCCATCAATACATAGCATTACAAAGCAACTAAGACCTCTGTTCATATAATTTTATTGGAAACAGGTTCTCAGATGAATACACCAGCAAACAAACATGAATTGAAATGTCAAGGTGCATGGTGTGTAAAGCATGGTCCTCTTCAAATTTATAGAACTACAAACATTGTAAAAAATATATCAATCACTAAACTGAATGCAAGATTATCTGGAGGCTACGTCATGCCTCATTGAAGGTTCAAAAGGAAAACTGACAGATGTTCTAACCCTAAACCACTCTTTTTCCAACCTAAAAAACTATGGACTGGTCTGGATTTGGACTTTGATCAGTTACTAAGATCTGATATAATGGATGGCATCAATTCTTTGGTAGACATAATTGGATCAGCCCTAGGCTAAATACAATGCTTTGAGGACTTATGGCCATCCCCTTCATGACTAAAGGAATTCTGGAAAAAAAACATGTTTTATTTCCACATTGTTATAGGGTTTTCACTACTGACCTCAGGAATTAGGAAAGGCAGTGAAAAGGAACAAATGCTATCAGCTCGTAATTTTCCATCATTGGCAGTTTGGTCTGCATGACTATGTGCATGCTTACTGTATATATCAAATATTTTCATAATTTAAAAAAAGACACGTGTATCAAGTTCAACCAAAAGACAAAAATAAACAGATTAAAACCTGCACCCTTAGAACCATAAACTCTGCCTTATGTACCTACATATGTGCTTAATTCTGTGTATAAAGGGTAAATAGAAATAGTGCGCAAACCAGTAGGTAAAATAAGGTGGTAGCTGCCAACACAGATAAGGTAACCTGATACCAAAAAACGATATTGAGTAGAGAATGTCTAGCGCTCACCAATAAACTTAGTAATACAATCTGCCCATAGGGTCAGAAAAGATTATGCATCAAAAAGTATGTGAAACATACACATTCTCTACGCCATAATTCTGTGTATACCCTTAGGTATAGGCAAGAATATGGGAACAGTGGTGCTCATATCAAAATAGGACTGTTCTCTATTTACAATAGTATATTTATATCTGAATATGTACAGTATAATACATAAAACAGGACACAAACCACCTTTATGATTAAGACCCTTATGACGTGAAATGCATTAGAGGAGGAGAGACAGCAACGGTAGCAGTATCTGGGGGGCGGCATCATGTGCGCATTGGACATTATGGAATAACCTTATGAAAAAAGGAATATGGTGGTAATGCAATTTCCTTTGTACCGTCGCAGGACACAGACCATGTTCTAAATTAAAAGAAGCATAAACCAATTGCTATATTTTGTCTTACATCACTTTTTTAATTTATGATTTTTCTACTATAAGCAGCATGAAAATACATGCCTTTCAAAATTACTGATATTGTTTAGACATGTTTTCCAAAGTTTAAATGTAGCTGAAATGTGCTGAATTGATCTAAACATGTAATGTTGGTAGTTGGCAATGGACTTTGATGAGATTGTAATTACCAGCGCGCATTATTAAGTAACTGCATCCTGCTAATGTGTCTCCTGATGGTGAAATGTGTTTAGTGTATGTGCTTTAAAAGATCAAGTTAACAGTGCTATGCACTTGCTAAACAATAGCTTTCAGAAGACAGAATGAAATGTCACCATTACATTAAAGAACCTTAATGAGCCAGTAATGCTGTTATAATTGCCACATTGTGGCTTTTGTTAAAGGAACTGTAATTTCTACACTATGAGTTAAAAAATGCATGTGATGGCTGTGTCTTTTAACAGAGACATTTCCATTTTCTCAGAAGTTAATAAAAATAAGCTTTCTTCAAAGCACTAGGACACACACGGCACTGAGTAAAGATAGGGATGGCCAAGCATTGTTTATAATCATTTACTTTAAGGGATGGTTCACACATAGGCGACTTGCGATCTGACTTGTGTCGCCCCAAGTCGCCTGACATCAGAAATCTCATTGAAGTGAATGGGAGTCGTCTTAATGTACACTACTGAAATTACTCCGACTTCAAGGCGACTTCAGAAAAGGTTCCTGTACTACTTTAACCACTTGCCGACCGCCGATCGGCATCTGACGGCGGCAAAGTGGCTCTGTAAGAGCCAGATCGCGCACAGTGAGCGCGCGCGCGCCACCGGAGGCACGCCCACGCGCTCACTGTGTCCGGGGAGGGCCAGGGAGTGGGTGCGGTGGCTTCGATTGCCGCCGGCTACCCGCGATGCCCCCCCCCGGAGTGAAGGAGCGGAGGTCCGTGTAAGTAAACACGGACCTCCGCTCTGTGTGAGGGGGAAGGGCTGTGATCACAGCCTTCCTGTACGTGAAGGCTGTGACCACTTCCCTTCCCCAGATAGTGCAGTCCCCCTACAGTTAGAACACGCCCAGGAAACATAGTTAACCCTTAGAGCGCCCCCTGCAGGTTAACCCCTTCACTGCCAATGGCATTTACACAGTAATCAGTGCATTTTTATAGCACTGATCGCTGTATAAATGCCAATGGTCCCAAAAAAGTGTAAAAATGTTCCGACATGTCCGCTGAAATATCGCAGTACCGCTAAAAATCGCAGATCGCCGCCATTATTAGTAAAAAATAAAAAAAATAAAAAAACCCCAAAAATGAATTCTCATCATCCGTAAACGCGACCACTTTTGCGCAAACCAATCAATAAACGCAGATTGCGGATTTTTTTATCGCAAATATGATGAAGAATATAAATCGGCCAAAAACGGTGAAAAAAAATGTTTTTTTATATTTTTTTTTTGGATTTGTATTTTAGCAAAAAGTAAGAAATTTGGGTTTTTTTTGCAAAATTGTCGCTCTTCTTTTGTTTATAGCGGCGATCAGAAATGACGCAGCGGTGATCAAATACCACCAAAAGAAAGCTCTGTTTGTGGGAAAAAAAGGACGCAAATTTCGTTTGGGTACAACGTCACACGACCGCGCAATTGTCAGTTAAAGCGACGCAGCGCCGAATCGCAAAAAGGGCTCCGGTCCTAAAGCTGGAAATCCTTCCGGTCCTTAAGTGGTTAAGGCAACATCTATCCGACTTGTGCCCATAGAATTCAATGGAAGTCGCCTCCAAGTCGGATCCCCATCTATATTGATGCGACTTACAGGAAAAAGAAAAGAATTTACAAAGGTACTCCCCACGAATTACTCAGACAACCCCTCCCTCCCTTCTCTTATTGGTCACAGGCAAAGTCTTTTGGCGTGGAGGCCACTTCAGACCATATTGTAAGTCGCGCTGAAGTCGCCTTGAAGTAGTGTTCAAATCGTCTGGCAAAGTAGCCCCTGAAGTTGGATCGCCTATGTGTGAACCGGCCCTTAAGGGTAACTCCACTTTTGTGGAAAAATATAGCAAATAAAGAAAAAATAATAAATACTAACATATACATTTACTACATACACCATATTGAATGTTTAACGTTAATGTATTTTAATGGTGATTCAATACAATATGGTATCCTAGAGGCATTCTGTGCACAGATCATTTCCTGCTTGTGGCCGGCTCATTGATTTCCCAGAAGTCTGCACACAGATTTTAGGGATCCTTTGCAATAGAAACTTCTAAAGGGATGCTGGTGCTGCAAATGTTCTCATCAACACACTGAGAATACACCAGCTGATCATAATGAACCAGAATGTCATATTCAGAATCACTCTGCACTGGACATGGTCAAACAAGCAGTTATTTCTTTAGAGTAGTAACAGGTAGGAATCTGCACAAAATGTTCACTGCAATGTACAATGATCACCTAGATGGGATTGTTTTTTTCTCAACAAAAATGGTGCTGTTCTTTAACACAATCCTGTTTTCATTGTCTTGTCACATGGCACAGGGAGTGGCTTATGGTTGCCCAACAGCCAAAAAGTGTCTGTAGACCTAGATTTGGTATAAAAACCTTGTTGGCTTCTCATTTCTTGCTTTCTTCTGAATCTCACTTTTTCAAAATGGTGACCAGTAAAATAGATTTTAGTGTAACCAGATTATTGCTATTGCATTGCCACATCCGTACACTTTATTTAGAAAACAAAACAAACCCCCAAGATTGGACTTTAAAGGAAAATTGGACCACAACACATTATAAAAAAATCTATATTTTATTATACATAGAAAACAAAAATATTTTCACACATGAATAGACACAATTAAAGCACGTCATTTGACATACAAGGACTCACTTCTCCATCGCTACATAACAAAAATTTACATTAATTGCCCATGATGGGCCGAACTCTGTTCAGACGTGAATATGTTTTTTATTGTGTCTATTCGTGTGTAAAAGAAAATGTATGCTTTCTATAAAATATAGATTTTTTTATAATTTGTTGTGGTCCAATTTTCCTGCTTAGGGGTTTATCTTCTTGCACCTAAAAAGAGGAAGGTACAGTTGTGCTCATAAGTTGACATACCCTGGCAGAATTTATGATTTCTTGGCCATTTTTCAGAGAATATGAATTATGACACAAAAACTTTTCTTTCAATCATGGTGTTTGGGTGAAGCCATTTATTATCAATCAACTGTGTTTACTCTTTTTAAATCATAATTTCAACAGAAACTACCCAAATGACCCTGAAAGTTTACATACCCCAGTTCTTAATACCGTGTATTGGCCCCTTTAACATCAATGACAGCTTGAAGTCTTTTGTGGTATTTGATGATGAGGCTCTTTATCTTCCCAGATGGTAAAGCTGCCCATTCCTCTTGGCAAAAAGCCTCCAGTTCCTGGAAATTCTTGGGCTGTCTTGCATGAACTGCATGTTTGAGATCTCCCCAGAGTGGCTCAATCATATTGAGGTCAGGAGACTGAGATGGCCACTCCAGAACCTTCACTTTATTCTGCTGTAGCCAATAACAGGTCGAATTTGGCCTTGTGTTTTGGATCATTGTCATGTTAGAATGTCCAAGTACGTCCCATGCACAGCTTCCTGGCTGATGGATGCAAATGTTCCTCCAGTATTTTTTGATAACATACTGCATTCATCTTGCCATCAATTTTGACCAAATTTCCTGTCCCTTTGTAGCTCACACATCCCCAAAACATCAGCGATCCACCTCCGTGTTTCACAGGCCTTGTTGACTCGTCTCCAAATGTAGCGTTTATGGTTGTGGCCAAAAAGCTCAATTTTGGTCTCATCACTCCAAATGACTTTGAGCCAGAAGGTTTGAGGCGTGTCTCTGTGCTGTTTGGTGTATTGTAAGTGGGATACTTTGTGGCATTTGTGTAGTAATGGGTTTCTTCTGGCGACTTGACCATGCAGCCCATCTTTCTTTAAGTGCCTCCTTATTGTGCATCTTGAAACAGCCACACCACATGTTTTCAGAGAGTCCTGTATTTCACCTGAAGTTATTTGTGGGTTTTTCTTTGCATCCTGAACAATTTTCTTGGTAGTTGTGGCTGAAATTTTAGTTGGTCTACCTGACTGTGGTTTGGTTTCAACAGAACCCCTCATTTTCCACTTCTTGATTAGAGTTTGAATACCGCTGATTGACATTCTCAATTCCTTGGATATCTTTTTATTTCCCTTTCCTGTTTTATACAGTTCAACTACCTTTTCCCGCAGATCCTTTGACAATTCTTTTGCTTTTCCCATGACTCAGAATCCAGAAACGTCAGTGCAGCACTGGATGAAAGATGCAAGGGTCTGTCAGGAGTCCAGAAACTCATTGACCTTGTATATACACACACACTAATTTATTACAAGCAAACAGATCACAGGTGAGGATGGTTACCTTTAATAGCCATTCAAACCCCTTTGTGTCAACTTGTGTGCATGTTATCAGGTCAAAATCACCAGGGTGTGTAAACTTTTGATCAGGGTCATTTGGGTAGTTTCTGTTGTGTCATTATGATGTAAAAAGAGTAAACACGGTTGTTTGATAATAAATGGCTTCAGCCAAACACTAACCATGAGTGAACGAAAAGTTTTTGTGTAATCATTCATATTTTCTGAAAAATGGGCAAGAATTCATAAATTCTGCCAGGGTATGTAAACTTATGAGCACAACTGTAAGTAAAAAGACTGTCTGTTTAAACAAGAGTTTTGAAAGCAAAAGTTTGGTGCAGTTTTAGAAGTCATTGCTCATGGCAACGCAGTCAGGAAAACAAAATGAATCTTCATGATTTTTTATTCTTGTAAATGCAGACTTGATGATAGGTGAATAGTGACATTTATAAGAAAGCTATAACTGAATCCATATTTCATCCTTTATTTTTTTAGTTTGCTATACTGTGTTAAAATCGGCAAACAAAATTTGCTACTGCAACTTTAAAAAAATGTGCCAGGTTGAAGTTGTCTTTGTGATAAAAAAGCTACCTTCATGGTAACCCCGTAGGCCCCAAAGACCTTTCATTTCATTGGTCAAAATGCATTTTTGTTACAGAGCTACGTTGGTTTTGTGTCAATTAGCTTTTCAGGGTTGTTATCTATTCCACTGTTTCTCCACCAGGGTGCTAAGGCACACTGATGTGCCATCTCAGATCATCAGGGGTGCCATGCAGCAGCTGGTATTTTTGCATGTCAGGTGCTTTAAACCTTATGTATACATATTTTTTAAAATTAACATACACCTTTACTGAACTGTAAGGAAGTATGTTTGTCAAAAAAGCAACACGTATTCCTTACATGGCTTTAGCAAAGCCTATCCCAGCAAACATTCCCAAAAATGGCATTTCTAATTTTTTTTTATTCTAAACACACAGACCCCAGAGCCTTCTGCACATATTTTTACATGGCTTTAATTAAACCACAAGGAACTGCAGCTGTGGGGAGTTGATGACTGTTTCAAAGGACAGGAGAGAAAAGATACATTTGCAAACTTTCTTTTAGTTACACAAAGGCGGTTTTTCAGGCGGACCTGATCGGACGCTCCGCTCACCTCTATGGAGAGACGGATGTCAGTGGGGACATGTCCGCTGACATCCGCCGATATCCGATCTGATCCTGTCCGTGAAATCTAGACGGATGAAAACCCTATTTTCCATCCGTCTGGCGTATCGGATTGGATGAAAATGGACAGGCAGTCCGTTTCCATCCAAATTCCCCATAGAGGAGAGCGGTGCTCTGACAAGTCATTCACCTGCGCAGTGGGGATCAACGGATCGTTCCCCCCACTGAGCAAAACGAGTCCGTCAGGCAGAAAGCCCACGTGAAAGGACCATAAGACTGCATTAACACCTGAGCTTAGCATTTTTTTAGCAATATTTCGGGTGTTTTGTTGTGCATTTATGACTGTTTTTGCAAGTTTTGGTGCAGATTTTTTTGAGCTTTTAAGAAGCAGGTGCCTGCTGGCTTCCTAATCAGTGACTCATTCCTGCTGTCGGCAACAGGGATGAGTCATTGGATGTTAAGGAGCCAACACCCGCTACCTTCTGTGGGCATTCCCCGCTGACAGCAGAATATAAGCAACAGAGCCAGCATTAAAAAAAAAAAAAACAGCATGGGTGATCCTTCCCAATCTATACCAGGCCCTTCAGTCTGGTATGGGCTTTAAGGGGTACCCCACATAAAAAAATTGACATGGGATCCCCCCATAATCCATATCAGAACTTAATCCAAGCATTCAGCTCAGCAGGCTAGGAAAGGAGATGGGACAAGTGAGTGCCCCCGCTCCTGAAACATACCAGGCCACATGTCCTCAACATGGGGGGGGGGAGGGGGAACCCCTGGCAAAGCACCTTGTGCAAATGTTGAAGTACAAATACAAAATAAAAATACAAAAGTAGCTTCAAAACTGTTTTGAGCTTCAAACGTTTGGCTTCAGGAAACTTGAAGTATATATACAGTATGTGAACCATCTTCATAGAGAATGATTGTTTTTCTTTTTCCCTGAGCATTTTGGAGCCTCAAACTTCAAGCGACAAAATGCTCAGTGGGCCTAAACGATATCCTTAGTCTCCATAAATTATCCATACACATCCATTAATTAATGACTTTGTAAGCTATTTTTCAGGAAATTGTTTTTTACTGTGTTTCTCTGCCTTCTTGTAACATCCTCAGTGAACCCCTGAACTTCTCATTTTCCCCCTCACTTACATTTTTTTGAAGGAGCAGTGCATGTTAGTTGCAGTCATTTAGTTGCAGTCATGTGCACTGCTCTATGCACTCTACAAATTCCATAGTCCACAGTCCATCTCAGGAGTGAGCAAGAGAGGTTGGCTACATTCCTACATACAATAGAACCATTGAGAATGAATGTAGCACTTTACCTGTAACAGGAAGTTTATCACAACATCAAAAAAATGGGTATTTGGGGGAGGCTGAGAGCAATAGAGAGAATACATAATTGAATAGATTTTTTTTAACCACAGTTTAGTGTCACTTTAAAGCAGTGGCAGAAGCTCTGTGGTTGGTAAGGAGGATGAGCCCAGCAGTAGTATTCATGATAGAGATGAAAGATAGTAGGAGATTAAACAAGTAGCTTGATTGTGTCATTGTTTGAGAAGAATTATGGCTAGAGTTAGACTTTAGGAAGTCTACTCACTGTGTAAATGTTTTCACACAGTTTCCCAACTAAATCCAATTACATTGTAGAAATTTGTGAATCATGTGTGACAAAATGCATACATAGATTTCTAAAAGTTTTATGATATAGTATGGACATATAGATATTACCGTTAGGGTGGGGCTGATTCACCCAGTGAATGCAGGGCCTTTTTGCTGTCTTCACTCTTCTTCCTCCAGACCCTCTGGTGTAGGCGTTTGCTAATGCCCAGGACCCAGGATAAATGAAGGCCACATTCAGGTGGCATCCACATTATGGTGGCACCCCAGCTTAGAAGAGAGCCATACACCCCGGTCTCTCTGTGTCATAACCTCAAGCTGTCATACAGGTGCCCCCCGGTCCCACAAATACATACACCTGCTTAGGATTCAAAATTTTGGAGGAGACACCACATAGCAGTGTCACATCCCACTGGTCTAGCTAGACACCTCCACACATCTCCCAGTGGCAGAGCGGGTCCCACCGAGAACCAATGCAAACCTCATGTGTGTGCATAATTAACTCTTCCGTACCAATAGGCTAGGTCTCTAGGGTCTCCACCACACAGATCAGGTCCCAGTTACTGAGGCACCAACCACTTGTGAGGTAGGCTCTGAACCATTTCAGCAGTCCCCCTACATATGGAAGGCTCCAGGACACAGGTTTGCTGGAATCATGAATCAAAGCACTCTCCCACATCTTGCTGGCTGTCTGTATCTATCCTTCCCATGTAGCAGGCTGTGTGTTGTGGGACTACAGATCTCAGCAGCCCCAGGCATATTGGCAGTCTCCTCAGACTGGCAATCTCCAGTGAGGATAGTCAGAATGAGAAGTTATCTGAAGGCAAAGAGGAACAGAGCCCTCAGGTGGTTGCTGGAGAATCAGGTTACATCTCAAGTGTCAGCCTGTCTTCTCCCATGTGGCTGGACTTGGACTCATCTGGGCAGAGCTCCCTCCTGATTTTATATGCACAGGGAGGGGGGCAGAGCCCAGCAGCAGCCCGCCAAAAACAGAGACCTGGGAAATAAGTTAACCTTTTCCCTGCCTGCCAGGCAGCAGCTACCTAGCACTTTCTACATAAATAACAATGCAGTGCAGACAGGGCTAAAATACTCACAAACACCCTGTCAGTATCAGCTTACAAACATTACAAGAGTTTATTAGAAATTGAAGAAATATGTATATTCAGGAATTCTTTTTTCTAACACAGAATTTAGCTAGTAATCTCACAGCAGAAAACCACCAAACTACGCTTAAGCCTAAAATGGCTACCATTTTATAACTGAACTCTGTATAACAGAATTACATGTATATTATTGGATTTTCTGTTATTGTATTTTCTGTGCATAGATTTTTTTGCATATATATATTCATTGAGGTTGTGAGTAGCTCTTTTTTGCTTACATTTTTTTTTAAAGTACACTAGAGTACACCCTTAATAAACAAAAGTGAGGCTGTAATTTCAGTCATTAAGTGAGCCTGTAGTATTAATGAAAACTTCATCAGGAGGTATGTTAGGCCCCAAGCACTGAATTATGAGATGGGGGGAGTGATGTGCTCTTTCTTCTGTTACCCTCAGAGGTTGTGAACTCCAAAGCTGATCATACACATACAGATTTCTTTTATGCAACGAAATCTAATAGATTCCTTCATCCATGCATATGGATGAATCTTCTGCTACTGTTATATTTTGGAAGCCAGCCCTGTCTGCTGTCAAAATACTCAAGCCAGCTACAGTTTGTCCTCCAAATTTCCACTTGGCTCCTTCCATCTTTCAATCAAGGTATGTTGGCCCTAGCAAATTTCACCAGGAACCGGCCAAAACGCATGCAGTGTATGATCAGATTGAATCAACTGCACTTTAAAAAAGCCTAGTACTTTACTTTGTTCTTTTGTTACACTGTTTCATGTCATGTCTATTTGGCCAAAATGGTACTTTGCTGAAGATAACACTTTTAGAAGTAAACAGCAATCTGCGTGAGATGAACAGTAAATTGTAATTGCCTTGTTTCGACTGAATTAGCTTTCTGCCATTCCGTGTCTCTGTAGTATCATACAGTTGAATCCCTCTCATGATTTCCCATTTCCTAAAAGCAAATTTACCTAAATATGTCCTCCCTATGAAGGAAATGAATTGGGAATGTGGGATTTGTTGTGTCATCAATGTACCTGATAACAGGGTTCAACATCACAAGTTCTCGCCAATTAGAAAGTGTTCAATGGTACATTTAGCATCTCTTGTGTACGTGGATTGTTTGTGTAATAGTTTGTTTTTCTCTGTAGTTCTTTAGAGGCCCAATAAAATGCAAAATTTAAGCAAACATTTGCTAATGTCTTAATCATGTCTCCTTATGTTTTTGATTCCATTGTCACTTTGTATTTTGTGTAAAGGGCTCTGTTATCTCTATAGCTAACAATTTTTAAAACATGCAATGTTTGCATAGCAGAAGAAAAGCATACATATACATTTCTAAATGATTTAAAAGACTGTTTACATTTTTTTCAAGTTTTATGACTAATATTGATAAATTACAATTGGTTCATACACAATTAGAAATCATTTATACGTAACATTTTTTTCCAATTCTTAATTCAAATGTTAATATTTTGTCAAATTCCAGGGCATCTTGGCATACCAAGATATTATCTTGATTTTCTGTATTATCGTATTAATATCCATAGCAGTTTTGTTAGAAAAAAGTAATAGCAATAGAGTATAATAATATGAGGGCCTGCCTGAACTGCTTTTCTTGTTGTTCTCTTTTCATGGGAATAGAAAAAAAAACCTAGTTGGCTGATACCGGCAGGCTTTCCACCTAAGTGAACTTTTTCCCTCTTTAAAGAAAAAAAAAAATAGGCCCTTATTTATCACCAATGCAATTTCATTATTATATTGCTCTGTTGTTGAAATGCTGTCTCAACGGTTTTTGTTGTTTGATTATAGCAGAAGGTTCTGACTTAAAGTGATACTATTGAGTGATTAAATCAGTATAATAAAAATGTAAGCTTGTGAAGCATGTTTCTTTGTCAACCACGTTATCTAGTGTCCTGATTTCCTTTAAAGAACTCCAGGAAGCCTGCTACTAGAGGGTTACGCTGACCGTACACCAGTAGATTTTCTTTCAAACGTTTGTACGGAAATGCTAAGAAATAATACATCAGAGCTTTTGATTATTGAGTCAATCAATTTTGTTTGATCATCCAGACATTTTGAAATATCATCAAGACCTGCTACTAGACAAGTACATGAGGAAAAAAATTTGATTAGCTTTGTTTAGATTTGTTAATTAGTTTAGTTAAATTCAGTTGATTTGTTCAATTCATATTTGGGGTTTGTATTCAGAATTTGTATTCAGAATTCGTATTCAGAATCCATTCTATGTCTTTGTCAAAATTTCTTCAAATTTACTGATATTTTTCTATTCAAAATGTTTGAAACAATATATTTTGAATCAGTCAAATCGAAAACTTTCGATTTTTTTTTTAATTCAAATGTGGCAAAGTGAACAAGCAAAAGAAAAATCTTCATCAAATGATTACAATGACTCTTTAAGTCACCTTTGGCTTAACAAAAACAGCATTATTTCAAAATGGTACTCTAATAACACACAGTCTTTGATTTCAGAAATTTGTTTACAGTTAGAATTCAACTGGAGTTCGATGTAAAATTTGATTTGAATCTCAATTTGAATTTTGGCAATTCAGGTGAATTTAGTTTCGTTATTTGGAGCATTTGGTAAATTTCATTTATACTGTAATTCGGGTATTCAGATATATCCGAATCTCTGAACGAAAAATGTGTCTGAATATTTATTCGGAACGAAACTAACTACACATGTCTACTTGCTACTTGAAGGGAATTCCATGTTTATTAGATGTATTAAATAGGTTTAGTTTTAGCCTAAAGCAAACTCTCAATATTCACTCCATTGATTCATGGAATCATTTCACATCACTACGGTTGAAAACAATCGTCATTTTGATCCCACTAAGCATTAGAAAAGCGTACAAACATTCCATAAAGGGAAAATTTGGAACAAAATTATTTTAGTGCATGGCCAGCTTTAGGGGATGAAAATGTAATTTGCTGGTTGTCCTTAAAATCTAATACACACGGGCTGAATGTCGAGCAGCATCGGTCAGTTCAGTAGAAACCGGCCGACATTTGGTCCATGTGTACTGCAGCCGGTCCAACAGAAGCTGATGGGACATGACGGAAAAATGTCTGCCAATCAGCTCCCAATCAGCACTCTGAGCCAATGGAGTGTTCTGGTGGGGGGGGGGGGGGGGGC
>BLSH010004284.1:324889-335759 GCA_018402905.1 Glandirana rugosa
TTACAATCTGTATACTTCCTGGACAGCAGGGGAAGATCGCTGTACTAACATCTATCAGATCGTTAGTACAGCGGCTCCTTCTGAGCTGTCAGTTATTTTTAGATTCAGCCCTGCTTGGTTGAATTAAAAAACGACTAGTGTGTAACATGATTTAGCTGGAAACACCGCTAAGTACTGGATTCCAGTCTCAGGGTTTCTGATTGAACTGGATTAGTTATCTTCACAGATGTCAGTGGCCCTGACTGTTGTACTTCAAATAATGCAGAGCAGAGTTCTGAAACCAAAATCCTGCTGGAGAGAGAGAAGAAATATCCTGCCATTATAGACAACCTGGACTCTTATAATGAGCAAGTCCACCCAAATCACACCACGTCTTCCTTTAGATCCTTCATATGTCTAACATTCAGTACATAATGTAGGATCCATGATATTCCCTTTAAGGGCTTGAAACAGAAGCCATGAACTCAAATGGGAACAGCTCATCTTTAATGTCTCCAGAAGCCAGAAATGACTCAACCCTCTATTTTCCAATAATAGTTTTGGTTGAACTTGGCCTTTTGTGAAGAAACCTTTCAATGACCAATCTCGGTTAAGTCAAGTGTACAGATGCTACTAAAATATGGCTGCATGATTTGCAAATATTAATTTAAAAATTTTAGTAAAATGAGCTACCAGGTTCACTATTCAATCTATCTGTACTTGTCACGCACCTGACGGGTGAGCCTGACGTGCAGCGGGAAGCCCTCGAATACAACCCCGGGTAAAGGGCCACCAATGTTATGAACAGTAACCACAAGAGCCGAATGGTGTAAGAGTGCCTGGATCGTCACAACTTCTTTGATAAATACTTGCGCCCTCTCCATGGCCCATGGGTACTTTTCAGTGGCTGAAGTGGGCCATCTTAGATAGGCGGTATACCACCAAAAAGATGGCTGTGTATCCTTCTGATGGTGGAAGTTCCACAGTAAAGTCCATGGTGATCATACTACATGGCCTGTCAGTGACTGGCAGTGATCGGAGTAGACCCCAGGCTTGAGTTTTAGTACTCTTGCTCCGGGTACAGGTAACACAGGAGTTCACGTACCTTCTGCAAATGTCTTCCAGCTCGGCCACTAGAATGTGCGCTTCATGAGATCAAGTGTCTTGTGGACTCCAAAATGACCCACAAGAGGGTGATCGTGACACAGACCTAAAATGGATATGCGTACATTCTCCGGCACAAATACCTTATTTTGATTCCAGAACAAACCTTCCTGGAATTCCAGCATGACCCCTGGAGGGCTGGAGATGTCTGCTGAAGCCTGCTTCATACGAATGAGGAGGTCATTGTGCAAAAGTAGACAGTTACCTTCCGATAATATGGTGCCTGGTACGGGTGGCTCTTTGGGGTCATCAAACATACGGGAAAGCGCATCAGGTTTCATATTCTTTGAGCCTGGCCGGTATGTAATGTGGAATACGAACCTCGAGAAGAACAGGGCCCATCATGCTTGACGTGGCTTTAGGTGTTTAGCTGTCCTCAGGCACTCAAGGTTCTTGTGGTCAGTGAAAATTAGTATGGGTGTGCTGCTCCTTCCAAAAGATACCTCCATTCCTCCAGAGCTGATTTGATGGCCTTGTGCCTTGGGTCTTAAAGGGATGCGTTGCTGAGTGGCAAAGGTCAAGTCAACAATGGCGGTGACTGGCACTTCCCTTTCCGGAAACTGGAGTGAGATGAGCTGGGTGAGGTGAGTGGCACTGGTGGGTGAAGGGAAGTGGTTAACAGAAGATAGAGTATGCCACTTATGTGTCTTCGCTGGACAGGTGAGCACATAATGGCCTGTTCCCCCGCAGTAGAGGCAGAAGTTGTTCTGCTGTCAATGTAGGCATTCTTCAGAAGACAGAGGGGGCATACTAGACCACTGCTCCAGCTGCAGGAATGACTGAAACAGGCTGGCTAGGAGCAGGGCTGGCAGGAGCGGGATAGGTGGGAGCTGAGCATTACCTGACCTGAACGTTCAGACTTTTCTGATCACCGCATGTGAAGCCAGTGGTCAATCTGGATGGCCAGTGTAATGAGGGCCTCCAGGGTGCTTGGAACACCCACCCGCGCCAGTTCGTCCTTCAAGCTCTCTGAAAGTCCTAGAAGGAACTGGTATCACAGTGCTGAGTCATTTCACTGCGTATCTGCACTCCAGCACCTGAAGTCCATTACATAGTCCTTGGCCGTCCTACCATCTTGGTGGAGTGTATGGAGGGCAGCCTCTGCTGTGGTGGTCTGCTCATATATCTTGGCCATTGAATCAAGGAAGGGGGACAGGGACTGCAGCAATATGTCATCTCTCTCCAACAGCTGGTGGGCCCAGGATTGGGGTTCACCCTGAAGCAGGGAAATTGTGAAGCCCACTTAAGTGGTCTCCAGAGAAAATGTTCGTGGCTGCAGGGCGAAGTACAACTGACATGCATTGTGGAACATACAAAATTTCCCCTGGTCTCCCGAAAACCTCTCTGGTGCTGGAATTCTAGGTTCAGGGGGTAACATCATCACTGCTGGAGCTGGAGAGGCAGTCACAGTGGTAGGGGGTGTAGCACTGGTCACTGTGGTGCATGCTGTTGCAGATAAAGTCTGAATTTGCTGATCCAACTGCTTGTAGCCCTCCTGCAGAGACTGGACAGCTTGGGTCAGGGCTGCGAGGTGCTGACAGATGTCCTCTCTGGAGGTTGACTTCCCACTTGCAGGCTCAGACATGGCTGTCTGATACTGTCACGTACTTGACGGGTGAGCCTGACATGCAGTGGGAAGGCCTCCCATACATCCCTGGCTAAAGGGCCACCAATGTTATGAACAGTGACCGCAAGAACCGAGTGGTGTAAGAGTGCCTGGATCATCATAACTTACTTGGGCCCTCTCCATGGTCGAAGGGGTACCTTTCAGTGGCACAAAGTGGGCCATCTTAGATAGGCGGTCTACCACCTGCCTGGATCATCTTTGATGCGGCTGATGATCTCTCAGGGCAGACCAACAGGTAACAGCAGGTGTAGTCAGCTCTGCAGACCGGAAGCAGGAAACAGGAAGCTGGAGATGCAGAGCTGTGGAAACATTGGATGCCTGGTCAGACAATCCGGGTTCAGTAACAGATGATTAATCAGACACAAGCAGCAGGCAGAGGATAGTCAGTATATAGGCAAAAGTTCAGCAACAGGATTTTAGTCAATGTAGATATAAGTGTAGTCACAAAGGCAAGCCGAGGTCAGGATAACAGAAGTCAATCATAGTCAACAAGCCAGGTCAAATTGGAAACAGATCAGATCTCAACAGGTAGTCACAGGTCAGGTATGAGCTGCAGATCAGACAGCAAAGTTTCTTTGCAGTTGAGGTGTTTAAATAAGGTAATTTGGCCCCAATTACTAAAATCCCTCTGTACTACTTAACCCTTAGGTGACCCCTGCACTGGGTGGCAGATCCATGCCAGTACTACCTGATAGGCCAAAGCTGTCTGTAGATATTTATTAACACCCAGGAGATTGCATGTGGTCACTGGAAATTTAACAGAAATAGGTATTGACAGGAAAATGTCACTTACCATAATTTGATCAATCACTTACATATTAATGTAGTTCTGTATACTCTACTGTATATGTGCATAAAATGTATTTCCTAAAGGTTTTTTCCATTAAAACGTGTTCATTTCTAACACTATATTGTAAAGACTGACAATTCCATAACTCTTGCAGGAGCAGGAACAGTTGCAATTTAAAGTCTGTCCTTATAGTGTATTATTCATTTTCCAAACCAGGTTTTATTTAGCTACACTGGCAACAATCAGTGCAATCATAGCCAACTGAGAGAGCTGGCATGAGATGTATCAAGATGTGTTAGACAAAATTACCTTTCTGCTGTTCCGGGTCACTCCCTCTTTGGATTAAAGTTAAGATGACAAATAAATATCTCTGAATGGAGTTAAGTGAACTGGTATGAAGCTGCAGGTTTTCAAGTTTGCAGGCTTTTGTCTGATCTACAGTTGCAGGAGAAAATGAGGCAATTCAGCACCGTGTCATTGTATGTTGTAAGATGCTTGTCCCCTGTAAATCTTCCATAGCAGAATGTTTCATTCCTAAACAGCTGGATGCATGAGATGGCAACATATGTATTTTTTATCACAGACCATTTGTATATTGCATTAGATTTTGGTTTATCTCTTTCAGTATACAGTAAGTTATGTTCCCTAGCATTTTGTTATATTTGTATATAACAGAGGAGTCATGGAGAGGAGATATTGGACCGTTCAGTCACTGAGCCTGATTTATAAATCCTGAAAGAAAGGAAAAAAATAAGGCAGCTGCCCATAACAAACACTCTATATACTTGATTGCAGTTTGTTTCAGTAAATTCCAACAACTGTCACAACTAGAAGTCCAGAAGAATTCTTCTAAAGGAATATGGACTCATTTTAAAGTTGCCTTGTGCATATTATAGGTGTCAAGGTCAAAGCAGATTATATCTACTAAATTCCAATACATCATTTGAGTAAGTCACAATAGTATCACAGCCTGGTATTTGTGATTTTTGATATAGTGAGACTGATTTACTTAAGGGGTTGAGAATCCTCACATAGCAACCAAATGTAAATATTTATTTCAATTATCCAATCATTAAAGAGGAGCTCCAGCCTGTAAAAAAAAATAAAAGTCAGCAGCTACAATTACTGTAGCTGCTGACTTTTAACATAAGTACACTTACCTGTCCCACAATGTCGGCACCCTTAGCCGATTCGTCCATCAGCTTCGGGTGCAGGCACCAGCATCCTTACTAAGGGAAACAGGAAGTGAAGCCTTGCGGCTTTACAGCCTGTCTCCTACTAAACATGCGCGAGTCACACTGCGCTTTCTGAATGGTCCCGCTGTCTTCTGGGACCTGTGTGTCTCCCAGAAGACAGTGGGGGGAAGGAGGAAATTCTGTAGATTGCCGCAATCATTGCAACAATCTTACCCAGAAGTAGGAGCGGGTACCTGGTTTTGACAGGTATGCACTTCCCCCAAAAAAGTGTCAAATGTGGCAGTGGAGGGGGGGGGTGAATAAGTGGAGCTTCCACTTTTGGGTGGAGCTCCGCTTTGTTAAAGAAGACTGGTCATAGTTATGTTTCCAGCAGGAACTGAGTTAGATCTTGACTTTGCTGAAGATCTACATCCTCCAGGAGTATCTTATTATGCAACATATCCATTATTGTCAAATGCCTGTACTCCCAGCTGTGTGCTGAGGTCTTATCCATACTCCAGGCATCATAAGCACCAAGAAGTGTATCAGATGCTGAAGTCTTTGGTGGTCATAGCCAGAGAGGTAAGTATAAACAACCTTCAATAACTGTGGCCTTTTTTTTAATGTTGCTTTTTTCAAAATCTCTTACAGTTCTTCAGCTACTTCCTAGTTTGCAGGCCTAGGCAAATGATGTCATACATCCCAGGAGTCTTCAGGAGGGGAGGAGGTGTTTTCTCAGTTAAGCATATCCTGTCTGCATGCCAGAGCTCCAAGAAGTAAATCCTACATAAAATATCTTCCCCTACTCGAGATAGCCATGGCAAAAATGCTAGGGGGTATTTTTCAAAGTGATTTCTGGATGGAGACATGGATGGATGGGGGAGTTTGCTTGGAATATGAAAAATGAATGAAATAGATTATTTTGGTTTGTGGTGCTCAGAATCAGTGCAGTTATGCTGTAAGAATTATATTTGGGTAAAAAAATAAATGCTCTACACCACAGATTGCAAACCACTTTGTTTTCTTTCAATGTTCTCATTCATTTTTCATATTATAGTATATTTCCATAGTTTGCTTTTCTTCTTTTAAGCATGTGAATTTTGTTCTTATTTTACCTTCTATGTACAGTAAACAAGCTTCATTGAGAATTATCCACTCTGGCATAAACATCTTGTTCAGATATTTCAAAGATGAAAAGATGGTAATTATGTACTGTATGTCATTAACAACAAAGTAAGAGGCATCTTATTCGAAGTATTTAACTATTGGTAATATAGCAAATTTAATTAAAAATGCATAAAATTAAGGACTACTGTCACCATACTGAAACATTTAAACAAATTTAAATGCTTACCATCCTTGCCATCCATTAATTCACATTGCGCTCTTTTGCAGAGCTAAAGCCGCCATTAGAATCTTGAGCATCCAACACTTCTGGGTATTGCCTGCATTTCCTCACTTACGCCTTCTGGTGTTTCAGCAGTGTGTTAACTATAGGAGCTGCAGGAACATTCTAATGTCAAAGCTATTGGGTTGGAGTGTGTGTGTGTGTGTGTGTGTGTGTGTGTGTGTGTGTGTGGGGGTGGCAAATGCAGCAGTGAGACAAAGGCATCCTACATACCCTAAAGTGCTAGATGGTTCTATCGGAAGCTGCAGCACTGCAGGAGAGTGACGATTGGATTTAAGGGAGGTGCTGATGGTAAGTATTAAACATGTATTTTACATTGCTGTATTTGCTCAAACTCTTTTGGTATTGTGCTAGTGTCTCCTTACCATGCATATCGGCCATTGAATGATCTGGATATTATGTTATTATGATCTTAGAACAGTTTATGCATACAGACCTTTGGATCCTTCCTGTGTACAATGTAATGTAGCACCCACCTAGTGTGGGATGCTAGGTAAATTTAGTTTTTGGCTCCTTCTGTAATCAAGGGACAGTGACCATCTGTCCTGGTTTGTTCAGGGCTTCGTAGGTTGGGAGCTTGTTTGATTCCCTCTACCTCTGGAAGAATTTTTCAGAGCTTAGGGAGGGAGATGCAAAAATATGAATATTTATCATGCTCTAGCCAATCCCTGAGAGAGGTGTGTCCAGATGGGGCCTGGAAATGTGATAAATAGTTGGAAGCACTGGAGTTCTGGGTTCTCTCTCCCCAGGAGGGTTCCAGAGTGTGAGAGTCTGCTGCCCTCAAGCAGCCCATGGACAGTGTAGCTGTTCTTGAGGCCTCAGTGGTGTCAGAGTTAAAGGCCTGGCTGGATTTTCCTAGAACCTCACCCCAATGGATCTGGTCTGGAGAAAGACTGCCTCGCTCACTGGAACATGTACAGATGAAGCTGGAAGGTGGCAGCTGTCGTGTAGGACTTTTGAGTAAAAACCATAAATTGATCCCTGTGACTATACAGTGTCCTGGAAATCAGTTGGCTACCAGTAGTTGAGCATAGGTGCAAGGTAACCAGATGCCAACAAAAACATGTCTCATGGTCTTCAGCTGTGAGGCCTTAGACTGCTCAGAAACCTGCCTCATGTTCCCCAACTGGGAGGTCAGAGAGTTACCTCATGGTCTTCAGCTGTGGGGGGTTTAGACTGTCCAATATTCATGTTTACTAAAGGAGAAGATTGTTCTCTAAATGCTCTAATAATTTTGGAGCATCTCATGCCCCAAGCCCTCTCCTGTTAGAGTTTCTTAACAGGTGAGAGGAGGAGCAGAGTGTCAGAGTGAGAAACAGAGCGTCAGAGGGGGAAAGGAGGGAGTGGAGTATCAGAGGAAGAAGGAGCAAAGTCTCAGGATAGGGTGAGAGCAGAGTATCATAGGGAAGATCTTGAAAAAAAGTGCAGCACTCAAAAAATGAAATCAAACTATACAGTCCCTGACAAAAGTATAGTCGCTTGTGTACAAATTGACCTGAAGTGCCGCTGAAATATATTTCTAATCAAGATTTTTTTACAAGAAATGGCTCATTTTAATCCCAACAGCTTTTGTAATAATGTTTCAGTGCAAAACGAAACTGTCAAAAAGTATTCTAATATTCACAGCTTGGTAAAGCCCATTGAGTCAATTTTTGCAAAGACAAGTGTTGTCGCCTTGTCATATGAGCTTTACCTGTGACTAATAATGGATCAATTAGGTCTCAGGTGTGTATAAAAAGAACCCCAGTACACTAGACCTTCACATCAACTGCAACTAGACCTCTGCAAACATGCCTAAGATTCACCCTGAGACTAAAGTTTTGATTATCAAGAGGCTGAATACCAGATCCACTGCTGATGTGGCAGACATCTTCAATGTGTCTCAGCATCAAGTACAGAGGATAAAAAAAAGATTTGAAGAGACTGGAGACGTTTTTGACAAGCCCAGGTCAGGCAGACCCCGCAAGACAACTGCTCGGGAGGACCGTTTGTTGGCTCGAAAATCTAAGGCCAGCCCATTTTACACTGCAGCAGAGCTCCACGAGACCTGGTCACCTGAAGTCCCAGTGTCAACCAGAACTGTTTGTCGGAATCTGTCTCGAAATGGCCTCCATGGTCGAATCAGTGCCCAGAAGCCAGCACTAAACAAAAGACAATTGAAAAACCGTGTGGCATTTGCCAAGGCCCACAGCCTGTTAAAAGGATGGACGCTGGAAAAGTGGCAGAAGGTGGAATTTTCCGATGAATTTTCTGTTGAATTACACCATAGTCACCGCAAATATTGCAGGAGACCTACTGGAGCCCGCATGGATCTGAGATTCACCCAGAAAACAGTGAAGTTTAGTGGCGGAAAAATCATGGTCTGGGGTTACATCCAGTATGGGGGTGTGCGAGAGATCTGCAGGGTGGAAGGCAACATCAATAGTCTAAAATACCAAGAAATCTTAACTACCTCTGATATTCCCAACCATAAAAGAGGCCAAATTCTGCAGCAGGATGGTGCTCCATCACATACTTCCATCTCCACATCAAAGTTCCTCAAGGCGAAGAAGATCAAGATGCTCCAGGATTGGCCAGTCCAGTCACCAGACATGAACATCATTGAGCATATGTGGGGTAGGATGAAAGAGGAAGCATGGAAGACGAAACCAAAGAATATCGATGAACTCTGGGAGGCATGCAAGACTGCTTTCTTTGCTATTCCTGATGACTTTATCAATAAATTGTATGAATCCTTGCCAAACCGCATGGATGCAGTCCTTCAAGCTCATAGAAGTCATACAAGATATTAAATTTGGATCTCACAGCACCACTACTTAATTTGCTGACATATTTTTGTATTTGCAGTAACTTTGTTCAATTTCTGTATAGGCGACAAAACTTTTGTCTTGCCAAAATTTGACCTTTCTGTCTTGATTTAATGATAAATCTTTTTTCAGTGAAACTAATTTATTTCACTGCATTAAACATCATTTGGGAGGGTTTTAGCTTTTCATATGAGCTATTTCTAACACCAATTGATTACTTAAAAGTCAGGTTAATAGCAGGTGTTTCTACAAAATAGATAAGCGACAAGACTTTTGTCAGGGACTGTACATAAGGTACTGAAAAAGGGCCACAATATCTACAGTATATAGTCCAAAGTTCTACAGTGTATAAATAGTGAGTTCCAGAAAAAGCGTCCAAACTCTGTATGTAACATTTCTTAAAACTGAAATGTACACGGAAAGGTCAAGGTGGCAACTCACCAGATACCGGACAGCAAAACACGCATGAATTATGATGAATGGAACCAAACCTTCTGATGGTCGTCTCTCCCCTCCATGTTTCTCTGGTATTTTTAAAAAATATAAAGAAAATAATAGTGCAGTATGCTCATACTCTATATCAAGTAGGATAGTGAGAGAACCATCACCACTATATAAGTGCACTAGTAATTAAAGAAAGAACACCATGAAACGACTAGTCCAGCCACCATATGTGCTAACAACTCACCAGATATCTGTGAGTATAAGGCATCTCACATCAATTAGGTCACACTAGTAATGAATAGACACCACGATGACTTATCCTCAATAACCCTTTGATAATGGGCTTTGCGCCCGAAACGCGTCAGGGTATGTTTTTATGATTTTTTATATTTTATAAGGTCTGCACTTGTGTTTATATATGTTATCTTTTTACCTTTATGCATTGTATGGATTTTAACTTTAATTAAAAGTACGGTATCACGCTATGAGCATCTTTTTCTTTATTCATGGGAAAATGATGCTGACATATATGTGACTCACACATCCCCTGCACCGATAAGGAATATCCTAGTGGGATTCGATCATATGCTGGAAGGATTGTCTTTTTCCTTGGTCCCATTTGATGTGATGTGATATGCGTAACACCCATTTATGTCTGGTGAGTTGTTAGGACAGTCGGTGGTTGGATAAGTCATCGTGGTGCCTATTCATTACTAGTGTGACGTAATTGATGTGAGATGCCTTATACTCACAGATATCTGGTGAGTTGTTAGCACATATGGTGGCTGGACTAGTCATTTCATGGTGTTCTTTCTTTAATTACTAGTGCACTTATATAGTGGTGATGGTTCTCTCACTATCTTACTTGATATAGATTATGAGCATACTGCACTATTATATTCTTTATATTTTTTACAAATACCATGGAGGCATGGAGGGGAGAGATGGCCATCAGAAGGTCTGGTTCCATTCGTCATAATTCATGCGTGTTTTGCTGTCCTCTTATTGAGGCAGCAACTGGATCTGGTGAGTTGCCACCTTGACCTTTCCGTGTACATTTCAGTTTTAAGAAACGTTACATACAGAGTTTGGACACTTTTTCTGGAACTCACTATTTATACACTGGAGAACTTTGGACTATATAGATATTGTGACACGTTTTCAGTACCTTATGTATAGTTTGATTTCATTTTTTGAGCACTGCACTTTTTTTCAAGATTTTTTGGTGGAGTTGGTGGATTCTCTGTTTGCGTTGCTGCTCTCTTTATATAATTTTTGGCGCTGATTATTCACTTTATTGTTTTTCTTGCCTTCATTTATCATAGGGAAGAGCAGCAAAACGTCAGAGGTGGCGAGAAGGAATAAAGTATTGGGGGAAGGAGGAGCAGAGTGATGGGATGGGGTTGAGCATAGTATCGGGGGTAGAGTGTCAGAGGGGGAGAGAAGGAGCAAAGTATCAGAGTGGAACTGAGGAGC
>BLSH010004284.1:337051-360575 GCA_018402905.1 Glandirana rugosa
CAGGTAGACTGTATGTGGAGCAAAAGAGGGATAGACTTTGAGACGTCAAAGGGTGGTGTGGGTGTGAGACGAGGAAGAGAGGACTAGACTGTAAGACGAGGAAGAGAAGGTTATATTGTGAAGGGGAGCAGAGTGTTAGAGGGGGAGGAAAGGAGCAAAGTAGCAGAGGGGGAATGAGAAGCAGAATGTTCGGGGTAGGAGCAGAGTAATGAGGGAATAAGCAGTGTCAGAGGGGGAGAGAAGGAGCAAAGTGTCAGAGCAGGAATGATGAGCAGAGTGTTGTGGGTAGGCGCAGAGATTCAGAGGGGAGGGAAACCAGAAAAGTTTCAGGTAAAAGGAGAAAAATCAAAGTGTTATATTGGAAGAGAAGGAGCAGAATGTCAGATCAGGAGAGAAGGAGCAGAGTGTGGGTGTGGTGGGAAACTGCAGAGTTTCAGATAGGGAGAAAACGAGGTGTATGTCAGATGGACATGGAACCAGCAGTATGTCATATGGGGGGCAGAAGAAGTAGAATGTCAGTTGTGTTGAGAATGAACTCAGTGTTGAGTGGGATTGGCTTTGTGGGGGATATCAGGGAAGAGTGAGAGGTGAGAGGCAGGGAGAACAGGATTTATTATTATTATATTATATTAACATTACATTTCTTATTGCAATGCAATACACACATTTTGCTACTTTCTCAAGTATACAAGGTACTGAAACCACACATTTGCTGGCTTTGAATTCTGCACTACTATTTCAGTTCTTAGAGAAGCAGAAATTGCAGCTGCTGGGCTACTGCATAATGTAGATGACAACATCCATGTTTTCTTATAATTTATTTTGTCAATTTATAAAGCTGATTTTATGACTTCCAGCACAACCAGTAGCCATTTTTGAAATCTACCACTTTCCTTAGGCTCCAGTGAAGGCCACTCAATACCTGCATACTTTTATGGCTGACCTTGGGATAGGAGTTCAGTTTAGGAATTTATGGCAAGTCCTGTCATCTAATACCTATTTACAAGATTCACTGTCATTCAGTGCTAAGCGATTGTTCCCAACTCCAAAGACAATTTGAGCAGCTGACAGGGCAATCCCATAAAAATATTGCCTGTCCACCTAGGTGTCCTTCCCAATTATCTCAAGTAGAAATTAATACTTTTAAAAGCTGCTGGTCTTGAAAGGTTATTTCAATTTACTCCATAGTTTTTTTTGCCCATTATGATGAATGAATTTATTAAGCTGTTATTTTCCATGTCAGCATTTCAGAAAAAGTATAATGTTTACATGCTAAGGAGAATGTGCCCTAGATAACATTTTTTATGCTAAATTAGCCCCCTTTCACACAAGTAGCATGTCTCGTGTACACATTTTTTCTAGCTACATGCCACAAACATGGCAAAGAATTTCAAGTATGTTTTTTGGCTTTGAATTGTTTTTAAGAGCAAAAACACGTGTCTTGCTGTGTTTGGGGTGCCATTAATGAATTGCACCGCAACATGCTTTTTTCTCTTTGCTTGTGTATGACTTTACACACTGCTGTACTGTGAATACAGCCTAGTGTTGTACTTTAGGAACAACTGCTAGATAGATACTTTGTTATCAAAAATGCTACTCAGCCTATTTAACCCCTTCCAGATCAGCCTATTGTAATATGACAGCTGGATGGGAGCACCATTATCCTCATGGTGCCTCACGCGTGCCCACAGGCTGTGCTCCAGCACAATCTGACACCTGCTGTGTCCACCAGACATGGCCAATGGCAGATCACTGTACTGGCCCGCTGCCATTACCATGTGATCACTGTGGCCGATCCCAGCAGATCACATGACAATTGTACACAATTAATGGCTTTGTTACATGCCATGTATGTATACTATTGTGATGAGCTCAGTGATTCATCACAGTGATCACATTGTACAGACAGGGCCAATCACAGCCCATCTGTACCATGTGATTACCTGTGGCCAATCACAGCTAATCACACTAGTAAACACTGAATGAATAGTTTTCATTCAGAAACAAATGGTTGCTTATAGTTGTAAAATTTCACAGTAAAAGCAATCATAGTGTGTAAAAAAGAAAAATCCTTATCACCTCCCCAGCATAGTACAGTGTTACTATGACCACACTGTATTGCTCTGGTTACTGTATGTAAAAAAATACTAAAAAGAAAATGTAAAAAAATGTAATTAAAAAAGAAAAAAAAAATTGAAAACATTTTAAAAAATCATTTTTTTTTCAGTTATATGATGATGCTGTGCTGCACTGGTGACAGTATGTAAGAAATGTTAAAAAAAATAGTCAATAAACATTTTTATTTCTTAATTTTTACAAAAAATTATGACAAAAAATTACTACTTCAAACGACTCGCCATGGTTTTTACTAAATACCTTGGACTATCTACTTTCCAAAGTTGGAGGATATTTGTACTGTCCTGGCATTTTCGGCCTCAAGAAATTAGATAGTACATCAGGATTGACAAGTTTTCAAATATATATACCATAGTTTGTGTACTCTATAACTTTCCTATGGACTAAATAATATACACTTATTTGGGTTATTTCCACCAAAGAAATGTAGCAGTATACATTTTGGCCTAAATTTGTGAAGAAAGATCATTTATTTGCAAAATATTATAACAGAAACTAAGAAAAAATTTTCAAAATTTTTGGTCTTTTTTTGTTTATTTAGCAAAAAAAATATAAAAAAAAGCCCAGTGGTGATTAAATACTACCAAAAGAAAGCTTTATTGGTGTGAAAAGTATTTATATAAATGTCATATGGATACAGTGTTGCATGACCATGCAATGGTCATTCAAAGTGTTACAGCGCTGAAAGCTGAAAATTGGTGACTGGTATTGAAGCCTATATGCGACGGTCATACAACAGAAGTTGGATGAGCAGACTAGAAAACTTTGGTTGTACCAACAAGCGGTCGTACAGCCGTTATATCGTGTGTACAGAGAAGTTGGTCCAACAAGTTGTACTGTGCAAAACACGCATGCTCAGAAGTCAGGAACGGCCGGAAGTGTCCGTTCGTTCCTAATTCACAAATTACATGCACCTGAACTTCCTCTTTATACACTCATAACACGTCGCTACGTTCGGCTTGGTCATACGATCGCTTAGTGCATGTACGCGAGATACAACAGCCAACATACGATTTGCCATTCAGTGGTACAATCGTCGCATCGTGTGTACGAGGCTTAAGGAAGTAACGGAAAGGGTCCTCACTATGGAGATATCTAGCATCTTCAGCTAGCCTGGCGTTGGTGCACTTGGTGTCCTGTTGAGCAGGATAAACAAAGGGGTACTTGAAAGTATCCTGGTAGGCAAAATGAGATGTAGGATGCTAGCATTATCCTAGTAGGCAAAGTGGAATATGGGATGCTAGCAGTATCCAGGTGGGCAAGTGGAATGTAGTGATTGTTCAGCAGGGTACAAGTGTTCCTACAAATGTGGGCACTGGTAAGGCAATGTTGCCTGACTACCATGTCTTTAAAGATGGGCAAACGCCCGCTCACCCGTCCTGCGACCAAAGGATCAAGCGGCAGGTTCCCCTAAACACCTGACTGGCCACCTTGTAACCAGATTGGCCCATGCCCTCAGGAATGCCTGGAGATATACCCTGGGATCCCTCTCAGATGGGATGTCCATCACCATCTGACTCCTGGAACTGTGGCAGGATCAGCACACCAACCTCTGGAGCTGTGGCTGGGTGGTTGGGTGGATCCCCTTTGTGGCTAACAGCAGCCCCTCAGGTCACGTCATGGAGAACTCCCCTCAGCCTTCCAAGATTGAGTCCTTAGCCAGTCCTCTGTTTTGCAGATCCCTCTGGGATTTCTAGTCCTGCCCCTTTAAGAGTCAGTGAGGCCACTCTGTCAGGGGACTTCATATCTCATAATCATTGGCTGCAGATGCTGTCCTCCTGCCAATAGTGAGACAGGAGAGAAAGAGCAGAGAGGGTTGATGTCTGTGTGTTTCAGGAGGGGGAGGGGTGAGAATCCTCCACAGGAGTTGACAGGCAAGTTCTCCCCGTGTAAATAGCCTGTGTAATTCTGGTGGCGGCCAGCTTGCAGAGGTACCTGCTACACTAATATTAGATTTACCTGACCAGTTGTTATTCCTCCAAATGTTATTGCCAGGAGGATGTCTTCTTCATTCTGCTTTGTCCCATAGGCCGCCTGATTAGTGTTCACTCCTGGTGTACATTATTGGTACAATCTCAAGCATTAGACAACAGGTATTTAATGAATATGGACTGAAATGTAATGTTTACAGCAACGCAGAAGTGTAATACTGTAATACTTCCTGCCATTAGAAGCCTCCATGCACATAACAATAATATTTCAATGGCAGAACTCCTTTACAATCAAACAGTGTCTAAGTTAAATTTAGAAGGAGAAAGCTCTTCTATGCTCGCACCCTGAAGTCCCTTATTCTCAATTAATCAGTGCCATAATCTGTGGAATCCTGGGAGATTCACACCATGGTTTGTGGAATTCCAGGAGATTCACAGCATCCAGTATTCTTAGTTTGTTATAATAGTACAGCCTTGCCTATCAGGAACCTGGCCTATTTTCTGCCTGAGATCTGGGCTAACACCTGTCACGTATTTTCTGGCCGTTGGGGAATAGTATGACTGTCAGTAATCAAAGCCTTTCATTTTCTATGTTTAGCTGTTAAGGAAGTGCAGAGCTGTGAGCTGCTGTACATGTGATAACATGCAGTTCACTGCTCCTCTGCATGAGTTCTTTATTGCAATAGAGTGTGACCACAATTTCTAAATGGGAGTGATACTGGTGGATATATATTTGAAGGCATTGTACACTTTCAAATGTAGTGTATTAGTGGGCTCGTGTGGTCTCATCTGCACCAGCACTGGACAGAGAGGGATTGTGGGATATGTAGTTTCTTCATAGGAAATGTTAGTTCTCAGACTAAAGACAGAGTTTCAACCTTTGCAGTGTCATGCTGTGTGCATCATGTTTGAACACAAACTCATTATTGCGCTTATGCAGTCGAAGAACACATAGTGCCTACAGGTTTATACTGCATTTAATTCAAATTATAAGTATGTAGTTCTTCTAATAGGTGTAACTGTTACTTTTTATATTAGCAATATAACAATAATGAGAATCAAAGACATAATGGAATGAAATAACTTGAACCAAAATAGATAGAATGGCAGTACAGTTTGTTGCATAACCAATTAAAGTAAATCTGTACTGAAAATGTGTTAACTTTGCATACAGATCTTAATAGTAAGCACCTGGCATTATCTGCAGATCATGTTTTGGAGCATCCTGGGTTTTTTGTTACAGATATTTTATAGAAATTAGCTCAGAATCTGGGATAATCAGTCTGCCCCCTTATCCTTACTACTGGCAAGTGAGGCTCCTGTGGGTTCCCCACATACCAAGCTTGTTTGTGGACAAGGTGAACTATTTGGTCATAATTGGTCAGTTCATCTGCCTCAAGTCCCTAGCTACTGTATGTAAACAAACAATCATGGATTCTAGGAGACATCATTGACCAAATATGTTCATGGCCATATTTGGTTAATGACATCACTTGGGATCCCTGCCCCCCGTGTTTACATCACTGCAGCAGGGGGTATCTGTGATTTAGTGGCAGTAGAGGGGCAGGGAAAGTTCTTTTGGCAGTGGGTTGTCATAGCAAGGAAACATTTGTCGGGCAACGGGTTGTCGTCATTGAGATGGATTTATATTCCTGGATGATGTAATTGACAATGGATTTATATCAGTATTTACTTTTTGAGCTATTAAAGGTCTTTTAGCTGTCTGTGGGAGTGGGCATGAGGTAACGTACCCCTGTGCTTATTCCCTTGGGGAGGGGGGGGATTATCTGGGTGTAACCCTATTATGAGAGGAACTTCCAGTTTCCTTTTGGTCCCACCACAGAAGCCCTCATGTCCTTTATGTCCTTTTTGGGGGACCAGAGGGGAGGAACGGCCCCTTTTTCCTCAAGATTGGGACACTGTGCCTTGCAGGAGGGGTGGCTTCACTGCTCCCTGCAAGGTACCCCCAATGATGAAAGGCATGTGGCCTGTGGTGTTATTTAGGAAGGGAGGCAACATGCTTACTGCACTTCTTTTATATGGCCAACCAGGCTGCATGCTGGGAGAAGGACCTGGTTGGAAATGTAAGTCTTGGTGGTAGTATAAAGATAGAAAATATGTACAAAATCCACAGCTGAACACTGGGAAATATTCTGCATCAACATGCCAATGATATTTTTAATAAAACCTTTTTTTTTCTTATATTTATTAATTTAAGCCCAGTTATGTCATCATTGGGTCTCTGTGTTGGCCCACAATGCCGGCAGATCATGGCTTGTGGGAGGGGCAGGCAGGGTGTTGTACATAGCTTTCTGAAAACATTATAGCACCTTGCCTCAGCACTCCTCTCCAGAGTCCTAAGCCCTGACGAAAAAAAAAGGACTGCTTCTTATGAGGAATTATGCAAATATCAAAATGCCTCCTTGGATGGATGTCTGTCTAGAGGAGTGGGTATACCAAGGCAGAGTTAATTTTCATGCAGGTTGGGCCTAGGTAATGCCTGTATGGGATGCTAAAGCCCCGTACACATGGTACAACGGTCGTACAACCAGCTTGTTGTACGATCATCCGACTATTAGTACACACGATTACAACGGGCGTCGTACAATGGATGTACAACTGAAGTTGGATGAGCAGACTAGAAAACTTTGGTTGTACAACAAGCGGTTGTACGACCATTGTGCCGTGTGTACAAAAAAGTTGATCCAACAAAGTTGTACGTGCAAAACACGCATGCTTAGAATTCAGGAACACCTGGAAATGTTCGTTCTGGGAAACCTACGTTCCTAATTCACAAATCACATGCACCTAAACATCCTTGTTATACGCTCGTAACACGTCACTATGTTAGGCTTGGTTGTACGATCAATTAGTGCATGTCAGTAAGTGAGACACAACAGCCAACATACGATTTTGGACGTCCGGTCTTACGACCATCGCACCCATGTGTACGGGGCTTTAGTCTCCACAATTGAAAGAACTGAAATCCAGTAAATAAAAGGAGCAAGACGGGCAGGCTAGGGATCAGAAGGGCGGCATCTCAATCATTTACCAGTCACTTTCCCTACCCACTTCCAAATCCAGCTACATGAGAGCCTGTGAGAAAGACCTTCAGCTCGAGTGGGACTTGCAGACCCACTGTTATAGAGCCTACAAAGGTATGCTAAACATCTTTCTGATCGAAGCCAGCCTCAAGGTCCTCTCCAGGTGGTACTTAACACCCTCTAAATTGGCAATTTTCTTCCCTTCAGTGAATCCTCTTTGTTTCAGAAATTGCCAGTTGCTGGGGAGCCCGCTACATATTTGGCGGTGCTGCCCCAGGATAAGGACCTTTTGGAAGAGGATCTTTAACCTGATCTCCCTAGTCACAAACTGCCACCTCCCAGGTCGCCAGCTATTGCCCTGTTGAATGCGGACCTCCCTGGAGTCCTCAAATACTCCCGTAAGTTGATACACTTCATCCTCCTCAGAGCCAAAATCACAATTGCTAAAGCTTGGAACAACCCAACGTTTCCTTCGAGGCGGCCCGCCGTAAAATTTCTTGGATAATGGAGCAAGAAAAATTATCCATTATCTACAACTAAATTTTAAGCCATCTGGGAACCCTGGGAAAAACATATGGGGATCTCCCTAATCCCAGGCTGCCCAAATTCAACTCCCCCCACCCCCAATTCCCCTGATTTACCTCTTCTCTCCTATTCACTACTATTCTTTCTCTTTTCCCTCTTTTAAACTTCTCTCTTACTTGGTCTGTGTCTCCCTAGCCATCTGAGCGGGAGAGCCACGGTACCCCCAGGTTTGGTTTATCACCTAGTTCAGGGGGTCATAGTTGACTCCCCACCCAAGGAGATGTTTTCCCCCTTTTTTATATATATACCCCCGCTCCAGACCCAGGACCTTGCCTCCTACTCAGGTTTGGAACATATAGTATACGCATCCGCGTATGGGACATCGGACTGGGACATTTCCAATATTTTCCAGTTACTCCGTTTCATGTTTACTTGGATTTCCTTGATCAAGCTCAGGAGTATGCATTACATTTCTTAGACTCATATGGCTGGACAGTTGGCAGGTGGGGGGGGCTCGCCCCTCACCCCTAGCCGCAACTTGCTCCCATGTGGGCTGGCTGGGGGGGGGGGGTTGGGAGTACTCGCTCCCCTGGTGACTGGTTTGTTATTAAAGTCAGGAGATTGCTCTGTTTCTAAGTATACTCTTGCTGATAGCATCTCTATATTATTTGTGTCAAGCTCTTTCCCAGACCTGTCTATATGTTGTACCAAAACATTTTGTTCTATGCAATATCTCTGTATTTTTTTTCTTGTAAACTTAATAAAAATATTGAAAACAAAAGGGACAAGACATACTGTACAGTCAGGCTGCAGAGGAGGCGCTAGAGGATACTGGCCATCCTCCAGCCAGGAAATAAGATAGGCTCCATCAGACTTGCTGCAGCTTGTAAAGAACACTGTGAGAAGCATACAGTGTGCATTAAAACTGCACTGTTGAGTTCAGTGGTTACTACTGCCAATCCCTATGTCACTACAGGATACAACAACTTTTTAAGCAACTTGTATAAGCAATAAAATCTATTTCAGCATGGATTTACTTTTAGTCATAAAGTTAACCCATCATCTTTTACGAGACCTTGCAGTAATGATTTTGCAAAAAACTGCTATAGGATTTAGGCTTTTTCTTTGTTTCCTTTCAAGCTACAAATAACTGCATTATAGTCTCACCAAATAGTGTGTATTCCTGCATTACAGTCTTTCAAGTTGATTACCTGAGAAAACAAGCAGGGCATGGAAAACTGATTACAACATTTGTGTGCTGCTTTCTGCTGGATTTTTGACAGATTTCCTTGGAACAAATGACGTTTGCTGTATCAGATGATAGATGGATATCGGTGATTGCAGATTGATGTGCTGTTCCTTTTCTAAGCCCTAGTACAGCTCATTTAGATGCGTTAGTCTGAGGATGATCTCTTACAGTATAATTTACTGACATCTGACACAGAATCTCCTGTCAGGTCAAGTTGTATTACAGGTGACATTCAGGTGTGATCCATGCAGTGCTTTAATGAGGAATATGGCATATAGTAACTGTGTTCCTGCTAGTCACAAACTTATTATATACAATATATGAAAAAGTGTATATGTATATATATATATATATATATATATATATATATATATATATATATATATATCTACAGTATCTCACAAAAGTGAGTACACCCCTCACATTTTTGTAAATATTTTATTATATCTTTTCATGTGAGAACACTGAAGAAATGTCACTTTGCTACAATATAAAGTAGTGAGTGTACAGCTTGTATAACAGTGTACATTTGCTGCCCCCTCAAAATAACTCAACACCCAGCCATTAATGTCTAAACCGCTGGCAACAAAAGTGAGTATTCCTCTATCTGAAAATGTCCAAATTGGGCCCAAAGTGTCAATATTTTGTGTGGCCACCATTATTTTCCAGCACTGCCTTAGCCCTCTTGGGAATGGCGTTCACCAGAGCTTCACAGGTTGCCACTGGAGTCCTCTTCCACTCCTCCATGATATCATCAGAGAGCCCTATAAACGATATAATAAAATATTTACAGGGTGGGATTTTGTGTAATTTATAATGGCTTGAAGCATAGAGATTGTGATATCAGGGTGCTATGGGCTACTGTCCATTACCTACTCTCTACAATGGCTTAATAAATAATCCTGATTTATTTAAAAAATGAATATCTAGTATCAGTACATTTTACCTTCTAACTGTCTGAGTCCAGGACCAATCACTTACAGGTGATCACTGCATAGCGATTTATTTCAAGTGGACGCAATTGGCTACAGGAGCCGGCAGCCTCCCTATGGTTTCAATGGAGCTGCCTCCTGTAGCTAATTGCCAAGAATCCCTGCTTGGGATTCTCCTATGTAAATGCTGTCAGGCACATTCGCAAGTGTGAATATAGTCTTAGTCAATGGAAAGCTGGTTACTAAAAGGAGGTGACAGTTGTTAGGTGCAAAAAGGAGCCAGCAATGCATGTTCAGGCTCCAAAGAAGGTCCTCTACATTTTCTGAGCATTGAGCGACCACACATCACTCAAGTCTAAAAGGTCACAATGGACTAAAATGGAAATGTGGTGTTGAGTGTTGAAGTGCTTCTTGAAATGTGTTTCAATATGCTCAGGTGTGAATGGGGCTTAACCACTTCAATACCATGCTCTTAGAACACTTCCCGCCCAAACCAATTTTCAGCTTTCAGTGCTGTTGCGCTTTGAATGAGAATTGCGCAGTCGTGCAACGTTGTACCCAAACAAGATTTTTTATCATTTTGTTCCCACAAATAGAGCTTTCTTTTGGTGGTATTTGATTACCCCTGCGATTTTTATTTTTTGCGCTACACATAAAAAAAGACCGAAAATTTTGGGGAAAAAAATGTTTTTCTTTGTTTCTGTCACAAAACTTTGTATAAGTACATTTTCTCCATCACTGATGGACACTGATGTGGCTACACTGATGGGCACTGATGAGGCTACACTGACGGGCACTGATGAGGCAGTACAGGCTGGCACTGATGAGGTGGCAATGATAATGTTACACTGATGATAGGGCACATATATGCAGCACTGATGGGCACTGATAGGCAGCACTGATAAGCAACACTGATGGGCACTGATATGCGGCACTGATGGGCACTCATAGGCGGCACTGATAGGTGGCACTGGGCACTGATAGGTGGCACAGGTGGGCACTGATAGGTGGCACAGGTGGGCACTGATAGGTGGCATTGGTGGGCACTGGTACACGGCACTGGTGTATATAGCACTGTTAGGGATGGCACTGGCAGGCATCATATATGGGCACAGTGCCATCCTATTGCCCTTACCTGGTGGTCTAGTGCGGGCTCCCTGATGGTCCTGGGTGGCCTCCATGTTGTCTCCCTGGTGGTCCTGGGCGGCCTCCTCATGGTGTCCCAGGGGGGCTCCCTGGTGGTCCTGGTCGGCTCCCTGGTGGTCCAGTGGGGTGATCCTGAGGGGGGCTGCACTGATAAACGTTCAGTGCAGCCCCCCCCCCCCCATCAGGAGAGCAGCCGATCGGCTCTCCACTGCTCAGGTCTGCAGACCTGAGCAGAGGAAAAGCCGATAAACGGCTCTTCCTATTTACACTGTGATCAGCCGTGATTGGTCACGGCTGATCACATGGTAAAAGGCTTTTACCTTGGTCGGTAATGCAGTGAGTCAGACTGACCCATGGCACCACCGATCTCTGCGATGCGCACCCCTGTGCACACTGTGATCAGCCGTGATTGGTCCTATGACATCCAGTCAGAATAACGAACCCCCCTCCTGGCCGTCATTTGTCAATAGGATGGACGGGAAGTGGTTAAATAAGCGTATACAAGAGCCTGGAAGACCTCAACCCTCTGAATAGTGGAAACCAATAACAGAATTACTCAGGTAATGATCCACAGCAAAATTGAGACTACTCTCACTGATACAATCTCTAAACAGCTTAAGGTCTGTCAGCCTTGGGTAGACAATTTTTTGCCTCTGGGCTTTGACTCTTCCCTTCATGAGCCTTGACCTCTTACTTTTACTTCTATTTTTATTTTTTATTTTCGGCCTTCATGATGAACATAGCTTTGGCTGCTCTGATCCAGTTGACCTCCAATCATCGCTGCTTCTTTTTCTCTCTCACCTCCGCTCCTTTCCCTGTTTCCTCAAACCCATCTCTTCTTTCCCTCAAACCCATCTCTTCTTTCTCTTTCACCTATTTTGGTTGTTCTGTTTCTTTTTTTCTCTCTCTCTTTCTCCTTTCTTTCATTTTGTTGAAATTTTGCACTATACAAAAGGTGGGACAACTCAGGAGGAATGAGGGATGGAGGGATTTTGTTCAAAAATAGGAACAGTTTCTTCAAATAAGGGACATTTAAAGCTATGGTATTACAGATCATAAAATCTGTGTACCATCCCTCTGTATTGCATTCAATTGCATTGTTTATACTACATAGGCCACCATGACTGGTCTCATACCTTCAACAAGCTTACACTGACCTTAATATGACTGATTAATTAGATACTGTATATAACATTGTTAGAAGTGGATCATATACAGGCTATCTGACACATCCCTCTAATTACTGACACATATAAACAATACAAGCTCTGTAACTGAATCCAGGGCACTGACTCACAGCACCTAGTAATTAAAGTGAAACAAAACAATACCTGTATTCGTCAAAAAATAATCCAAACACATCCACTACTTATTGGTCCTGTAATCTTTTTTTAATGAAAGCATTTCTTACTATGTGAGTACTTTTGAGAGGTCCCGAACCTCTCATTTTCATCCCTCACTTCCTTTTGTTTGGAATGAGAAGTGCATGTTATTAGCGGTCATGTGTGCTGATCTATGCAAATCGCAATCGCACACAAATTGCATATTCTGTAGTCCATACTTCAAAGTCGAATGGAGCAAGCAAGAGAGGGTGGCTACATTCCTACATACAGTGGGACCATAGAGAACCAACATAGCCACACTCTAACAGGACATTTGATCACAGTAGGAAAAAAGGAATTTGGGGATATGGAGGAGGTTGAGAGCAACAGAAGGTACTTTTATGAGTTAGTGTAACTCAAGGCAGTAATACTTACCTCTGTTCTAACAGTCCAACATTCTCGAGGTCCCTCGCTGGCACCAACATTCTTCTCCCCAGCTTTTTCTAAATGATTGGCTGACGCAGGATGACATCACTTCTGCACATGAATCATCCCAGCAAACGGGTAGTATACCGGAATGTAAACTGTGCTGCGCATGGGGATACACTTAACAGGCAAGTATTTTAATGCAGATGAGACATTGTATGTCTTTTCTGCAATAAACTGCCTGCCTGTTTGCAATTTTTATTTTCCAACGTTAGTTCCACTTTAGGAATACATACTGTACTTAAATAGAATTGTTTTTTAAACCAGAGTTTAGTGTCACTCTAAAGGAATAAGCAGGCAGCCATAGGAAGTGGTCATAAACTGCAGTGCATTTGGAAGTTTGCAATATCTTTGCTTTGTTCATTATCTACTACAAAGTATACCACTAACAGATGTGCCTCCCTCCCAAAGCTAGATGATGGCTATACTGTATGCATCGGAAAGTCATTATCCTCTTGTCGATCGCTCTTTATGGTCAAATCAAAGAACTTTCCTGAACATGAAACCTATATTTTTTTGTTGACATTAATTCACCATATATTAAATATGCCCGTAAATCAATGCAGGTATGCAGGTATAAAAGCCATACTGGTCAAGCACAGCTGAGGGGGGCACACTTGTGTAAACAGGATATGAAAAATACTGTTCAAGTGTATTAATAAGTTTGTGTTTTGAAAATGTGTGTGCAGTCTATTTCTATATTATTTTTTTAGTGTATGCAGAAATTTTGATCTGAGCAGTTATTTTGTGTTTTCAAGCAAACCATACATAGGTGCAAATAGCTCCACCAAGTGGCAAGCATAGGGATCTTGCTCAACTCAATCTCTGTACATTGCTAAGACTGCGTTTGTTTTAGTGCATTATTTAAAACTTGAATGTAAACCGATATAGAATCATTTGTGGATGTAAAACTGTAGATGAGGTCTTTTTGACCATCTTATAATAATGAGTAGTTTAAACTCCCCAACCAACACACCTTAAACTATTTGTCTTAGTTTGGTTTATTTCTTAGCATAGCCCCAAGTGGCACAAAGACATTTCACATTTAGAGCTGCAATCCAGTTACCAGCACAGAAAAACAAATAATTGTTTAGCTAACAGAGTTAGTGCGTGGCACAGGAAGTACTTGTTTAAGTCCCTGCACCACAGCACAACAATACATAATTCACACAGCCATTTTAATCTTGTTTCTTTGCCGCCTAATTGGTTTTGCAGGCTTGTTTTGACATTCACTCCAAGCAAGAAAAAATGCATTGCAAAATAAAAGCAACATGGCACACACAATCACAAAGCAGGTCTTGGATGCAGGAATGTGTTATCTGTTTTTAAATCAATATTTGTGATGGACTGGAACTCATCTACTGGATAAAGTAGGCATGACATGATTTTGAACCTAAAAGCACAGTTGTGCTGTGAAAACAGTTTTGTTTTGTGCCTAAGTAGCACTGTTTTTAAATACAAGGATTCATTTAATTTTTAACCAGTTTGCATACTTTAATGTGGTTGTAAAAGTAGAAGGTTTTTTATCTTAAAGAATTCTATGCATTAAAAATAAAAAGCCCTCTGTGTGCAGCAGCCCCCATCAGTCCCTCTAATACTTACCTCCATCTCCATCCAGCGATGTTGCACAAGAGACTCGGCTGTCCGGGACTCTCCCTCCTCATTGGCTGAGACAGCAGTGAAGTGCCATTGGCTACCACTGCTGTCAATCAAAGACAGTGAAACAATGAGGAGAGAAAGGGGGCAGGGCCCTTTGTGTGCTGGCGAATATCTACTTATCGCACCAGTTCCTGTATCCAACTGGCGGTCGCTACAGCACCCAGTACCTTAAAAGCTCATTCCAGGAAAGCGTGCAATGGGAATATGGACTGTGGTCTTTGTCTGAAAGGACACAGAGAGCTGCAGCTTGGTTGCCCCCATAGCTAGCTGCTTGCTGTGGGGTCCCTCAATGGGAGGGAGGGGCCAGGAGAGCCGAAGAGAGACCCGAGAAGAGGAGGATCTGGGCCGCTCTGTGCAAAACCACTACATAGAGCAGGTAAGTATAACATCTTTGTTATTTTTAACACAAAAAATGAGACTTTAGTATCACTTTAACTGCAAGAAGTAATTTATTGCATGATCTGCTCATGAAAGCCTAAAGCCTAGTGCTCAGGGGCTGAATGTTGGTCAGCATTGGCCGGTTCAATAGAAACTGGCCGACATTCAGCCCGTGTGTACTACATGACCGAAAAAGGCCTGCTGATCAGCTCCCGGCTGATCAGAGTGTTCTGGCGGAGAGACCACCCCCCTGTCAGAACAAAATAGAACAGCAGGGGAGATTGCTGTGCTGATGTTGCATAGTTAGTTACAGTACTCCAAATAGTGCAGCGCTAATGGACCTTAGATATAAACCCACTGTTTAAAGTGATATATAAAAGGAGGTTGATATGAACATAAACACTTAGTTGTATAAGCGAATATTAACAAATATTAACTTAGTCGCAGTGGCTGCTCCTGAGCTGTCAGGTTTTTTTTTTTTCAGCCCTGCTAAGTTGAATGAAAAAAAAAAACTACTGGTGTGTACTAGGCTTAAGTTTAGCCAAGATGTTTTTTTACATCAGCACAAGGGACAGTACTTACAATAAATGTGAAAAGTCCCTTGTGCTGCTTGCTGAGGATTTAGTTCAATTTTTTATTGATAGGTCACACATTAATTTTAATTGCCCTTCACACATTGTGAGATGTTGCTTGCCTCACGCTACACTGCACTGCAAAAAGTACGGCCTATCATACTTCAGAGCACACCACAACAGAGTGGTGTGAACCGGGCATGTAGGAAACAAGGCATTTAGCCTTTTTGTGTGGTGGGTCTGCGTTGGAATAGCCACCCAACGCAATCCCACCACACCTGGTGTGAATGTACATTTAAAGTGTATGTAAAGGCAAGACTTTTATATTTATTTGTTAATTAATTGATTTATTTATTTATTTTCGTTTTGGATAGAGTAGGAATGTTTTATACCTTCCATCAAGTTTTTATTGCCATCTTTGTCCCAACAGAAGAGATGCACCCCTTTTTTGTCTTGGCAAGCACTGTCACCAAACAGAACCTGAGGCAAATCCAAAATGTTAGAGTTGTCACCAAAGCAAGAGTTGATGGTAATTCATCCAACGTGGATCAATACTCAGGAGAAAAATGCTTTCTATACTCTATTAGAATTTTGTATAAATGTTTTCGTTTTAAGAATGTCAATTCAGTTTCCTAATGGTTAGTGGGGTCAAACCTTTTCGACTGGAATGATGATAAAATTGGATGGAAAATTCTCTTGAACAATCAAATTTTTAACAGTGAATGTGGTTTTCTTTTGAGAGGTTACATTCATTCCAAAATTTAATTTTAAAGTACTTTCAAATGCTATTCATCAAGTCATGAAATGTAGTGAGAATTTTGAGGCATGAAAACCTTTGTGGCTTACTTGGGTTGTGAAGGTGAAATGGATGATCATTAGAACTGCACCTCCTAGATTTGTATCTACTGATTTATATATGGAGGAGTCTACTTTTCTGAGAAAGCCTTATTATATAAAGATTGCTCAACTGAGTTCATTAATGGGAAATGAACAAAACTGAAGACTGGGCTTCTCTTAAATTGACTGTTTTTACTGTGCTGCGAGAGACTGAATTACCAATGTTCCTGTTACCGGTGGTAATACAAAGTGAATGCAGTCTGAGCTAGCTGAAATATTGGCTTTGCCTGCAGTAAAAACATAAGAGCTGTTCAGCATTAAAGAGGTCTGTTTAAGAGAGAAATGTCTCTGTGTTCTAATTCGTTCTTACCTCTTTTCTTTGAAAAAAAAAAACTTCCCTCTATCTATCTATCTCCACTACAAGCATAGGTTGTATAGCCAAGCTTTGTTGCTTTACATAAGCAGCTAAATGGGCTGGTCATGGGCAGGAAGACATAATCCAATGTACCAGCTGACAGCAGGAGAACAATAGGAGTGGTTTCAGCACTATATGTTTGGCTTTCTTAAAGCTGAACCTCAAGAAAATATTTAAAAAAATAAATTGGTAGAGCCATGGATTATTTAAAAATGATATGCATGTCATTTTAATTTGCAGTGTAACTGAATATGGGGTTGTGGGGCTGGGCCCGTGTTTTGACTAGAGTTCCAAGCCATGCTGTAATGGCTCCTGAACTACAGTACTAGCTGAACAGAATTACATATCTTTTGACAAGTGCAACAGTTCCAGTAAATGCATTTCCACTGTACCTGTAGATTAAACTACTTGTCTGGAGTACAGGTCAAATCATTGTCAATTACATGGGACAGGCATTTTTTGAAAACACAGATATATGGTTATATAAACATATAAATATTAAACTACATAAATGAATATCTAATCAATACAGTAAACAAATTTGTACAGTACTATACGATTATAACGTAAATAATAAGTATACACATGACAACCGTACAGTATATACTGTAAATCCCCTCCAAGTATTTTAAGTTAAAGATTTAACAGAAGATCATAAACTTTTATAATTAAAATAAAACATATCCCTATTAACATATAATTAAATGCAATACTGTATCATAACAGGCTAGACTTTTGAGAATGTTTTTCTAGAAAGGAAGAGATTCCTACAACTAAATTAAAGAGGAAGTAAACCCAGATTGGGTTTACTTCCTCTACATACCCCTGTAAATTAGAAGCATAATGGGCTACTATGCATCGCATAGTAGCCCATTATGTGCCACTTACCTGCAAATGAAGCCTGCGACGTTCAGCGCTGTCCTCTGTGCTGGCAGAGTCCATCTTCTACCCCTCTTGCTTCCGGGGCCGCGACTCCGGCTCTGTGACTGGCCGGAGTCACATGACGTCACTCCCGCGCATGCGTGCAGGAGCCACCAGTCTCAGTGGAGAAACGGCACGGAGGCCGTTTCTTCACTGCGCATGTGACAAAATGATGTCGGCACATGCAGAATACTGCATATCTCCTGAACTGTACAGGTTTGGGAGATATGCAGGGCACCTACAGGTAAGCCTTATTCTAGGCTTACCTGTAGGTTAAAGTGGTTGTCACAGGTTGACAACCACTTTAAGCAATTCTTGTTGGGACTATCTACTGTACCTCCTCAGCGATATTGTATATTGTGTTATATTGTCTGTTTTATCCACAAATATTTGCCACTCATAATCTGAGTTTTTAAAGGAAGTAAGCTGGAGAAGCTAATGTACACAGGGGTTGATTTACTAATACTGGAGAGTGCAAAATCTGGTGCAGCTGTGCATGGTAGCCAATCAGCTTCTAACTTCAGCTTGTTCAATTAAGCTTTGACAAAAACCTGAAAACTGATTGGTTCCTATGCAGAGCTGCACCAGACTTTGCACTCTCCAGTTTTAGTAAACCAACCCCATTATGTTTATTGTTGCCTCAGTTTGTCTATTTTTTTTTTACCTTTTTTGCCAATATATTCATATTATACCATTTTTGACTGCACTTTAATATTACAACTTTGCTTTCTAAAATTATTCCCAGCCAAAACCTAATTCAGCTTTGGGTATAAGTAAGAGTTAGAACCTCTGTTAGCTTTATATTGCTGCTTGTGTCTCATTGTGGAGTTTTTCCTGCACTTCTTGTCCCTGTAGACACAACAGGAAGTTAACGGTAATCTCACCTGAAATGAAGAGAAATTTCTCCTCTGATATTCATCTTTGGAAAAGGTGCTCCTTTTTAAGATGTCCATCTATTTTGTTCTAGTGTAGCTCTAAAAATATGCATTGTCCTTCAATTTCTGTCTCAGTGATAATGAACACCAGAAAAATAGGTTAGATTTCCCTAACAAAGACCTAGGCAGCAATAATAAGCAGACAGAGGTTGCTCAACCTGTGGCCCTCCAGCTGTTACGGAACTTCAACTCCCATCATGCCTTTGCCTGTGGGAGTCATGCTAGTAACTGTCAGGAGCTTGCAATGCCTCATGGGACTTGTAGTTCTGCAACAGATGGAGGGCCACATGGATGAAAAAAACTCAGAGTAACAGAGTTAGGGCTCTTTCACACATACGGATCGTTTGGGTCAGCCTGTCAGTTTTTCAGGCGGACCCAAATGAGCGCTCCATGTACTTCTATGGAGCGGCGGATGTCAGCGGTGATATGTCCGCTGACACCCGATCCGCTCCGATCCAGCAGAAACAGACGGATGGAAACCCTATTTTCCATCCGCCTGGCGGATCGGATCGAATGAACACCACTGACAGACGGTCCGTGTTCATCCGATTCTCCATAGAGGAGAATGGAGCTCTGAAAGGACAGTCTCTGCACGGAGTGCAGAGACTGTCCTGTCATCCACCAGCTCAGCGGGGATCAACGGATGGATCCCCGCTGAGCAGCGGAGCCTGTCATAACAGGCACCGTGTGTGTGAAAGAGCCCTTAGTGTATAGCAAAATGCAGCCCCTGAATGAACACAGGGATGTGACAGGCTTATCAGTCCAACTGCACCATCCAGAGAAAGAAACAAAGGGTAGTACCAGTGCCCCCACAAGGCCAAATGACCTCCCAAACCACCCTATATACTCCCCTCAGGAGAGAACGCACCGCCCACACCAGTATGCCATCCGATGTGCAGAGCTCGTCTGGTCCAAATCCCACAGCTGAACCAATGACCACTGTTGCCATCTTGAAAAAGGGCAGGGTGGCAGCATACCAAGCTCCAGGCATTGGAGCCAACAAGGAGTGTGGACAACCTGTCTGCATGACCCCAAAGAACCAGGCATCCAAAAAAAAAATAATATGACAGGGACTATTATAGGTCAAGGTCAAACAGTATGAACTGGTGGCCATGGCTGCAACCTAGACAGCAGTGCACCTTAGGCGGTTGCCTAGTTTGCCTAGTTGTAGCTCCAGCCCTGAATACATAATGTCTTCATCAAACAAAAAATACAATTTTTTATACAAAAAAAATAGTTTCAATTTATAACAATAACTCTCTACCCATATGGTTGCAAAAAAAGGTCTAATATTCTGAACATTCGTGACAGTTATGAGTTCTACTTTAAAGTAGGTGCTGCAAACACTGATATAGCCTATTTCACTACTTACAAAAATGACATATTATGGAAGTAATAAGCTATTACAGATAACAACTATGATAGATAGATAGATAGATAGATAGACAGATAGATAGATAGATAGATAGATAGATAGATAGATAGATAGATAGATAGATAGACAAATATTTTTTACTTGTGGACTGAAATCCAATTTGTCAATATGGAATTCTGGAATGCTGCATATCAACATTTTTTTTTTCTATAATTCAGACTGTGTAGCCAGCATACATTCATTTGTGACAGTGTCCTACTGACAACAGGATAATCCATTTTGTTTAGACAAAGAAGAAGTACAGCTTAAGTCAGATGACAAGATGATCCCTTTAAAGCTGGTCATACACTTTGGAAAGCCGTTGGATGTACACTAATTGTCTAGCAGCTGTCAGACTTTAGTATTTCTTGATGACTAATACAGATGTTTACTTTTACTGCACAAATACGCATGTGTTCTGGGCTCAGGGTCCCACAGCACTATCACTTTTTTAAGGAATATGTGTTTTTCATATACTGTATTTACTTTAAATACTGTATTTTCTTCAGGAGTAAAATATACAATTATTTATTTAAAAAAATATTTCTAATCAGGTACAAATTGCATATATCTGCGCATATTTTAAATTTACCTTCTGCATCCAACAGTTGTTGAGTGATATTTCGTACTCCAAGATATTGGGGTTGATTTGCTAAAACTGGAGAGTGCAAAATCTGGTGCAGCTGCGCATTGTAGCCAATCAGCTTCTAACCTCAGCTTGTTCAATTAAGCTTTGACAAAAAACTCTGTACTCTCCAGTTTTAGTAAATCAACACAATTAGTTAGCTAGTTTAGTGATGTGCAGTAAATGCAGTTCTAAGACCCCTTTCACACTAAGGTGCTTTACAGGTGCTATTTAGCTAAAAATAGCACCTGTAAAGCTCCTCAAAAGTCATTCCCCATCCACCCCAATGTGAAAGCCAGAGTGCTTTCACACTGGGGAGGTGTGGTTACAGAATGTTACAAAAAGTCCTGCAAGCAGCATCTTTGGGGAGGTACGGTGAGCGGTGATATACCGCTCCTCCACCGCCCCAGCCTATTGAAAACAATGGGCAGCGCTTCCGAAGTGGCTGCACACTGCCTCGGAAGCACAGAGAGCGGGCACTTTTAACCGCATTTTAACCCCTCGTGGGGGGTTAAAAGCACACTGCTCCCGCCGCCATAGTGCCGCTCTAACAACGGTAAATCCCCGCTGTGACTAGCGGGGATTTACCGCTAACACTCCATTGCCCCCAGTGTGAAAGGGGCCTAAATAGCAGGAAGTTGCACAGAGCATAATTAATCACCTAAATGACTCAGAAAAGGGACAGATCTCCTACTTTCCAAAATAAAGGTGATACATTTTAGATCATTAATCTGCAGCAATAGTCATGCTAGTGCTGGGCTTTCTTATTAGATATTCCAGCATACAGTTCACACACTGAAGCACTGAAGCAACCTATATTGAGTAATATAGTCATACAAAGTTTTTCCCAACACGCTTAGGCCTCGTAGACACTACTAGTTTGTTTTCTGGGCTGAACGAAAAGAAACTGACATGTCAGGTTGAAGCCATGTACTAAATATCCAATGTTAGTACAGCAATCTCCCCTATTGAGCTATTGTGTTCTGACAGGGGGATAGCCCCCATGCCAGAACACTCCAGTCAGCGCTCTCAGCCATTGGCTGAGAGTGCTGAGCGGGAGCCGGTCGGCAGACCTTTTTCATTCATGAGCCTTCGACAGAAGCCGGCCGGCTGCCATACACACAGGCCTGTGGGTGCTAGGCTTTACACAGGTAGTCTGTAAAATAAAAAAAAAAGATTAAACTTTGCAATAAAAATAGAGATTTTAGTTGCACAACATATGCAAATATATGTGGAAGCTGCACTGCCTCGTCAAGGCCCCTGTGTATACTGTGGTCCTAACTAATCTTTGAGAGTCTACATATAGACGCATATATAGCAATGGATAAATTAAGGGCAGGTAAGCCTGGAGACAACCTAATCCTTCTTAAAGTCACAGGGACACACTAGAAGTTCAGATGAGCTCAGCTGAAGGTGTCCAGAGTGTCCACACGCTACTTACAGCAAGGTGAACAAAAATGGCAACCAGCCCAATCTAAAACTAGAATTGTGCAAAGTGTGCATGGAAGGGATTTGCACAGCACCAATAAACATATATTTTCCCAGCATATTTAGTCAGCAAAAAAAAAACAAATTACACAAACAACTTACATTAAAAAACCTTATATTAAATGTTTATTTATAAAATAAGAACAGAAAGAAAACTGAAAAAATTCCTTTAACCACTTCAATACCAGGCACTTAGAACACCTCCCGCCAAGACCAATTTTCAGCTTTCAGTGCGGTTGCAATTTGAATGAGAATTACGCGGTTGTGCAACGCTGCACCTAAACAAGATTTTTATCATTTTGTTCCCACAAATAGAGCTTTCTTTTGGTGGTATTTGATCACCCCCAGAAAATTTTGAAAAAAAAAAATTTTTCTTTGTTTCTGTCACAAAACTTTGTATAAGTACATTTTCTCCTACACTGACGGGGCACTGATGTGGCTACACTGATGGGCACTGATGAGGCTACACTGATGGGCACTGATGAGGCAGTACAGACTGGCACTGATGAGGTGGCACTGATAAAGTTGCACTGATGTTGGGGCACATACATGCAACACTGATGAGCACTGATAGGTGGCACTGATATGCGGCACTGATGGGCACTGACAGGTGGCACTGGCACTGCTGGGTACTGATAGGTGGCACAGGTGGGCACTGATAGGTGGAACAGATGGGCACTGATAGGCATTGGTACATGGCACTGGTGGGCACTGGAGCATATAGCACTGTTAGGGATGGCACTGGCAGGCATCATATATGGGCACAGTGCCATCCCTACAGTGTACTGTATTGCTCTTACCTGGTGGTCTAGTGGGGGCTCCCTGGTGGTCCTGGGCGCCCTCCATATTGTCTCCCTGGTGGTCCTGGGCAGCCTCCTCATGGTGTCCCTGTGAGGGGGGCTCCCTGGTGGTCCTGGTTGGCTTCCTGGTGGTCCAGTGGGGTCATCCTGAGGGGGGGTGCACTGATAAACTTTCAGCGCAGCCCCCCCCCCCCCGCCAGGAGAGCAGTCGAACGGCTCTTCCTATTTACACTGTGATCAGCCATGATTGGTCACGGCTGATCACATGGTAAAAGGCTTCAGATGGAAGCCTCTTACCTCGATCGGTAATGCGGTGGGTCAGACTGACCCACGGCACCACCGATCGCTGCGATGCGTGCCCCCACGGGCGTGCGATCGTGGCATCCTGATCACGTCAATAGATATCCAGTCAGGATAACAAACAAAGCAAAACTGACCAAAATGGAAGTAAGCTTTATTTTCAAGGTGAACAAGTTAGCTTTAATCAAGCTTCTCAAATTCATCTTTGATACCCCATATACTGCACAACTTGGCTTTCCTCATCTGATAGCAGGTATTGGATAATGGAATCTAATACTGTATGTATAGGTACCCTGAAGTGCAACTCAGCCATTTTTTTTTAATTTTTGGTTAAGGGGAAAGCATTAGAACCTAGTGGTAGAGAGAAATTTCCCTTAGGAGAGTACAGATAGGTAAGCTGATCAAATTC
>BLSH010004284.1:362819-380839 GCA_018402905.1 Glandirana rugosa
ATTGGGTTTTACACAGTTCTGCAACTATGTAACAATTTTTAACATTTTATATGTTTTATGTAGATATGTCCGTAGGTATTGAGTTACGTAAAGCGTTCAGGTACGAACGAAGGAGTCCTCATCTATAATTGGAGGGACCGCCATACTAATAAAGTCTAAAAACCACGACTTTCGCCATGTAATTGGTGAACGGCTGGCGGTTGGCGTCCAACTGCCGCTGTTCCACCAAGCAATAGCGTTTAGCGGCAGAATGCTGCCGCCGACGCTATTGCGCGTGACACTCGCGCGCGCGCGGCGGCCTCCGCGCGGGCGCGCGAGCGAAGCCGCCGCACCCGCTCCCTGGCCCTCCCCGAACACAGTGAGCGCGCGGGCGCGCCTCCGGCGGCGCGCGCGCGCTCACAGTGCGCGTTATCGCAGCCGCCGTCGTAAGACGGCGATTTGCGATAACGAACCACCTTGTCGCCGTCAACCTGCGGTTGGCGGTCGGCAAGTGGTTAATGTACCGCTTTCAGCACCAAAAATCTGAAATAATCATACCGCCAGGGAGGTTAATATCTACTCCTGAGGAAGCAAGCATGGACTTGCGAAATGCATTGAGTTATGGATGCCTGTATAGATGTATTTTGTATATTTTACAATTTTTAACAATGTATCAACGTCTTGACACATTTTGGGTTATATGTTTCTTTCATTAAGCTTGGATCCAATGTTCATGTATTTGCTGATGAACTCAATAAATTATGTTTTTTATACATATTTATACTTGCTTTTCTGGCCACCGTTCCCACCTCACTCAAAGTCCCATGGGCTATTTTTTCTCCTTTATTGCAAACAATTAGGGATGGAGGTCTGTTAAGGGTAGCATTAGACCTGCCCTCTGTTTTCTATATTTACCTGCTCTGTGAAATTGTATTGCACGGAAAGATCACTTTTCACAGGTTTGTATAAAAGTGGATCTTCACTGCATCTGAGCACCACAAACCAAAAACACTATTTAATTCATTTTAATATTCAAAGCATGTCTCTATGCTTTATTTTGTTGAGAAATAACTTTGAAAAATAACCCCCTAGCAATTCTAGCCGTGGCCATCTTGAGTAAGGGCAAATGATTCATGTAGTATTTACTTCCTGGAATCTGTCTGCACTTAGCTCAAGCATGCATGCAGGAGTGTTTGCTTAGCTGAGAAAATGGGAGTTTTTGCGGGAGTGATGTCATCGCGGCTCCGGCCAATCACAACGCTGGAGCTCGCAAACCCGGAAGAAAAGCAGGGGGAACATGTCAGCGCCCTCAGCGGTGACTTTATAAAGCTGGAGGGCTTTATTCCAAGGTGAGTATTTCATAATGTTCCAAGGTGAGTATTTCATAATAGGCTAGTATGTGATGCATGCTAGCACACTATGTCATTGCCTTTCAGGGTTTTTTTTTTTTTTTTTTGAACATCCGCAGTTTGCAACCGTTTTAAATTAGGGAAAGCACCAGCTTGGTTAAAACAGTAGTAAAATGTAATAATATAGTTATATTTACATAAAACTGAAATGCAAAGTGTTAACATTACTTGACTATTTCACAAATGACCACTGTTGAGTCAGTTCCCCGTTGTCTGACATTAAAAGAGTGGTTTGTCATTCCAAATCATGTCTTTTCCAAACCCTAGAACAAATTATTACCCTTGTTGAGGTTAAAGAGCCTGATCAGGGATTGACGGCCCTGGTGAAGCAGAAAAAAACTGAACTGAGGCATCACATGATGGATGTATTCAATTATCGTGTACATGTTAGTGACGGCCAGCTGGCATCCAATTTCCCCTATTCTATATGACACGACTGCATGTTGTTGCTGAGAAAAGCTTATTAGAGCTCCACCTTTTATTAAATCCTTTCAGACAAAGCCAATTTTGCCTTGCAGGTTGAAGAAGTAATTGCATGACTCTTTGGGTCAGTAACTTAATTGCTTTATTTCAGAGAGAAAAAAAAAACAAATACTTCTTTCAAAATATATCTAGATTGTTTTACATTTGAAGAATTATGACACCATTCTTGATTCCACTGGTGGAAAATTTCAGCACATTATTTGAAGTATGCACATAATTGTTTTATATGGCAATAACCTCTTTGGACATTGAAACAGGCTTATTATCATATCTTTTTATGTGATAGGCACTAGAGAACCTTCATTGAACTTTATAATGACATTGAACAATATACCCTACTGCATAATGCACCTTTATATGTACACTTGGTTATATTGCTAGCACAAACGTGTTCCCTTTCAATGAATGGATAAAATACAGAATGAAAAAGCATCTGCTTGAGTAAAAAAAAACAGAAGAGCTTCAAGATTTCTGTGAATAAAATGGGAAAGGCAAAAAAAGAATCCTTAAAATGTGTATGTGTATATGATTAATACTCTTTATGGGAATGTTCATTTTTGAACAATCAGTAGGATTGCATGTTGTGAACATTTTGTGCTGCTCATATGATTTTGGGGTAATTGGTTGTTCTTTCCCATCATTTATAAAGTAGCAGATATCCTTTAAACTACAATTGTTCTGTCTGCTAAATGATCATTTGCACTGATAAAATGCTTCAAAAATGATTGTCTGCAGAGGATAATTTTCCATCAAGGTGGAAAATGATTTTGACCGATATCTACCACTTTATCTATCATCAGCACAATGCTGTGTTATCTTTCCTATGCTATTTCAGGTATGGCTGAATAAACTAAGAGCCTATCATTAACACAAAGGCCCATTTTCGAAGGTGGAATGTAACTGCATGAGCTTGGCTATCTTTAGAGATAATGCTGCCTTTGCCACCCATAAAATTATTGACCTTTTGAGTGAATTTTGTTCATGGTATGTGGTTATTGTTGCAATAATACTTTAAGGCCCAACTCTGGATTTCCAGCCCCCCACATCTCCCAGAGGTCCTTTAAGCCCCATACACACAGGCCGAATGTTGAGCGGCATCAGGTGGTTCAATAGAATCCAGCTGACATTCGGCCCGTGCGTACTGCAGTCAATCCAACAGAAGCCGGCCGAAGAAGCATGACCAAAAAAGTTTTTATATCGAACCGGCCGATGTCGCCCGACATTCCGTCCGTGTATACATTTAGAATTTGTTATCACACCAATGAAAAAAACCTGCTCCAAGTATAAATAGCAGGTACCTCTACTTGCAACATCCCCTAATACCCTGCTATTAATGCTAAATCCCAGCTGGTTCTGACAGGAAAAGTTCCAAAATTTTTAGGGACTTTTGGGTTACTTCTACCTCCTGCCCCTATGAACCTGTTTTTTTTTCTTCTGATAAATAATCATTAAGGTGTATATATGACGCTTGATAGCTGCTTTAAGCATTGACTCACTAGTGCCTTATGATGCAATTCCATAACGATGAAGGTTGTTTTCATTTCTAAAATATTAAGCAGTAATTCTGTATTGTGTTATGTATAAAATGTCAAGGCAAATGATTCAAATTGAAGATTCAAACAATGTTCGTGTCATAATATAGTTTTTATTTCCTCTCAAAATTCTATGTGATTATAGTTACTGAAATGTGCATTATAATTCAGCTTGATTTAGGGAAGTGATGCTTATATTTGCTGTGTACTTCAGTTTCAGGCACACTAAGATGCAGTCACATTTTCCTTCAGGAATGCTCTAACAAGCATTGAGACCTGGCACATATCCTCCTCACTGGAAGAGGAGGGAATCTTCTTGGCAAGAAATTATACAATATGACACAAGCCAAAGAAATCTTAATATTTGTAGTAGAAACATTCCAAAATAAGGCAGGCTTGCCTAGCTATGGGTGCAAAATGTGTTGAGTTTTGTTATCAATAGTGAAGAGTAAATCAATTTACAAATTGGGCAAAATTGGTAAACTGCAATTTTTGTGCCAATCAAAAGTTTGCATATAAATGTGCACAATCTACAGAGGTTCATACAGTTCTTCAATCAGGATTTTGTATTTTTGATGAGATAGATCTACATGTAGTATTCACACAAATAAAAACATCATCAAATCAGTGATTTGTTCATCACTATTTATCAACAGAATAAAGGAATAGAACACCTATGAGCATATGTATAAAAATTGTAATCTAACAGAAGTCACTGTGCAAATACATACCATTTACAGACATAACAGAAATGAAAGAAAAACTGAACTTCTGGAAACTGTGTCCACAAAAAGGCAGGCAGAGGTCAGTCACCAGTATTACCTGCAGTCAATCTTTATCCATTCCCAGTTTACAATGCCTTATTCTGCACTGTATCTCTGTGTGGAGGTGGCCATCTTGGTAGAGGTAAAGCTTTGCTTCCTCATGTCAGAGCCTCCAGAAAAAAGAACAGTGAGCAACACAGTAGTGACAACTCCAAATCTCATAAGACTAACAGTCAGAGGCAACAGTGCCTTAAATCGCGCACTGCAGACATAAGCTGTAATTCTGTAGGTACAGGACAACCCAGCAACACTCACATACCAGGCAAGATACTTTTTTAGATCCTGCTTAGGCAAAATTAACATTTCTAGGTTTTCTTTATGACATACTAAATCTTCAGTTTTTACTGTCCCTGGAAATGTACTTATGTTTTCATATCACCGATAACACTTTCTCAAAATAGTACATTCTGTAATTGCTCTGGCTTACTAATTGAAGTATATCAACTACATTGGCAGCGCAACTGGCTGGATTTTACAACAAAACTTTCTAAAAATGTTTTTTTTTTGTTACAAATCACAAAAAAAATGTATGCTAAGTAGGGATGGGCTCGGGCGTGTTCACAAGTGCACGTGTCCGAGCCCGCCGGGGAGTGAACCCTGCACTGCACTAATCACAGGCAGGAAGACATTCCCTGATCGCTGCAGCTGCTATGGCTATGATTAAGCACCTACACACAATGGTGTGAAACGCGTAAGCCTTTTTGTTTTATACCTATCGATTCTGGAATACTGCATGGATCCTGGATTTTATGTAATTTCAAATAAAAATCACTTTAAAGGAGTGCAGCCATCTAGCAATTATCTTTCATTGCCTTCAGCTTTGCAGAGCTGCACCCTTCTTTTGAACCTGTGAATTGGAGCAGAGGCTATTCAGCCTAGAGCGGTAAAACCCTTTTCCACGCCCGAGCCCATCCTTAATGCTAAGCATACATTGGATGGATTGAAGTGGCAGAACATGCCCTCCAGAATGTAGAGCAGCTGTACATAGTAACCAACCAGCTTCTAGCTTCAGCTTGTTCAGTTAAGATTTGAAAATAAAAGCTAGAAGCTGTTTGGTTGCAGTGCACAGCTGCTCCAGATTTTGGTGTTCTAGTCGTGATAAATTCCCATCACTGTTCTTTTAGCCTCACATGAGCCTAGCAGAAATCTGTCTACTCTTACTACTAGTGTCTCTGCTTACTGGATTACTTTGATAGTGTCATCAGGGGCCAAAGTCTAGTACAAGCAACAATAGGGCACAATCACATTATTAATTCAAGAAAAATGATTTGCCATGAACAAAGAAACTTTTGTTTCATATTTTCCTGACTAGGCCCTAGATCGCATGATCATGGGCTGCCAGTCGCTAGAGACTTTAGAGGCTTTTTCACATCAGACAGATCCCATAAGGTAGACTTTCAGTATGATAAGAGGATCAGTAGTGACTGTCTCATGTATGTAAACGATTATAAAGTGTGCATCGACACAAGCTTATTACAAATAAGAAGAATGTGAAATCACCAGCATGCCAAATAAATGTTTTACATGTTTATTGTGAACACAGCTTCACAGAAGCCATAAGGTTCTTTCACAATAACATGTGAAATGCATTTAGTTGTAGTGCTGCTGACTTTTTCATCTTTGCATCTGGTTCTGGAATTTCAACACTTCCAGCTTCCATCATTACAAGGTCGAGTACTGTTAGGAGTGCAGCTTGTATTTGTACTTTACGTATTATTACAATAAATTGCCTCTTAAAACATATAAAAAATACATTCTTAATACATAATTAAATGTATTTTATTACAAATAGTTTAACCTCTTGATGCTGGCTGTACGCATATATGCGGACTCTCGACAGATGGGCCTAAAACGCAGAGCAGCTGAATATATACTGCACTGTTTAAACAACTTACCGCACTGAGAGCATGCTCCCAGCACAGTAGCTGGTGGGGATAAGTAAGCTCCCAATGCATACTTGCGATCGGGAGCTTTCCAATCATGTGACCACTTTGACAGCCAATCACAGGGGTCATATGACCCGAATGTCTTCCTCTGTCTCCTAGCTTTTAGAGCTCATAAAGGGCTGGGAGGCGGTAAGCATAAAGGGGTTAAGAATCTGATTTTGACTTGATACGAGCCTCTTGCAATACAGAATGGGTGAGGAAGGGGCAATACTGGGAGCCAATCCCATGTGTTGCACACAAATATGCTGACAAGAGGAGTGAGCTGACAACTGATCTTATCACTGACCCTTGCTGATCCTTCATCGTCCAATCAGCAGACTGAAGGCCCGTACACACGGTACAATGGTTGTACAACAACGGTCATACAATAGCTTGTTGCATGATCATCCGATCGTTAGTACACGCGATTACAACAGCTGACATACAAAGGTCATACAACAGAAGTTGGATGAGCAGACAAGAAAACTTTTGTTGTACAACAAGCGGTTGTACGATTGTTGACTCGTGTGTACAGAGAAGTTGGGCCAACAAAGCTGTACGTGAAAAACACGCATACTCAGAAGTCAGGAACGCCCCGGAAGTGTCCGTTCGTGTAATTCGCAAATTACATTCACCTGAACTTCCTCTTTATATGCTCGTAACACGTCACCATGTTAGGCTTGGTCGTACGATCGCTTAGTGCACGTCAGTACGCGAGAGTCAACAGCCAACATAGGATTTTGGACATCCAGTCGTACGACCGTCGCATCATGTGTACGAGGCTTGAGAGTTTGCTGTTTTCCTTCACTGTAAATGGTGCCATCTTTCTGGCTGTGCTATGTGTTGGAGGTTGTCTAAATGTAAGAACTGAATAAACATAAATGCAAATCATTTAGCAGGTAAAATTGCTCCCTTATATGTGTTTAGATCTTTGCCTGAAGTTCTGCTTGAACAGATATCAATAGGACTGGTTAATTAAACTGATTTCTTTGACACGTACATCCAAAAAAAATTACACAGACTACAGTTTTGCTGATGTGGCAGCAAACAGTTAAATCCCCACTGTATTATCAGCAGAGTCTATCTTAGAGAAGGTGATTAGACTGAGAAGCTGACTTCAAATTGCCTGCAAAGTGATTTAGCTGGAGTAATGTACTAGTGATTTAACCATCAGCCCATTAGTTTTCCTGTTTACTTGTAAGTGCGCACCAACAACTTGCAAAGTGGAGTTAGCTTCAATTTTTGCCTTGCTATGCTTTAGAGAAATTTATTAGCCTGAGCCATTGCCATTTGCAATGTTTTATAGGCCTACCTAGAAAGAAATCAATATAATATTTCAGGGAGAAATTGTGGCTATTTCATTTAGTTTTATAAAAGGAAGATAGAAGAGCTGAAATGGACTGCAAGAAAATCGGGATTGTGATGCATAGGGACCAATAGAGCATTCGAATCAGACAGCAACTGTTCACATCTGAATTGATAGACGTTCTCTTTATTGTTCATTCATGCACTCAGTTTCCATTTAATAGTGGCCATAAGTATGGGAATGCGTTGGTGTGTTTGAGAATCCTTTTTATATAGATAACTTTTTTTTATATCCCCAAAAAAATCTACTGTCTCAGTCTCAAAATTTCTTTTAGTAAAATAATTGAGCACTGCATGTGATACTTTTGTATTGGCACTTGTTCATTTTTCAGGACAAGCTTTCAAAAGATTCGCTCTCATCTCTCATCAGGTCAAAAATAGTATTGCTGATGATGAAAAGAGTGCATATCTCAAAGGCTTGTCCTGTAAAATTAACTCTTACTGCTAATAAAGTATCAAGTATTGTAATCAGCTGGTTTAAGTACACTCAAGTGCACTAAAACATCTACAATCACTTTATTTTTGGAAAACTAGGCATTGATCTCGAGTGCAGAGCCCAATTTTGGATTCAAATGTGGTTCATTAGTGTATGATGCAGATTTGTTACTAGCCTACAATGGAAGAGGATCTGCACTGTATAATGGGCATTCTAATTTATAATACAGTAACTATAGTCAGTGTTTAGCTGGCCATCAGCTAGTAGAATTTCATTAGCAAATGTTTGTTTTAAGAAATATTTGTTCAATTCTATATTGCTTAGTGGAGTCAAATTGATGTTTGTAGGCTCCTTTCACACTAACTTACTACAAAGTTGTGCGATTTTCAGTCTAACTTTGGAGTCCGATTTTGATACGACTTTTAAGGGACTTTGAATAGACTTCTACACTCTGTGGCATGGAAGTTGTGCCAAAGTCGGATCAAAGTAGTGCAGGAACCTTTTCTGAAGCTGCAGTGACTTCAATAGTGTCAATTGGAACTGTTCTCATAGAGATACATGACATTTCGCATGTCCTGTGACTTGGGGTCTCACAAGTCGGATCCTAAGTCACACAAGTGTGAAAGGAGCCTTACAAGGCAATTTAAAAGAGTGGTATGGGAAATTTCTCTGGAATGAACAGATTTCAAATTTGGCACACAAAGGCAAAATCCATAAAAGACACCATCTTTATCATTTCACTTTTCTACCCACTCTTGGCATAAATGGTAAAGATATGACATCTGAAAGTAAAACGTAAACACACTTGCTAAAACGTCATCAGATCTTTAAGGGCTGGCTCATATTACATTGGCATTCTAATGTGAACTGACCCTAACACGTTAATGAAATTTACTTTCAATATTTTGAAAGCTGAACTCCAGGGAAACTCACTACGAGGGCAAATGACTCGTTTTTGTCTAGGGTACCATGTAAAAGCAGTTATACCTGCCTTATACCCGATTCCCCCTGTAGTCTGCGCTCGACTCTTCTCTCCAATTCTCCAGGTTGTTGATGGGCCTTCCGCACTATCACTTACAATGCAGGACTGCAAGTCCTGCATGTATGTGATGACGTTGACTGACAGAGCCATGACAAAGAGAAGTGACTTAAGAGGGCCGATCACATGAATAGGAGGAAGGCTGCAGGAGAGAGAAATAATGTAAGTAAAACTGAGTTTTAATGGTACTCCAGACAAAAACAGGCATTTAACCCTTGTAGTGCAGGGGTAGTCCCACTGGAAAGATAACTGTAGACTTCCTCTGGTTCTGCTTTAAATCTTCAGCTTTCATTATGATGATGATTCTGATTCCTGACATAAAAGCAGTTCAAATTATAAGGGAATAATACTCTGTCTCTCCACTGGGCCCCTATGTTGTCACGCGGCCATGTAATTTTCTGATGAAGACTGCAAGTGGCCATTTCAACACAGACATAGTCCACTGTCCACTGTGTATCAGGAATCCCAACGTGAGAAGAAATGTTATATAACCATCATTGAAGTGTATGTATATAGGCATGAAGGGGTTGATTTACCAAAACTGGAGAGTGCAAAATCTGGTATAGCTGTGCATGGTAGCCAATCAGCTTCTAACTTCAGCTTGTTCAATTAGGCTTTGACAAAGAAACGTAGAAGCTGATTGGTTTCTATGAGGAGTTGCACCAGGTTTTGCAACATTCAGTTTTGGTAAATCAACCCCGAAGTTTCTGCAAAGAGACTGTTGGAGTTTATCAGCACTGAGATGAAAAAAGGAGTATTTATATTCTATGGTATTTTGTTTAGAGTACACAGTGCTATTGCAAACTAAATATGATTCAGATATGGTTAACATCTAGTATTCATTCATTTTTTAGGTAAAGAGGAACTCCTGCCAATCCATTTTCCTACTTTACAACAAGGTGGTGAAGGGTTAGCACCTCTGTCATGTTTTTGATACCCATATCTCAACTGTGGCATGTGGAAATCAGCAGCAAGGGAGAGGAATTCTCCCCAAAGTGAGAGAAAATCCAATCATTAACAATTATGACTGAAACAGGAATGCACACTGAGAGATTTCCTCTTAGCTCTTGTTCCAAAGATAACAATGATATGTTAGATTTCCCTTCACTATCCATCCAAAACAGAACATGGTAGCAAATGTATAGACAGAAAATGTCGTGACCTCACCAAGGAAGCCTCCTGGATATAAAGGTGGAGTCCATGCTAGGGTGCTCTGGCTGCTGTGTCCTCCAGACAACACTTTGGCAACAATTTAGATAGAAAAAGCCGGCAACTCCATGTCCAGAACCATGTGTAAACTTTTTATTGGTACATGTTAAATAAGTACAAAACTGACACATTTCGGCACACAGCCTTGGTCACAGCACAGTGCTGTGAACAAGGCGGTGTGTCAAAACGCGTCAGTCTTTGTACTTTTTTAATATGTACCAATAAAACGAATACACATGGATATGGACATGGAGTTGTCTGCTTTTTCTATCTCAGAACATGATAGCAAATCTACTAACTTAGCACAAACAGCAGCAATAAGACCCATAAGAAAAATTCCTAAAACAAATGACTGGAGTTCTACTTTATATTTATTTATGGAAGTTAGTTTGCTTAAATTGTTATGTTTCCTTTTTTTGTTCACTTTAAACTAAAACCTGCCTCAACTTTTATCAAGATGAAAAATCAAAACTGGCATTGAAGTAAAAATAATTAAAGTCAAAATGTGAAGTACTCTTTTATCTGTCTTTCTTAGTGCCTGCCTTTGATAATGTAAAAACAGAACGAGAGGAAAGATTATCTAAAGGTCACTCTGTTTGTTAATGAGAACATGTGCATGAAAAAGTCTTCCACGCGACCTTTGTTTTTACTCCTCTTGTCTCCTGCAGAGATGCATCTGTCAAAAGAAGATGATTTTACTTCTATCTTGTAATTTTTCCATGTAAACTACTCACCTGCTCTACATCAAACTAGATGGTGCTTCACGGCTTATGAATTAGTAACTGCATTCTAACAATAAAGAAATCCTGTTGGAATTCCGTGCCAGGAATATAAAGTACCACTCTTATACCTATAGCAGCCCTGCCATGGCGGAATATTCTAAATTTTATGTTTGCATCTAGGCTGTTGGCAGTCTGAGTTCTGATTATCTAAGTTCATTGGGTTTTTCCCAAGGCCATGACATTGATTGCTTCTGCCTACTGCTGGTATTTTACAGTGAATAGAGTGAGAACATACAATATTGAAGGTTATGAACATTTATTTTTTTATGACCAATCACTAGGAGATTTATGCCAATGATAGTAGCTGTGGAAGGGGATACATATTTGGGGGGCCTTGTAGAAGGGTCCTTTTCTCCCAGGCTTTTCCTGGATAGGATGCATGCTTCAGGGATCCAGTCATTACCTTCCAGGCCTGGTGCCTGGGATGATACATTTCCAGAATCAAGGCCCAAGGACTGGAAGTTTATGACAGGACATGGTAACACAAGAAGGCAACTATTAAGAGGAGTTCTATCCCATCAAAATTTTAGATTGCCATTCTTAAACTAAAAAGTCCACTACTGTTCTGTGAGAGGGGCTGCCAGTATTGTAAGATAGCTGTCTGTCTGGCCTACCCAGTTCTAAGATTTTGGCAGAGGAAAAAATACTACAAGATACTACTGAGTGGAATGCTACTTTTGTGAGGTATCCTGTAATCCTAAGCCTCTCTCTCCTAGACACTAAGCCATTCAATTTTTCAGCAGGTCACCGCTGATGGGTCAGTGAGTATTTGTGTCAGTTTTAGGCCAAATCACCAGTGGAAAGGCTAGAAGGGTCTGTAACATCCAGCAGCTTGTTGACTTGTATTGCTACATATTATATCATGCAAGAAAAGTGAAGGTATGAAGATTTATCACACCGTGATGGACAAAATTATGAAAGAGCCCCTGTCTAAGTACAAACGTGTTCTTGACTTTTTTAGATAACAAGCACCCTGGTTGGCTGTTAACTAAACATTATTTAGTGCTCCAGGTATAATTAGAGTTATACAGCAGTACCAGGTACATGCAACAATAATTTGGCATGTTTTCTCTTCTTTTTCCATGCCATGCAAAATGTAACTTTTCAACACAGGCTTTTAGGGAGTATTCCATGAATATAAGAGGCCACTAAAATAAATATAAACATTTTAAACACTGGTACTGAGTACTGTATATGCTCTAGAAATGAGATTTGATAAGTCATTATTTAAATGTGACCAGTTATTAACATACATTGTCCTATGTATATTTGAGGATTTCTATTTAAATGCTGTAAGTTGTTGGGCATGTTTAGTCTTTTTTAGAAACACAGTGAACCTGCAAAGGTGTGCCTTAAACCATGGCAATAAGTTAGTAAACCGAATTGAACTGGTCTTCTGGGAGCTGATTTCTCACTGGTAAATATTGGATACTGCACACTATTGCATTTTACACTCTTAATAACAAGCAAATGTTCAGTCTAAGATTTCCAATTACAGTGTGTATATTTTTTCTTTAAGCCATTGCTTTGTTCTTCTCCCTTACAGCATCAATATTTTCCCAATGGCTATAATGAAGCATCTATTCTTTCATGTGAAATATTTTTTATAATGAAATGCATACTACCCTAAACTTTTCATCATAGTAAAATATTGTTACATCCAGCCTACGCATGGGAATAATATTTTGCTGATTTTTACATGAATTTCTAAAGTTATTATGTATTATACCCAACTGACTCCTGACGGATTCCTGACAGTCATATTTCCAGTTTAAATAAATAAATCAAGTTGAATGCATGAAATCCATATTTGTGCTCTTTAAAAAATTGCTAGAGTGGAATTTTAGCATGCAGGACATACAGCAACTGTACATGTAGATATTAGGAATTTCTGTGTTGATGACAGTCAAGTATAGTTATACTCTTTTACCATTGGATATTTGCTTTTATCTTCCACTTTGGAGAAAGTCCTCATGCACACAGGAATTTATGAATTTATACTCAAATTATGCTGGGTTTTCCCTCCAGAACTTGTCAGAAAAAATGCCTCTAATATTGCTTATGTATCTGTTGAACATAAAAGCATTTTACTATTAATTTATTTAGTCCATTGGAATACATTTACGCACATATGTGCGCACATTTGCATACATTATGCTCAAAAGCTCCTCTCCAAATGTACCTTTTTTGTCTGCTGCCTGTAAAACACTCCTCTTCAAATGCACCTGTAAATGTATATGTATGCATGGACACATGGGCTATCATAGAGGTGTGTCTACAGGCATACAAATAAAAAAAAGCACCGAATGCCTGTAAAAGCGGCGATTTTTAAGCCCCATGTGCACAAGCCCAAAGAGTTAATCTTATAAGCTGATACTGAGAACAAAGGTGTACCGTAACCAGTAGCAACCAACCAACCAGCCAACCAACAATTTTTCATTACAGCCTGTAAGGAGAACATTATGGGGGACGCTGTTCCCAATCTCATTATGGAAATGCTATATGTTTGGCTATTATACTGACCTTATGACTTTCTAAAGTTTTAAATTACTAGATCAAAGGAAGTTTGCACTTGCTGCATCCTGGTTCAAAGTGGCTTTAAATGCATTCTCTGCATTAAGGTAAAAAAACTTTCCATTGTTAGCTCTCCCGTGTCCCCCTCCAGCATACTTACTTGAGCAAAATCTCGATCCAGCACTGTGCCCAAGAGCAATGGTGCTGCTCTCTCTGTCCCTCCTTACTGGACTCAGTGAGAGTAGTGGGAACTATTGGCTTCTACTGCTGTCAAACAAATCCAGTGACAAGGGAGCAGGGGGCGGGGCAGAGCCACACTGTGTGTGTCAATGGACACACACAGCACAGTTTAGGATCGAGCCCACCATGGTAGCACATGGAGAAGAGGAGAGCCCAGAGAACTGGAAGGGGACACGAGAAGAGGAGGATTAGGGCGATGCCATTGCACAGGGCAGGTAAGTATGATATGTTTAATTAATTATTAAATACTTCACAATCACTTTAAGATAAGTGTGATTGATTTACTTAAACTGGAGAATGCATGGCACAGCTGTGCGTGGTAGCCAATCAGCTTCTAACTTTAGCTTGTTCAGTTAAGCTTTAACAAAAAAATCTGGAAGCTGATTGGTTTCTATGCAGAGCTGTTCCAGATTTTGCACACTACCGTTTTAGTAAATCAACCCCAGTGACTCAGAAAGTATCGAAGCTTAATAGACAGGCAGCTAACATTTTCAGAAGAATATCGGCAAAACATAATGTATATTCCCCTTGTGACAACTTTTCTTTAACCGCTTCCCACCCAGCCAACAGCAGTCACAGTGTCTTTGATCACTGCCACAGCAGTAGTGAGGGAGATTTACTAAAACTGGAGCACACAGATTCTGGTGCAGCTGTACATTAACTAATCAGCTACAAACTTCAGCTTGTTCAATTAAGCTTGGATAATATAATCTAGAAACTGATTGGTCACTAGGCAAAGTTGCACCATATTCTATGTGCACCAGTTTTCCTTTTAGTAAGTTTCCCCCATAGTGTCACCATAAGGACTTGTTCACATGTGTGATGCTCTCTAAAGAATCATTCATTTCTGGATCGCTCTTCAGAGAGCATTTAACAGTGAGGAGGCACTGCATGGCCTCCTCACCACCTGCTTTTAATCCCTTGGACCCCACACAAGTGAATGGGTCACAATCGGCGGGCATACAGGGGGTATAAATTCTGCCACAGCTGCAAAGCATCACAGCCACAGCATGTGCACACCCCCAGTCACTGCCTCTGCAGTGGTTGAGGGAGGAGTGGTTGAGGAGTTATAAGGTTTTACTGCTCCCAACCTCATATGTGAACAAGCCCAAATAGTGTGTAGCTAGAATCAGTGTTCCTGATTGTCACCACATCAGACCAGTGCAGCAAGCAACAGTTTTCCTGACTATTGCCACACCTGTCCCAGTGTCACCAGACCCGTCTATGCCAGCAACAGTGTTCCTTATCACCACCACACCAGTTGCAGTTTCACCACACCAGTGTAAGCCAGTAATGGTGTCTCTGATTGTCGCCACACCAGTCCCAGTGTCATCAGAACAGTGTAAGTCAGCAGAAGTGTTCCTGATTTCTGTCACATTAGTCCCTAGTGTCACCACACTAATATGAGCTAGCAATGGTGTTTCTAATTGTCACCACAGCAGTCCCAGTGTCACCAGACCAGTGTAAGAAAGTAGAAGTGTTTATGATTGCTGCCACACTAGCCCCCCAATGTCACCAGATCAGTGTAAGCCAGCAAAATCGGTCCTGCTTGCCACTACACAAGTCCCACTGTCACTAGACCAATGAAACCAGCAACAGTGTTCCTGATTACCACCACACCAGTGCAGTGTTGCCTTTGCCTGTCACCAGTACTAACCCTGGCCTGTTTATTAACCACATTTCTACCTGTTGCCTGCGCCAATCTTTTGCCTGCTTGCTGACCATGTCTCTGCCTGCACCAGAACTGATCCATTTGCATGTCCCACTGACTATGTTCCTACAAGACACTAGTCCCAGCCACCCCCTGCAGACAACTGCACTCCTGGAACCAAAGGAGCTATTTTTTTTCTTCCTTTTCTTAGCCTCCTGTACTTCCTGGCCAGTGAACATGGCATTCCTGGGGGCAGACACATACTAGTAGGCTAGGCTTGCTTGGCTTTTAGGAACTAGGACTGCTATAGGTGACGCTACACTAAGCTATACTCCCTGACCACTTGTATAGAGACAACCATTACAGTACATGGTTGATTTGTGTGATACACATGATACAATGTCTGGTACATAATCATTCCAAGCATTGAAAAAGGCTCACACGTGTGGTATCACCAAACTCAGAAAGAGTAGAAAAATGTGTTTTGGGTTTAATGTTAAGTAGGCATATGCTGTATGTGAGAACTATCTTACTAAATTGGCAACTCTGTGTAAAAAAAAAATTAATTTTCATTATGCATTTTTCAGGAACTCCATTATGAAGTCTTTAAAAGAGTTGTCAGCCCTTTTACCTTGGGGTATTTGCTTTCCACAATGTGTTCATTTTGTGGGTCTTTCCACTGTCTTGGTGCTCCAGGACCAAAATGTGATAGGTAGTGAGGTAATTAGATGTGTATGTTATTCCCCTGGAAAGACTGAAGGTGCTCCTTGGATTTTGGGCCCTTCTGTGACTCATTATGATTCTGCTTTCCAAAATAGGATCATTTTGTGGGTTTTTCCGCTGTCTTGGTGCTCCAAGGCCTCCAAACTTGTGATAGTTAGTCAAGAAATTAGATGTGTAATTTATGTGTAATTTATGGTTTTTGGAAGCCTTAAGAATTTTGGGCCCCTCTGTGTATCTAGGCTGTGAAGAAGTGTCACCCATGTGGTATCGCTATACTCAGGAGGCATAGCAGAATGTGTTTTACAGTGTAATTATATGCCTATGCTGTGTGTGAGACATAATTTGTTAAAATGACAACTTTGTGAAAAAAAAACACATTTTATTTCATTTCTTAATTTTCCAAAAAAAAAGGACAAAAATGAAAACTTCAAAAAACTCATCATGCCTCTTACTAAATACTTTCAACTGTCTACTTTCCAAAAAGGGGTCATTTGTGCAGCATTTGTACTGTCCTGGCATTTTAGGGCCCCAATAAATTAGATAGGCAGTCATTACATCAGGATTGATCTATTTCTAAATATACTGTATATACCATAGTTTGGAGCAGTAGAACGTTCACACAGACTAAATATTATTCACTTATTTGGGTTAAAAAACATGTTTTTTTCCAAATTTTCAGAGCTGAAAACTTAAAAATGGCCTGGGCAGGAAGAGGGTGAAAGTGTCTGGTATTGAGGTGGTTAATAGAACTAATAAATGTCTATACCCTAGTGTGTATAAATACATTTAGGAAGTGAATATGTGCTGCTTATAATGGTTTGACCTGTTTTTTAGTAAGAGTTTGACTTTTACAGCTGTCAGTCTTTACATGAAAAGGGATGAAAGAACTACTAGTTTAGCACCATACTCTATTTTTATTTTTTTTTAAATTGTATGCCTAAAGTTTTTCTAAGTTACAGTGGTAAAAAGTCACATGAAATTTAGGCAACACCGATCTTCCTTAAGTCCAGTAAGTACAGTATATACAAAAGAACTAGAGTAGATATTGAGGCTGTTTTACTAATGGAATTCAGCATTTGCACTGAAGAAATTGTAGCTGTGTTCACCTTGAACATGCAGTCATGCACAGATAAAATAAATAAATAGGAACCTGCATTTCACACAGTTGGATATTTGAAGTCAATCTTCACTCAATTTATTGAGAGACGATTCTCAACTTCTTTAGTAGATTTCTCCTGAGCTTTGGCTGATTCTGGATCACAGGAGTGCAAAAGTAAGTGTACTCCTGTGACCCACAAGAGAAGTATAACCAAAAAAGCTTTGGCCATACTTCAACTTTAAAGTGTACATAAAGGGATTTTTTAACTTTTGGAGTGAGAAGGAAAGTCTTAGACCCTTTGTCAAGGTTTGTTGCTGTCTGTGTCCCCGCCAAGGAGAGTCACCCCTCTGTCTGTACTGATTACTATTTTCATTGAGACAGAAAGTCTCAGTCAAAAAGAGAAATCCAAAAATTTGAAGTTGTCACCAGAGCAAGAGATGAGGGTCAGTTATCCAATGGGGACACCTGTTCCTGTGACAACTCTCTAAGATGGGGATACCATTCACTTTGATGAAAAATCCTTTTATTTCCTGTTGTGCCTCGAGGGCAGAAAGTGATAATCTCGCCAGTGGGATGCATGCAACAGAAAATAATCCGATAGCGTGTTTTCAACTTTCCCTACTGTGTCTAAACTAAAAAAAATAATAAAAAGTCTTGGCTTTGCACAGTCTTAAAGTAGAGCTCCACCCAAAAAGGGAAGCTCTGCTTGTTCACACCCTACACTGTCACATTTGGCACTTGGTTTTGACAGGTACCCACTCCCACTTCCTGGTAAGTTCGCCACACAATGACCTGCGTCATATCTGACCC
>BLSH010004284.1:399184-409807 GCA_018402905.1 Glandirana rugosa
ATGTTCCTCATGGACTCACAACCCTCATGGACACATCTTGCACATCTACCCTCTTGATCTCGACGATGACATGCTCCTCCTTAATCTAAAACACCCTTAAAGCCTCTGAACCAAGTTGTCGAGAGTACTAAGCGACCGATGGTAAGTCCCCATAAGGGACATAGCGTCCCTATCCCTCCCGTTTTTTCCCCCTCCCCATACGGACATATATTTTTTACTGCATGTTTAATTACACTCTCTACTGTAATGATCACCAAGACCCCTCCTCCAACTTAAGAATACCCATCTCAATGTTTCCCTTCTATGGTTCCCCTTTCAATATGATCCTTATACGATATCTGGGGGATTAGTCTCCCTCCTCCCCCTCCGCCTGGAGGATAGTGTTAAACCTTATTGCCATCTTCCCTTTGTAACTCTACCCATAAGAATTCAACCTCCTCCCCAGAACCACTAGTAATGTCATCTCTCACATTAATTTGTACGTCATTTTTTATATACAGGCATACCCCTCCCCCTTTTTTGCCCTCCCTATCCCTGCGATACAGGGAATACCCCTGAATGGTAGCCAGCGAATCATGAGAGCTGTTGAACCAAGTCTCCGAAATTCCCACAAAATCTAATTCCTCCTCGTACAGTAGCAGCTCTAGTTCTCCCATCTACACGTTCTACACAGGTACTCCCAACACTCAGGTACTCCTTGTACACAGGTACTTCTTATGCACTGATACTCCCAATACTCAAGTACTCCTTATGCACAGGTACTCCCAACACTCAGGTACTCCTTGTACACAGGTACTCCCTATACTCAGGTACTCCTTGTACACAGGTACTCCCAACACTCAGGTACTCCCAACACTTGGGTACTCCTTATACACAGGTACTCCCAATAGTCAGGTACTCCTTATGCACATGCATTCCCAATACTCAGGTACTCCAGGTGCTCCCAACGCTCAGGTACTCCTTGCACACAGGTACTCCTTATGCACAGGTACTCCTAACGCTCAGGTACTCCTTATACACAGGTACTCCCTATACTCAGGTACTCCTTATACACAGGTACTCCCAATACTCAGGTACTCCTTGTACACAGGTACTCCCAATACTCAGGTACTCACAATACACTGGTCTCACACAGTCAGTCTTTTATTAGCAGTTGTGTCCCTCTGCTAGCCTCTGTAATCTGACACTGCAGCTCGTCAGTCTCTGCCTTTAGCCTCCCCCCTTTCCTGGCTCTGTCAAGCCTGTCCGGTTGTCACACAGTGCGATCTGCACTCACAGCTGCCTCTGCCTCTCCTCTCCGCTGCCTCTCCTTCAGTCTTCCACCGCCCCCCTTCTCTGTCCACTTCTTGGGGGTAAAGTCTTCTGTCGTTCCCCGCTGCTTCTCCCAGTCCCCCGCCTCCTCCTTCGGTCATGGGTGGGGGGGTGTGGGGGAGTGGCCTCTGCCTGATCGTGTGTGATCGTTGTCACAGCCGCCCCCTTCCTCTTTAGGGGTTAGGACGGGTGCCGGACCGTAGCCCCGTCCCTGTCCCTGTTTTAGCCGCTGCCGCCGCCTGCTGCCACTGCCTCGCCCGGTTTTAGTGGGGGGGATCGGGTTGGGTCTGGTCCTGGAGCTCCCCACACACGCTGCTCACACTCTTCCTCTTCCTTGAATTTTCGCGCCAAAAGTTCAGCCAAAAGATCAGCTCTACAGCACCCAAGTTCAGCTCTACAGCACCAACAGACCAATGTATGTTCTCTTGTCCTCTTGACCTTGTATTCTCCCACCACTGCACTCCCCGCAACTTCTCTAACACCCCCTTTCCTCTCTCCGATCACAACCTCATCAGTTTCACACTCTCCCTGTCTCCTACCTCCCATGCCGCCAACCTGGAAACAGTTATCCGCAGGAACCTTTGCCAACTCAACCCTTCCATTTTTCATTCTGCTTCTGATTGCCTTTATGATTAAATAACACCCCTGTCCTGCCCAGATCTGGCCACTTCTGTTTACAACAACATATTGTCATCCTCCCTGGACACACTTGCCCCCATCTCTACACGCAGAAGCAGGCCTCATCTGCTACAACCCTAGCAAACAGATGACACCGGAAGTCTCAAGAAATGCAGCCATGCTCTTGAGCGAGTGTGGCGTAAAACTAAATCCCAACAAGACTTCACCCTCTACAAATCTGCCCTTCTCAAATACAACTCCTGCCTCCACTCCACTAAACAAACTACTATACCACTCTCATCAAATCCCTCTCACCCAGGCCTCGTCAACTCTTTTCTACCCTTAATTGCTTACTCCACCCCCCACTGCCTCCACCCACCAACTTGCTAACTTCCCAGGAGATTGTCAATCACTTCAAAAACAAAATTGACACAATTCGCGATAAGATATCCTGCATCCAGCTTCCTCCACCAACCAACACACCAAGTCCACCACCCCACTCAACACTTTCCTCCTTCAATCCTGTTAGCTCTGAGGAAGTTGCCAAACTCCTTTCCACAGCCCACCCCACCACTTCTCCCCTGGACCCTGTCCCCTCGCAACTACTACGACCACCCTCCTGCTCTGCCCTAAACTCTCTAACCCACATCTTCAACCTCTCCCTCTCTTCCGGCCCCTGTCCCTCTCCACTCAAACATGCGCTGGTTACCCCCATACTTAAAAAACCCTCACTGGACCCCACCTGTTTGAATAACTAAAGACCCGTTTGCCTCCAAGCTTCTTAAATGCCTTCTCCACAACTGTATAAGTTGCTACCTCACTAACAACAACCTCCTCGATCCCCTACAATCCGGCTTCCGGTCACAACATTCAACTGAAACTGCCCTACTAAAACTCACCAACGACCTACTAACTGCTAAAACCAATGGCCAGTACTCCATACTCATACTCTTAGACCTTTCTGCTGCCGTTGACACAGTTAGCCACCCACTCCTCCTAAATAAACTTCACTCCCTTGGCCTCCATGACTCTGCTCTTTCCTGGTTCTCCTCTTTCCTATCTCAGCGCACCTTCAATGTCACTTACAACAACATCTCCTCAGCTCCTCTATCTCTTTCTTTTGGGGTACCCCAAGGCTCTGTCCTTGGGCCCCTCTTATTCTCCCTCTGAACCTCTTCCCTGGGCCAGTTGATAACTTCCCATGGCTTCAATTACCACCTCTATGCTGACGACACCTAGATCTATCTCTCGTCTCCTCAACTCTGCGCCTCAATCTCCTCACGCATCACATACTTACTGAGGGACATATCGGTATGGATGTCACGCCACTTCCTCAAACTCAATCTTTCTAAAACTGAGCTTGTAGTATACCCTCCTCCCTGGTCCCCTCCTCATGACTTTACCATTGAGATCAACGGCACAACCATTGGTCCTTCCACACATGCCAGGGTACTGGGTGTAATCCTAGACTTCAACCTCTCTTTCAGCCCCCCACATTCAATCACTGGCTAAATCTTTCCACCTTAACCTCCGCAACATCTCCAGAATTCGCCCCTTCCTACAATACTTCTCCAGAGCCTCTCCCATCCTCTGGAACTCCCAGCCCCAGAATTTACGGTCAGCCCCCACACTGTCCGCCTTTAGGCGATCTTTGAAAACTCACTTATTCAGGGAAGCCTACCCAACCTCCACCTTTGCTTGAGTCACCTCTATCAGATCATCCCCTGCAGCCATTACCTTTTGAACTACCTCCCCATCCCTTAAGATTGTAAGCTCCACGAGCAGGGCCCTCCTATTCCTTCTATATTGATCTGTATTGTAATTGCACTGTGTCCCTTCTTTATTGTAAAGTGCTGCGCAAACTGTTGGCGCTATATAAATCCTGTATAATAATAATGAAACGCCATGATCGCACTTTCCCTGATGGCATACCACGGCTGCTCCTCTGACTCCAAGTCTAAGGGAGTTAGCATCTTGATTCTTAGCTCGATCCAATGGTTGCTAGGAAACCAGTGGAGCGATGTGGAAGGTAGAGCTCTCTTTGTGAAGGGGAGAATGGGAGGATCCATGGTTACGCTGGTGAACCTCTACCTCCCCAATTTGAGCCAGATTGCCTACTTAGAGCCGATTCTCGCCAGGCTAGGAGACTTTGCGGAGGATGTGGTGATTGTGGGGGGTGATATGAACCTCACTCTGGATCCGACCCTGAATACCTTCAGGAGTATCTCCCAAGTCTCATACGCAGCTCTTAAACGTTTGAAGAAAATCTTTCACACGTTCCATCTTGTTGATATGTGGAGGGTTCTTAACCCAAATCAACTTGGCTATACATTCTACTCACATCTACATGATTCCTACTCCAGAATTTATTTTTTCATGTTGCCTCAGTCTCTTCTACCTAGAGTGACTTCTGCCTCAATTGGGTCTATCACTTTCTCGGACCACGCTCCGGTCCTGGTGGATATAGATTTGTTATCACCAGCTCCCAAACAGTGGATGTGGAAGGTGAATGATTCCTTGCTCCAGAGCTACATCAGAATGATCAAGATAGGAGCGCATGTCAAGAAGGCTAGGGCACAACAAACTGTTAGGCCAGATACACACGTTTTTTGACGCCACGTTTTTTGCCGTTTCTTGCAGCTCTCCATGTTATTCAATAGCCCCATAAAAATGCAGATGTTTTTGAGCTGTAGAGGGCGTGGGCGTTAGTGAGCTGAAAGTAGAACCCACGGCCAGCGCGTTCCATGTCTGTAACGTTTTGGCTCACTAATGCCCGGCCGACATTAACCGGCGTTTTTGATGCCGGCGTTTTTAGGTTAAAAAATAGCAGAGAAATTTTTTTTTAAAAACCGCCTATTGACGCCGATGCTCAATAACGCTCATTAAAGCCGATGCAAAGCGCCGAAAAAAAAGCTGATTTTTTCCCTGACGTCGGGCCCGACATTTTGCTTATTTTTTAACATACGCCCGTGTGTATGAGGCCCTAATCTCTTAGAAAAGATCAGAGCATTGGAGATCACTCATAAGAAAACATTGGCGGACAAGATTATGGCAGACCTCACAGTACTGAGGACCCATGATCGCTAAGTGCAGGCGCACGTTCTATGAACACAGCGACAAGTGTGGGAATCTGCTGGCGTGGGCTCTGAGAGCCAAACAGGCCTGCACGTTCGTCCCTGAACTCTAGGAAAATCAATCGAAAGCCCAAACGACATAAGAGATTGCAGAGGTTTTTAGGAACTATTATATTTCGCTGTATAACCTTTCCCCTCCCATGTCAGAAACGGAGGTCTCCTTGAAGCTACGGAAGAGGTGCGGCAGATGAGATCTTAAGGGAAAACACTGGACCATTTACTTGGCTCCCATATAATCACTTTCAATTGCCACAGCTGGGGAGAGTCTGAACACATGCTGGAGGCAGCAGAGGGCTGGCATTGAGATCCTCTGCCCTGTGCAGTTTTGGTTGGATGACGTGAGACACAGACTTGCTGGAGAGCAAAAACCAAGCCTTAAACTTGTGCTGATGATACAGATCTTTCAGAGGACAATGAAAGTGATTGTATGGGAGCCAAGTAAATGCTCCAGTGTTTTCCCTGAAGATCTCATCTGCCGCACCTCTCCCGTAGCTTCATGGATGTTGTGGAACCGTTTGTGATAACCAATGGTACACGTCAGGGTTGCCCCCTTTCCCCCTTGATATTCATCTTGACCATGGAAACCTTCTTACATACCATTCGAAGTAACCTGGATATCTCAGGCCTGCATCTGGATGCTACTCTCTCTCCCAAAATTGCAACATTTGCGGAAGATATCTTTTTCTTCTGGTCCAATCCTTTGATCTCCATCCCGAACCTGAATGCCTCCATGTCGGGAGCGACATCACAGTTGCTGCGTGTATACTTTCCTTTTAAATGGCCTACATCTGCTGTATGATTTCCAAGCCCTCCTCATTTGGATTTGGATTCTGAGCTCCTTTCTTAGAGCAGTCAACCGAGCCCTGGTCACTTTCCTCTGGGCATGGAAACCTCCTCGCCTGGCACAATCTCTTCTGAGACTACCAAAGCTTATGGGGGGCATGGTCCTGCTTGATGCCAACCTCTACCTGGGCTGCCATTTGACATGGTATTGGACTGGTGTCGCCATGGCGAGCTCAAACAATGGGTGAGAGTGGAACAGATTCTAGCGGGAATTCCCCTGGAGTCTCTACCATGGTGTTGTACAGATATGCTTTGCCGGATTCTAGACCATTCTATGATTGGGGAAACGAGGAGGATATGTCTGAAGGCATTCCATGACTTTTCGGTGGTGCCTTCCCCCTCACAGCTCACTCCCATAGTGGGCAATCAAACTTTTAGTCATGGACTGGCAAGGGATCTGGCGTTATTTCTCTTGCACCATCATGATATATCCTGTAAAGCTTACAGGAGATTGATCTTGCCTCTTCTGATAACAGCTGCAGAAAGTTGCATCCCACTGTTCTGGAAGCAGACACAGCCACCGTTGGTTGCCATCTGGTTGAAATGAGAAGAAGTAGAAATCATTGCAATGGAGGATTTTGTGGCAACTGAAACGGGTCTAAAAAATTGTATTATTGGCACGAATTTTTCTGCTCTGAGGAATATGCTGAAATGACAGCTTGAACCCCCAAGAGGCGGGGACTGAAACTTTGATCTTTCTGACCTGACAGGAGTGTCTGGCTGGTGTTCTTGTTCCTGTACCCTAAATCCCATACCAATCCCCCTTTTTTTTTTTTTTTCCTTCTTCTCTTCTCTCCTCACCCCCCCTTCTGTCTGTCTTTTTCTAGCTGAGGCCCCGGGCTATTCTAATTTCTTGCTGTTTTTATATAATACAGTGTATACCGTGTAAAATGTCACGCAGGATGCGGAGCCTCACTAGTGCCCGATGCTCACAGGCAGATTTCTATGTTGCCTGTGTATAATTGTGGATACAGTGTACTGAGGGATGTAGTCTTTTACTCTTGGATGTGCTCCTCGGAGCACACTCCGCGATTGTGATCTCTGTATATACAGTACCGTGTGCTCTTTTTTCAAAGTATTGAAAGAAAAAAAAAAAAGTGCGTTCGATAAACTTGGCCTTACATATAGTTTAAAGATGGAGCTAAAAGAATTAAAGGGTCATGTAATGATTTTATGGTTCAATTCAAGAAGCAGGCAGTGTAAGGTTTTAGATGGTGGCTACTAAGGATGATCCTTTGATTTGGTTCAGGTATTCATCTCAGCATTATATATACGGTATCTCACAAAAGTGAGTACACCCCTCACATTTTTGTAAATATTTTATTATATCTTTTCATGTGACAACAATGAATAAATTACACTTTGCTACAATGTAAAGTAGTGAGTGTACAGTTTGTATAACAGTGTAAATTTGCTGTCCCCTCAAAATAACTCTGCTGCACACTGTTATACAAGCTGTACACTCACTACTTTACATTGTAGCAAAGTGTAATTTCTTCAGAACTTCTTATCAAAATATAGAATAAAATATTTACAAAAATGTGATGGGTGTACTCACTTTTGTGAGATACTGTATATTAGCAATATTTATACCATTATTATAGATCACAGCTTTCTTCTTTCACTGTCAGTGGTTAATAAAGCAGAACTTTACCCACTAATATAACTTTATTAGCTGTCAAGCTATCAAATGGCTGGTGTCATAGCTGATCCCATGTGCAGCACCATGACAACTGTATATCAAACAAAGGCTAAGATGGCCACTCCTTTGGCTGTAAAGAATAGGCTGTAAAGCAGCAATTCGGCAACAAGTGATGTCACCTCCTGGCCCCATTCATTTTCTTGCAGGGAATTATTGGCCATGTAAACAAACTGGCAAGGATAGTGGCACATTATTGCCCAAGCATGACTACATAGCCATATTTGGGCAATGATATTGACCAAGTATGGCTATTGCCTAATTTGGTCAATTACAGCACTTGGTATACCCTGTCTCTGTTTTACATGTAAGGTGACAGCTTGTTGGCACCTTTCTTTACGGTTTACTTTTTTTGTGAATGAGTGGATACTTTGTACCTTTCACTCATTCATGTGGGGGGGGGGCCTGTATCTGGGGGCCCCCTTTTTTTCAAGGGGGTCTCCAGATTCCAATAAGACCTCCACCCGCAGACTCACACAACCATCAGGCCAGGGTTGGGGAAGAGGTTCATATCCTCATCAACATGGGAAGTGGCTACTTTTCCAGGGAACGGATGAAGGGAATCCTCAGGCGCTTCATTTACAAACAGAAGTAATGCTCAGTGAACCCGCCCTGAACCAAACCCAGGGATGTTCAGTTTCACCTCAATGGTTACAAACCAGCAAAAGCTTTAGAACGCATTTCTTATAAAACATCTCATATTTTTCAGACTGTAGTGACCAACATTGTGCATGTGGACTGCAATCACTTGAGTCTCAGGGACAGCAGGATCTCTACACAGGAATATAAAATATAAGAACTATAATATTGTACATATAACCTGAGGTCTGCTTCTCAAGAAATGCATAGTCATTAACAGGAAAAGACTGCTGTTTTTATCCAGCAAGATCAAAATTAAGCTTATAAACAAAAAGACCTATTTAACAAAGTATAAACGACACAGTTATTACAGCACTATTACATGTTAATGTCATAAATATTAAGGAAACATACCCTGGTTCATTCGGTATTACAAAAAGCAATGTTTTTATGTAAAGTATAATAATCCAGAGCAACTAATCAGATTTACAGTAATTATACTGGCAACAGACCAGTGAAAAGCAACAGCTGATTGAATATCTGCCAGAGGTCATCATACAATAAATGATATACAATTTAAGTCAAGGTATATATGTTTGCAGTATATTTATTTTATGATATACAGTTGTGCTCATAAGTTTACATGACCTGGCATCATTTATGATTTCTTGGCCATTTTTCAGAGAATATTAAGGATAGCACAAAAACTTTTCTTTCACTCATGGTTAGCATGGTCAACACGGGCTGATGCAAATCCACAACACAGGTAAAGGCACAACACAGGTTCCTACTATTAATGTGAACTTATAATAATAGTAATATATAACAAAAATATTGAGGGATTTTCTTTCAATAATGTACATGTTCCTGAACCCATTGTATTACAGTACAGTTGTGCTCATAAGTTTACATACCCTGGCAGAATTTATGATTTCTTGGCCATTTTTCATAGAATATAAACAATAACACAAAAACCTTTCTTTCACTCATGGTTAGTGTTTGGCTGAAGCCATTTATTATCAACTGTCAGGAAAGGGATATAAGGCATATAAAGGGATATAAAAAGATATCCAAGGAATTGAGAATGCCAATCAAACTCTAATCAAGAAGTGGAAAATGAAGGGTTCTGTTGAAACCAAACCACGGTCAGGTAGACCAACTAACGTTTCAGCCACAACCGCCAGGAAAATTGTTTGGGATGCAAGGAAAAGCCCACAAATAACTTCAGGTGAAATACAGCAGTGGTTCTCAACCCTGTCCTCAAGTACCCCCAACAGGCCATGTTTGCAGGTTTTCCTTTATCTTGCACAGGTGCTTTAAATTAGTCAATGGCTTGGTATTTTGGACAGCTATTTTATCTAAGAGAAATTTCCAAAACATGGCCTGTTGGGGGTACTTGAGGACAGGGTTGAGAACTGAAATACAGGACTCTCTGAAAACATGTGGTGTGGCTGTTTCAAGATGCACAATAAGGAGGCACTTGAAGAAAGATGAGCTGCATGGTTGCGTTTCTAGAAGAAAGCCATTACTATGCAAATGCAAAAGTATCCCGCTTACAATACGCCAAACAGCACAGAGACAAGCCTCAAACCTTCTGGCACAAAGTCATTTGGAGCGATGAGACTAAAATTGAGCTTTTTGGCCAAACCATAAATGATATTGAGGTCAGGAGACTGAGATGGCCACTCCAGAACCTTCACTTTATTCTGCTGTAGTCAATGACGGGTCCACTTGGCCTTGTGTTTTTGGATCATTGTCATGTTGGAATATCCAAGCACGTCCCTTGCGCAGCTTCCTGGCTGATGAATGCAAATATTCCTGCAGTATTTTTTGATAACATACTGCATTCATCTTGCCATCAATTTTTTTTTTTTTGAATCAAAAGTCGATTTTATTGAAGACAAAGCTGCGATTCGTACAGACAAAAAGGGAATAATAAATAATACAAAGGGGGAGAATGTGGGTTGGGTACATTTAGTATATGGAGAAAATATAGGTAAAAAGAAAAAAAAAAAAAAACACCTTTCATGAGATAATACACTACATATCTATCGACATTGTGCAATATGTAAATTCTCAGCCTAATCTCTAGTCATCCGAACAGGTCTCAGCTCTGGTCAACCATCTATCCCACACCTTATTGTACTTTGAGGGGCATCCCCTGTGTTCATAGATAAGTTTTTTGTATGGGAGAACCAAGTTTACCTCTCTAATCCAATCCCTCATTTCCGGGGGAGTTCGTTGCATCCAGACCTTTGCAATGGTTTTCCTAGCAATAAATAGCGTCTCACGTAGGAACGTGGATGTGAATTTATCTGAGTCGACATCTGGCAGTAAGCCAAGTAGACAAAGTTTCGGGTCTAAAGTTGCTGGGGAGCCCATTTCATCATGGAGAAAGCGAGAGATTTGTATCCAGTACGGCTGAACCCGAGGGCACAT
>BLSH010004284.1:439975-463859 GCA_018402905.1 Glandirana rugosa
GGTTTCCATAGGATGATGTATGGTAATGTATATCTCCCCAACCTCCTCTTCTCAGCGGGATAGAATGGAACGTGGGGGTAACGTGGGTAAGGGAGTTATGGGTTAAATCTTGTGTAGGGGTTTGGGGGTTAGGCCGAAGGTATGTCTTAAGGGAAAATGAACGGCACAGTCTTATTTCGAGTTCTGTTTTTTTCAAACAATAATACGTGCACATTACATAACTATGTACGGATAAAATGATAAGTAAAACTAGGTTTGAGAACTACAAAGTTAGTTTTTAAAACGTTTGGCAGAACATGTTAAAAAAACATTTTCTGGAGTTTTTTTTTTCCAAAAAATTAAAGTTTAACAGCTTACATTGTACAAGACGGTTTGCAAAATTTTTGATTGAAACATCAAGAGTTTGGATCAAAATGAATAGTAAAATAGGCATGTATCAATACATTACACGTGCATAATAACAAACTTTTTTTGTCTTGAGCTTTATTCTGACACGGCAAGTAAAAGGGAATTCTGTATGGAAGCCGGATTGGGGGTTTGGGGATGTGTTCTAAATTGGGTATTGAGGGAATGGGTGCAATGGGGGTGCAAGGTAAGATAGGGCGACTCTTCTCCTCCAACCCCTCTATATGTAATGGTATGTAGTAGGATACCTTTGGTGCTGTTGCCTGTACCTAGGATGAAGAGCTGCTAGGCGGGTGCCTGTACCTCTCCTCCACCCTGGCTGGGAGCTAACTGTGGAGGTGGCCCAGGCTTCCACCTGCTTTAGGACTGTGGCTAGTCGTTGTCTAGGACAGGTACTGTAATTTTAGTAGGGTTGAGGGCAAGTTCTCTCCGAGCTCTTGGTGTAGTTGTTAGAATAGTGTCAGGGGGGCTCATTCCTCTTGTCTCTGTATTGTCTGGGGTGTTGCCTTGGGAAGCCTTGTAGAGGAAATAGGGATTCTAGTGGGATATAGCTTTAAAGTGAGATCAAGAAAGAAGATAGAAGACTAAAAGAAGGATGTAGATAGGGGTAGGGTCCCCCACCGACTCCTGCGGGCTTTTCTGTTGGGGGTGGTATTTCTTCTGTTTCGCCTAGGACACACCCAGATCATCTGTTTTGTGGAGCGGTTGCTTGGAGGTGATGTTGTCATGTGGCAACTTTGAGACGGCCTCTGCACGTCTCGTACCGGGGTATCTGATGTTGCTTGGAGGGTTTTCTATAAGGTAATTTCTATTGTCGTCAAGAGTATATGTCAAAGTCCCTCTTTTCATCGTTAAGTCAAAGACCAGTCAGGACTAGTCATAGGTTAGGTAATTGTTCTGATTCTAAATTGTCAGTGGGTGGGATGGTTTATGTATCATTTGTAAACTGAGATGATGATATAATGATTCCAGCAGGCCCATTTGGTGCTAAATTCCTGTGTGTGTCCCATGCTATATGTATGAGTTCCTCTATCTCTGCAATTTTGCCCACCCTGAGGAGCCATTCTCTGATGGTGGGTGTGGAGGTTGTTCTCCAGTGTGCTGGGATACATAGCCTTACTGCATATAGCATGAACATTGCCAGAGACTTGTGGAAGGTTCTATGAGCTAGTGAGGAATAGTGTAGCAGGAATTGGGCCGGGGTAAAATCCAGCTCATAAGTTGTGACTTTTGGATGATTTGATGAACCTCTTTCCAGAATGTGTGAATCTTTGGACACTCCCACCAGACGTGCACTAGAGTGCCCCTGTCGCTGAGACATCTCCAGCACATGTCCCTGACTTTCGGGTGCGGTACCATCTTGTCTTAATTTTGAACCCATTTTCCTGAATGGAGACATTCAGAGAGCTCTGTGTATATTGTCGTAGATGTTGCCCCAGTTTTCAGCTGTTATTGGTAGAGCGAGTTCAGTTTCCCATTTCTGACACACTTTGTTATAATCCACCTTGATATATGTGAGTAGGAGCAAGTGGATGGTGGATATGAGGTGAGACATAGAAGAGTTATGTACGCAAAGTGACTCAAAGGGCGTGAGAGCAGGTGGATTTGCAGTTTATGAATTGTAAGTAGTACGTTATCATTAGGGCCTGCCAGGGAGGAATAGGATTGTTGTCTTCTAGTAGGGGGAGTTGGTCTATTGGTATTAATTTACCCTTTTTGTAGAACTGGTGCACTAGAATTTGGTCAGTGGGCCAATGTGTCCTCAGGAATTTGTGGTGTATCCCTGGAGGGAAGTCAGGGTTCAGTTTAATAGGTGTCAATGGTCCAATGGGTGGGGATAACTTATTTTGTTTGCATGCTTTATGAAAACATTGTAGGGTGGGGTTTTTGAGTGGGTGTGTTTGATGTCTGGGGGTGGTGATGAGGCAGTATCCAAGGTAGATTCCTGAGGGGTATGTCAGTAAATGTAATTTCCAACTTTACCCAATCTTTGAGTGTGATGTGTAGATTCCAATCCACTATCCTGGTTAGGTGTGTGACTTTGTAGTAGTTTGCAAGATCAAGTAGGCCTATGCCGCCTTTCTGTTTAGGCAGTGTGAGTTGGGTGTAATTTTTCCTGGGTTTCCCATTTTTCCATAAGAAACTGGTGCAGAGACTTTTATAGGATTTTAAGAATGAGGGGGGAACCTGTATGGGGATTGTTTGCAAGATATAGAGAAGCCTTGGGAGGGCATTCATCTTCAGGATCGCTGCTCTCCCAAACCACGAGAATGTGGGTTTGTTCCAGCTCTTGATATCTAGGGTGAGTTGGTTCAAGATTGGAAGGTAGTTGCGGGAGTATAGTTGAGATAAGTTAGCCGGCAACTGTATGCCCAAATACTACAAATACTCTGCATCTATGGACAGGACTTCTGGAGTTTTTTTTTAACCTTCTTCTCAATAAAGGTAAGCCTTAAGGCTAATTACATTAAATTTAGACTGTAATTGAATTAAGTTCAGAGCTAGAAGTCTTCTGAAAACAAAATGCCACATTTTGTAGGTAAGTTAGGAAATCAGTGGGAGCTTTTACCACTACATATAAAATGCTGTTATATATTTTTATTAGCATTTACCTAGACATTTCTCTGATTGCTGTCACAGTCTTATATTGCAGAGTATTACTCAGTCCACATAATAGCTTTTTAGGTTTAGATGCTATTCTAGCATCTTCCTGCAGACAAACCATCTTCATGGGAAACGCTGAATCTAAGCCTTGCCTGTCCATCACCTTCAGCGGAGACCTTTAGTGAGCTACACAGAAGGCTGCCACAGGCTGCATGAAGTCTGTAGGCTTTATGTTTGATGTGTCTGTTGTACAGCATATTTCACAATAACGACAAATAACTAGGATGCTGCTTTCAGCATCTTTTAAAAATATGATATTCAAGGTGTCATGATCGGGGTGAAACACACTGTTAAAATAAAAATAAAAAACTGAGTCTGTTGTCAATAATAAAGATGCACCATACCAACTCATTGTCTGCATGCTGTTTCATATTGCTTTAGATAAAAATGTGTTCTAGAGTATAATTAAGAGTGAAAAAACAACATAAAATACGTTTTACTCTCCTAGGAAATATGTAATGAGACAGAGGCTGGCATTGCTAATCTCTCCATCTGAAAATGCTACTTGGCTGGCTGACCCACTTACAATAATACTTTTAATCTCTGACCTGGAAAAAGTAGGTTTTTAAGGGCTACTGACTTTTCTCTCATCTACATACATATTTAGAGTCATTGACCAGTATTAAAATCAGTGGGGTCGATTTACTAAAGGACTGTGCACTTTACTAGTACGGCTGCACTCATGTCCTTGTAATGTGAAGCTTCACTTTGTAAAAACTGTAGCTGCTGACTTCACCGGTCTTTGAGTCCCCGGTGCCAGCATGGTAACTGTGGGAATCCGGCTGTGACTCTTTGTGGCTTTAAAAGAGGACTACTGGCAGCAGACTGTAGCATGGCTGACTGGTAGTGACTATAGCAAGTAGACTGTAGTGGACTGACTGGTAAGGACTGTAACAGCAGACTGTAGCAGACTGACTGGTAAGGATTGTGGCAGGCAGACTGTAGCAGACCTACTGATAGTGACTGTGGCAAGTAGGCTATAGCAGACTGATTAGTATGGACTGTAGCAAGCAGATTTGTGGCAGACTGATGTGAAATGACTGTTAGTAAATGTAGCAGGCAGTCTGGTAGCGGACTGACTAGTATGCCTCAGAGAGCTCGGGTGCATTGATAGGTTTATGACTAGCAAGGACATTGTCTCCCATTCAAGTTTTGTAACACTTCCTGGTCAAGTGCCATGTCACATACCTAGGAGTGTCTGAAGCTAAGCTTTAAATGATGCCATACGCTGATCAAAAGTCAAACCTTCGATCTACATATGAATGAAATAGCAAACACAAAAAAAAATACATTTTTACACTGTATTTACTCAACAAACTTGCAGACTATCTGCATTTTGGAAGTTGCTCTTGCTGTATAATACCTAGCAATTCCTTGCTGTCATTTTGGCAGCTGATAATTTCCAGTAATAGTTGTGGTGGAAGCAGCAAGGGGAGAAAAGAGCTGACTGTAAGGCCCCTTTCACACTGGGGCGGTGGGGGCGGTAGCGGTAAAGTGCCACTAGTTTTAGTGGTGCTTTACCGCTGTTATAGCGGCGCTTTGGCACCGCTATTCAGGTGGCAGAGGGGCGCTTTTAACCTCCAAGAAGGGGATAAAAAAGGGTTAAAAGTGCCACTTCTGAATCGGTGTTCGGCCATTCATTTCAATGACAGGGGCGGTGTAGGAGCGATGTATACACCGCTCCCGCACTGCCCCAAAGATGCTCTTTGCAGGACATTTTTCCTGTCCTGCAAGCGCACCTCCCCAAACACTCGGGCCTTCCCACTGGGGTGGATTGAGGGGAGTTTTTATGGTGCTTTACAGGCGCTATTTTTAGCGCTAAAGCGCCTGAAAAACGTCCCAGTGTGAAAGGGGTCTAAGAGATACGTCTTAGAAACTTTTTCAACTCTATTATGATTAATCTCTATGGTAAAATCATACAGTGGCTTAGTACAACTAAAGTTAGGAAACAAAAAATTGCTTGGAGGTAAAACTTTTTGGAAAAAGAGACTTTGCATATCTTTTTGCCAAAAAAGTTTTTCTCTTTATCTAAACATTTTTTTATATATTTGTTTGCACTGCCTGCAGTGCGTGTGCAGTGCAGTGTTCACTCACTGCCCACCCCCAGCATTTGCAAGATAAAGCCTGCATACATGGCACTTACATCATCAGTGCCCCCCCCCCCCCCAAAAAAAAAAGACATGGCAATGGGAGAGCAACTACAGTATGAACCTTTCAGCACTGGAGGAAATCAGAGTAGGTGGTAAATCTGCCATAATGTGCAACTATGCTGTGAGTCTTTATCAGTTTTGGCTAAAGATATAGACATTCACCTGGGGGCAACTACAATGTTGATGTACATTGTACTGTATGGCAGAATTTTTCATCCTAGCCCATTATTGTTATATTGCTGTTATAAATGTAATATCAACTTGTAGCAGATTTTTTTTTTTTTTAACAACAGTTTGGGTATTATCAGATCTCTTTTCAAATAAGCAACCTTATTTCAATTTAAATGTGAGCATGAGGTGCAACTTCAGCTAAAAACGGGAAGGGTTTGGGACTTTAAATGAGACGTAGAAACGTCTCTATCCCTGTATCTGTCATAAAAAAAGAGAGGGTTGGGACTTTAAGTGAGGCATGTAGTGAGCAGCTAACAAATAACTTAATGACTTAAATAACAAAGTATTTATTCTCTTGCATCAGTGCATAGCAAAACATTATTACAAAAAGTACATAGTATCTTTGTTTAAAAAAACACATAACAATGGCCCATTACAGACCATACTAGTAACTGTTAACGTAGCTATTGCATTACCAGCATACCATATACACCATGGAGGACCACCCTCCATGGTGAGAATCGTTGAATTATAAATTGCTGTAAGAAATTAAAGCAATTTATCTTTCAATGATTCTCACCATGGAGGGTGGTCCTCTATGCTGGTAATGCAATAGCTACGGTAACATTAAGGCCTCATACACGCAGACGTTTTTTACCACCGCGTTTTTTAGCGTTTTTTTTCAGCTCTCCATGTTATTCAATGGCCCCATAAAAACACTGATGCTTTTGAGCTGTAGATAGCGTTGGCGTTCTTAAGCTGTAAATCGAACTCAGGACCCACACGTTCCGAGGCTGTAGCGTTTTGGCAATTTTGACGCTGAGCCAGCAAACACGCATTGACACCTTAGCGACATTTAATCAGCATTTTTAGCGCCGGCGTTTTCAGGTTAAAAAATAGCAGAGGAATTTTTTTTTAAACAAAACGCCTATTGACGCCGACGCTCACTAACGCTCATTAACGCCAATGCAAAACGCAGACGAAATCGCTTTTTTGATGCCAATTTTTGCCTGATGGCGGTATCGACATTTTGCTATTATGTCCATGTGTATGAGGCCTTAGGCCTCATGCACACAGGATGTTTTTTGACTGTTTTACAGCAGCTGTTTTTAGCTGCAGACATTTTTTCCTACAGTCAATAAACCCTCCATCATGTTATCCTATGTGTTCATGCACACGTAGGCTGTTATCAACTGTTTTCAGCTGCAGATGTTTTTTCTACAGTCAATAAACCCTCCATCATGTTATCCTATGTGTTCATACACACACATAGGCTGTTATCAACTGTTTTTAGCAGTGATGTTTTAAGCTGTAAAAAAAACCCAAGACCAGTGGGTTCTGAGAGATGTTTTTCAGCTTTAAAAACATTCAAACGCTCAAAACCGTGCAAAAACACAGCCAAACGCCAATACCCAATGTTTGTGGACGTTTTAGATTAATTGAGGGGAAAAAAATGCTGGCCCTTTAAAAACACGAAAAAAACGTGCAAAACCGCCGGTAATATAAGCTGAAAAAAAATCACTGATATGCTACTGACTTTTTTAGGACTTTTTTTAACGTCCTGTGTGCATGAAGCCTTACTAGTATGGTCTGTAATGGGCCATTGTTATGTTTTTTTTTAAACAAAGATACTATGTACTTTTTGTAATAATGTTTTGCTATGCAGTGATGCAAGAGAATAAACACTTTGTTATTTAAATCATTGAGTTATTGGTTAGCTGCTCACTTCATGCTTCACTAAGGTTGCTTTCACACTGAGGCGTTTTACAGACGCTATTTAGCTAAAAATAGTGTCTGTAAAGCGCTTCAAAAGTCCCCCCCAATCCACCCCAATGTGAAAGCCCCGAGTGCTTTCACACTGGGGCGGTGCGCTAGCAGGACGTTACAAAAAGTCCTGCAAGCAGCATCTTTGGGGCGGTGAGGGGAGCGGTAATATACCGCTCCTCTACCGCCCCTGCCATTGAAATGAATGGCAAGCGCTGCCGAAGTGGCTGCACACCACCTCGCCGGCACTTTTAACCCCTTTTTAAGTCCTTGTGGGGGGTTAAAAGCGCGGTGCTCCCACCCGCATAGCGGGGCCCTATTGCTGGTAAAACTCTGCTAAATCTAGCGGGGTTTTACCACGACCGTGGGTACCGCTCCAGTGTGAAAGTAGCCTTAAAGTCCCAACCCTCTCTTTTTTTATGAGGTGCAATTTCAGATATGTACAGCAACTAGAGCAACAAGAAACAATGATACGCTTTGCTGTTACTGATATATAATCAGTTTTATGTAACTCCATCAGGGATGAGGAGTACTCTTATAATGGCCACAGCTGCTGTCCAGGTCCAAGACCTAAAGTAAAATATTACTTATAGGGTAGGGTAAACTGACTTTAAAAGAATGGGTGGGAAGGGCCTCTATTTGTTGTAGGATCAGAAGAGGATAGGGTATTTTTATTTATGCTACAGATCCTTTTGTGGATCTTCTGGCACATAATGACTATCTAGGAAACATGTCATAGATTTTAGTATTTTACCACAAGAATGAATGAATATATAAAATGACTCTGGTATATCTGCATTTGTCCTAAATTGATGTCCCAATGTTAACTACAGTGGACAACATTGAAAAGTCTACTCATATGCACTTTTTTCCCATAATGTGTCATTTTAATAGATCACTACATTTCTGTTTTGTGAGGTTAGTTTGCCAAATGCCATTTTTAGTTATGTACAGAGATTGCTTGATTTTCCATCTATTGTACTGTGCACTATTCCTATGTATCAGAGGGACAATGATACAAGCACTTTGATTGACTGATATGAGGAAACTATATACATGTTCATTAGTTAGACTTTGAACTCTAAAAGCAGATTTCTTTCATTTCCATCAGTTATTTAATACTATAATAATGCAGAAATGACATAAAGAGACACTTTGGAAATATTTTACTGCGTGAACAACAAGAGGGGTCTTAGACAGCTATTTGTCATTTCATGTACAAGGGTCTGTGAGTACTTTGGCATGCCATCTGCCAAGATTTTTGGCCTAAGTGTATGTGGCCTTCTTTCAGACTGACATAATCTCTTTTCAATTGATCAGAGCTCTAATGCTCAAGTGCATCATTTATCATCTTTCTGTCAGATGTTACCCTCTTGAACAGTTGTTGCACTATGCCTCATCTCCATTAATTCTAAAGTATTTGGAACAGTATTGAGATACTCCCTGAGTGAGAACTGTGACAGTGCTGATTTTAACGGCTCTTGGGCATAGCGTGGCTGCACTTTGTGATATTTTGTACAGATAAGTGGCAGGCAATGTAAAATGCAGAGATTAAAGGCTGAACTCCAGCCAGTTAAAATAATACAATTTCATGTAATTTATATATACATCTAAAAATCACTAAATGTAATTTTACAGCGCGTAGTACACATTTTTTTTCTTGATACCAGCCTCTTTTAATTCCATGTACAGAGGCACTCACAATTTATTGCAGAACTAAACTCATAAAATAAAAATACTGAGAGGTAGAGTTTTTGGGTAATTTTTTTTTTTTTTTTTAATTCTTCATCTTTCCTCTAGCAAGTTTTTTTTTGTGTATGCTGCACAGCATATGTGCAAGGCAGTGTGCACGCTAAACTCATTCCTGGACAATGAAAGTCCTGTGTGCATGTACAGGAGTTGCATTAACATGGGCTGCTCAATGGCCAAAAGAGAATGATGTGCGGGATGGGGAATGGAGCATCGACTGCCAGCCTTGGTCAGTGCTGGAAAAGGGCACTTTGATAGGTAAGTGTGCCATAATATAAAAAAAAGACACAGCAGAAAAAGACAGAGTAGTCCATCAAGTCTTTTTTTTATTTTTTTCGTTAACTTTATTGTCTGATCATAGAACTATGTTTGTCCCAAGCATGTTTGAACCCATTTACTGTTGACTGTCTCACTACCTCTGCTGGAAGTTTATTCCAAGCATCAACTATCCTTTCAGTAAAAACACTTTTTAAGATTAGTTTTGAACTTTCCTCCAGTTAGTTTGAAGTCATATTCCCATGTTCTTGATTTTGGTTTCATATTGAAAAACTGCCCTCCTGAACCTTCATGTATTTAAAGATTTCAATTATGTCTCCCCTTTCCCTTCTTTCCTCCAGACTGTTCATTTCCTGAAGGCGCTCTCAATATATGTTATCCCCCAAACCATTCACTATTTTTGTTACCCAACTCTGGACTCATTCTATGTTATCAATATCTTTCTGTAAGTGAGGTCTTCAGAACTGAATACAGTATTCTAAATTAGGTCTCACTAAAGATCTACAGGTGGTCCCCTAGTTTCAAACATTCAACTTATGAACGACTCCTACTTACAAACGGAGGGAGATAACAGGAAGTGAGAGGAAATCTCCCCCTAGGAAGGGAAATTCACTCCTGTAAGAGTTATTATGGGAAAAAGGTGTCTCCACTGATGCTTTATCACCAAGGTTTGTTTCCACAACAACCCAAAATTTTCAAAATCCAATTATCATTGGGACAGGGAGTGAGGTGAAATCTTCTGAACAGAAACATAGACAGCAAATCAAACATTACAGGGGTGTTAACCATTCCCTATGCTATCCAAAAAGCTTAAAAATATTTTTTTTGGCTAAAGCTACACTTAAAAAATGTACCTGTTCTGACTTGCAAACAAATTCAACTTAAGAACAATCCTACAGTCCCTATCTTGTTTGTAACACAGGGACTGCCTGTATATAAGGGAATCAGGACCTCTTTCCTCCTGCTGGTGATCCCTCTAGTGCATCCTAGAATTCTATTCGCTTTTCCGACTCCCTGGTCACTAGGGATGAGCCCGATGTTTCTACTTGAATATAAGTTCGACTCAACATCGGGTGTTTGCTCGTTCACCGAACCATGAATATTATAGGGCATTTGCATGCCCCGGAACACCCCATAGATCGCAGTGCATTGACGCCTGATGATTGGCCAAAGCATGAACCTGACCTGCATGCTTTGGCCAATCACAGCATGCTCTGCTGCGAGAGCCATAATTGGCCAAAGGTAGGGTGCCTTTGGCCAATCATGGCTCAGGGGCTAAGTCCATGCCCCACACTATATAAGGCTGCTTACACAGAAGCAGTATGTAGTGTGTTGGAGTGGACGGAGATAGAGAGAATTGAGCTTGACTAGGCAGGTTAGTTAGTGGCGTGCAGGCAGTGTATTAATATATATATATATATATATATATATATATATATATATAAAACACTGTATATATATATATATATATATATGTATATATATATATATATATATACCGTGTAGTATAAATACATATATATACTCTGCATTCAGTGTAGAGTATATATACACAGTGCATTCAGTGCAGACTATATATACAGTCAGTGCAGGCAGTATATTAATATATATATACAGTCTAGTATATATAGACTCTGCATTCAGTGTGGCCTATATATACAGTGCATTGGTCTGTGTACAGCTTATAATACACTTCAGGAGGTATATATACAGTATCTCACAAAAGTGAGTACACCCCTCACATTTATGTAAATATTTTATTATATCTTTTCATGTGACAACACTGAAGAAATTATACTTTGCTACACTGTAAAGTAGTGAGTGCACAGCTTGTATAACAGTGTAAATTTGCTGTCCCCTCAAAATAACTTGACACACAGCCATTAATGTCTAAGCCGCTGGCAACAAAAGTGAGTACACCCCTAAATGAAAATGTCTAAATTGGGCCCAATTAGCCATTTTCCCTCCCTGGTGTCATGTAACTCGTTAGTGTTACAAGGTCTCATGTGTGACTGCGGAGCAGGTGTGTTAAATTTGTTGTTATCGGTCTCAATCTCTCATACTGGTCACCGGAAGTTCAACATGGCACCTCATGGCAAAGAACTCTCTGAGGATCTGAAAAAAAGAATTGTTGCTCTACATAAAGATGGGCTAGGCTATAAGAAAATTGCCAAGGCCCTGAAACTGAGCTGCAGCATGGTGACCAAGACAATACAGCGGTTTAACAGGACAAGTTCCAGTCAGAACAGGCCTCGCCATAGCCGACCAAAGGAGTTGAGTGCACATGCTCAGAGTCATAACCAAAGTTTGTCTTTGGGAAATAGATGTATGAGTGCTGCCAGCATTGCTGCAGAGGTTGAATTGGTGGGGGTTCAGCCTGTCAGTGCTCTGACCATACACCGCAAACTGCATCAATTTGGTCTGCATGGCTGTCGCCCCAGAAGGAAGCCTTTTCTAAAGATGATGCACAAAATACAGTGGTTGGCTCGTTCTTCCACATGATCTGGCAATGCCCGAATATCCAACAATACTGGCTCCAGATTGTTCGCTTTCTACATGATATTATGGGATCTCCAGTTTCACTGGACCCCAAACTATGTATTTTAGGGCTACATCCGGACGCAGAGATGGATAAATTTCTGATGATTTTTCTGAACGAAACGCTATACATAGCAAGAAAAGCGATAGCTCGCTGCTGGATGAGAGCCCAACCCCCCACTATTCAGGAATGGAAACGAGATGTTAATAACACCCTCCCATACAAAAAGATTATATATCAAAATAGAGGCTGCCCTACCAAATTCTCCAAAATATGGGATAGATGGCTATCAGACGGGGAGACATGTGACCTGGAAAATTCATAAGAAACACACATATGGCTGAATATGTAACCCTATGACAATATTGAGACCTACTTGAGTGACCCCCTGATCAGAAGGTATGCCTGAGAATATATACACAAAGAGTATGGCCCTTTTATTGCTAAACATCTTTGGATTAGAAAATGCGGTGATATGAGTGATCATACTATGTGATAAATCTTTGTTTCAATCACTGAATGTTTGTGAAATGTACCTTGTGCTTTAATTGAAAATAAAGCTGTTTTATACAATTAAAAAAAGATGATGCACAAGAAAGCCCGCAAACAGTTTGCTGAAGACAAGCAGACTAAGGACATGGATTACTGGAACCATGTCCTGTGGTCTGATGAGACCAAGAAAAACTTATTTGGTTCAGATAGTGTCAAGTGTGTGTGGCAGCAACCAGGTGAAGAGTACAAAGACAAGTGTGTCTTGTCTTTAGTCAAGCATGGTGGTGTGAGTGTCATGGTTTGGGGCTGCATGAGTGCTGCCGGCACTGGGGAGCTACAGTTCATTGAGGATACCATGAATGCCAACATGTGCTGTGACATATTGAAGCAGAGCATGATTCCCTCCCTTCGGAGACTGGGCCGCAGGGCAGTATTCCAACTTGATAACGACCCCAAACATACCTCCAAGACGACCACTGCCTTGCTAAAAAAGTTGAAGGTAGAGGTGGACAAGCATGTCTCCAGAACTAAACCCTATTGAGCATCTGTGGGGCATCCTCAAATGGAAGGTGGAGGAGCGCAAAGTCTCTAACATCCACCAGCTCCATGATGTCATCATGGAGGAGGGGAAGAGGACTCCAGTAGCAACCTGTGAAGCTCTGGTGAACTCCATGCTCAAGAGGGTTAAGGGAGTGCTGGAAAATAATGGTGGCCACACAAAATATTGACACTTTGGGTCCAATTTGGACATTTTCACTTTCAGGTGTACTCAATTTTGTTGCCAGAGGTTTAGACATTAATGGCTGTGTGTTGAGTTATTTTGAGGAGATAGCAAATTTACACTGTTATACAAGCTGTGCGTTCACTACTTTACATTGTAGCAAAGTGTAATTTCTTCAGTGTTGTCACATGAGAAGATATAATAAAATATTTACAAAAAATGTGAGGGGTGTACTCACTTTTGTGAGATACTGTATATATATTGTGACGTTATGCAAGGCGAACTAATAGATGGACGATATGTGTCGCCTCACATGCATTCATTTGGAGTGGACTAAGGTGGAATGTGGTCCAGGTGTTACCAGCCACCTTGGCAAGCTGGGTTCGGGATCGGATTTTGTGGTCCACTGGTGTCCACTCTCAGGTGTTTAATATAACCAGGAAGAGAGCAACAGTCTGCTCGGGCCTGGGACTCAGAACACTACTCTGAGAGGGCTACACACTGGAAATTGGTTGCTCAAGGACACTAAAAGAAAGGTTGGTTTTTACTTTTGTTTGGGGGTGTTTGGGATGAGCCGGCACTGTATAGGGAGGTAACCTGTTCTGTTTAGTGCTAATAAAAGTAAATAAGTGTGTATCTGCACTCAAACTAGAGTAAATTGATGTATAGGACGGCTGCTAGCATTGGTACCATAACACATAATAGATCACATATGCAGCCCCTGTCTGTCTAAAAATAGAGCAGTCTAAAAACATTAGCATAAATAAACTGAGTTCATATGCAAAAAGAAGGAAGGGGATTTGTAATCTATTAAGATCAAAGTCAATATCATATAAAAATCTTCTCAGGAAATAGAAAAAGGAAAACGGCCCAAGCTACTGTAGCACCAAGTGAGGAAAAATAGCATTCTCTCCCCAACACACGTCCAGTGAAAACCACCACCAACGAATGGATTAGCAGCTTACCAGAGCACTATGACCTCCAAATCAATGGAACGGCCCAGAGCGCATGTGGGAAAACATATATCCTCATAACCAGTAATGTGGCAGCTGGAATTCCAAATAGAGATGTGCATATGCAGGGTCGGAGAGTAATGATCCTCAGGAAAAACCCAGAAGAAACAGGCACATAGCATAATCCAATTAAAACATAGACATTTATTAAAAACCATAATACACTCATATTTAATAGATGAATTCAAGCATGTTTGATAAAAATGTCTGCAGCATATAGGATCCAAGGTAAACAGATGGCCGTGGGAGTTTGGTGTCTGCACATCTGGTCCATCCTACCGTTTCATCATAAGATTGACATCATCAGGGGTGTGGCTACCAGACGTGCGCCACGCTATTAGTACAGAGCAGACAAAGGGCGGAAGTTCGCATTCCGCATAGTCCATACAGAACAGACTAAAGGTGGAAGTATGCACTCCAGTCGACCTAAGGGCGGAAGTTCACATTACACGCCACCGGAGGCAGAAATGCACATTCCAATCTCACTCCGTGCCAACCCATGCAAAGGGAAGCAGAACAGCTGAAAATTCTAGGCAATGACATACAAATGAATGTACAAATTGTGTTTCCAATTGAAATACAATAGAAGCGTCAATACCCTTATGGGCCATCACCTTCTAATAAAAGAAGGGTATATAATGACAGCATTGAACATGTAGGTTGTTGTAATCTAGTGGGAACGTCATACACAATAACAAGCAACAAAAGGGTTTATGAAACAGAAAATAAGTCCACATATTAAAAAAGGTATAAATAATATGCAAAAGATAAAATATAAAAGAAACTCAGAACTTATCTATTATAAATAACAGTTTACATCCCATTCAACATTTAGTCCAATAAATCCAACATGCTTCTATACGGGAAATGTCCCTTCTAGTATGGCATGCTCTCCAATGGGGGTCCAACTTATCAATAGCCATAAATAGTGCGTTATTGGGATTCCTGTCATGACACAAATCGTATTGTTTTGGGAAACCTTTACTTATATTTCCCACATGTTTCCCTAATCTAACTTGCAAGGCCCTAATCATACACCCCGCGTATTGTTTACCGCATTTACACATTCTTAGAACAGGTGATGAAAGAATTGATACGATATTCATAACCTGTTTGTTGAGACCAAAAATTTTCCAGTCTGCTTTAAAGGAATTCAGAGTACAGATGTTACATCTGTGACAAGAAAAGAACCCTTTAAGGTCTTGGAAAAATACTGGTTTAACCTTTGCTAATAAACCTGGCAACCCCCCAGACTTTTAAAGAAAGTTTGCCTGGATGCTGCCTTTTTCCCAGGAAAGGTGATCTCCACGAGATAATCTCCCACACGTGGTGGGCTCAGCGGGCACCTTTCTGAAATGGAGGCAAGCTAATGCAGCTCAGTGGGAAACCAACCACCAGGTTGCAGATGCAGCTGCAGCACAGCAGACAGCTCAGCAGGAGGCAACTCGGCAGGCGATTGCGGCTCAGCAGGAGTCAGTTTGCAGAGGCCCTGCTGGAACTAAGGAAGGCGTCCACAGCTCTTGTACTAACGGAACAAAAATTGGTCAAAGCCAGCTATTACTTGCAGAAGCTGACGCCAGCAGATGATGTGGAAGCATACATAACCACCTTTGAGAGAGTTGCTGTGCGGGAAGGTTGGCAAAAAAAAGGGACTATTAGCCCCTTTTCTGACAGGCGAACCCCAAAAGGTCCTCTTTGACCTGGAACCAAACAAGGCCCAGAACTATGAGCCATTAAAACATAGATTCTCCCATGTCTGGGCGTCACCATGGCCATCCGAGCTCAACGCGTACACCAGTGGTCCTACCATGCAGAAAAACCACCCCCTCTCAGATGTTCAACCTGATCCACCTCACCAGGAAGTGGCTGCAGCTAGAGACTTTGCCAGGTTCTCAGATTGTGGAGCGTGTAGTCATGGGCCGCTATTGTGCACTTCCCGCTACCTTGAGAAAGTGGGTAAGTTATGGGGACCCCAAAACTGCAACCCAACTTGTGGACTTCATGGAGAGATACACTCCTGCTGGGGACTTATTGCACCAGTCTGCACCCCATTCCAATGTATCTAGGGGTGAAAGACCGCCCACTGGATCTGGTAAGACTGTTCCAGGGTCCAAGGCATGGGGAAAATTAACAAGCTGGCTGGTTCAGCTAATGAGACTGTGGACTCTAGACCTGGAGACTGGCTAAATAGGTCAGGAAGGTCTGGGGGACCGTTGAGAGGACTGGGTATTGAACACATACAATGCTATTGTTGCCATGCGTTAGGTCATATTGCTACAAGCTGTCCCCTAAATGGTGAACCAATGCAGTGTGATAATGCTCATAGGAAAAGACGCATATCTCTTTTTGCACAGGTCATATGTACTGTATCACATCAGGGTCGCATGGAAAAAGAATGTGTGTGATTTATATTGATGGAAAGCCAGTCCCTGCACTGCTTGATTCTGGTAGTGTGGTAACATTAGTCAAAAGCAATTGTGTAAATCCTGCAAAGTTAGCACTATCGGGGTCATTTGCATCCATGGTGATACTCGGGACTACCAGACTAAGGTGGTTGAGATTGATACCCCCTGGGGCAGTGTGACACATTCAGTGGGGGTAGTACCATCACTGCTTCATAAAGCCTTAGTGAGGAGAGATTTTCCCCATTTTTAAAGGTTATGGGAAGGCACAGGGAGTCTGGAGGATAGGGCTCCCCCTGCTGGGGAAGCGTGGGAACTCTCGCCAGACCCTTTTTGCCAAACAGAAGGGGAGACTGGTGGCAGGACCAAGGAAGGAGGAGACCCTCTTCCTTTTCCTGTAATGGCTGAGGAGCCGGAGGAGCTGAAGGATAGCTCCTAGCTTGAGGTTGATGAACAAGAGAATGTCTCTGACTCTAATAGTGAGAGTGGACAAAATGTGACACCTGACTTAGAGGTCAGGAGAGAGGATTTTTGTACAGAACAACTACGAGATGTCACACTCACTAGAGCCAGAGAAAACATTAAAGTAGTGGATGGGGAACCTGTTGAGCCCAGCTGGGTGGTGTCTTTTCCCTACATGGCTCTTAAGAATAATTTGTTGTACCAAGAGGTAAAACACCAGGAGGAGGAGGTAGAGCAACTAGTGGTTCCCAAGTCCCACCGCAGAATGGTGTTAGACTTAGCCCATGGTCATATAATGGGGGACATCTGGGTATAGGGAAGACCAGGGAGAGAATCACCCAAAGATTTGTCTGGCCCGTGTCGCATGCCGATGTCAGAGAGTATTATGAATCCTGCCCTGAGTGTCAACTCTCTGTGCTCTCGCCCCATTTTTGCAGCCCGCTTGTCTCGCTACCCATAATTGAAGTGCCTTTTGAGAGGATTGGCATGGATCTGGTGGGGCCAGTAGTAAAGTCTGCCCGGGGTCACCAGCACATTCTGGTACTACTGGACTATGCGACACACTATCCTGAAGCCAAACCCTTGCGGAATACCTCCGCTAAGACTATCACCAAGGAGTTAGTCCAGGTGTTTAGTCGGGTGGGGATCCCAAAAGAGATCTTGACAGATCAGGGCACCCTGTTTATGTCCAGAGTTATTTAGGAATTGTGCAAGTTATACAAAATCTCCCATCTCTGTACCTCTGTCTACCACCCCCAAACGGATGGCCTTGTGGAGAGATTTAATAAAACACTCAAAAGTATGTTGAAAAAGGTGGTGGACAAAGATGGGAGAAATTGGGACTTTTTGCTACCATATCTCATGTTTGCCATACGAGAGGTTCTGCAGACGTCTATGGGTTATTCCCCATTTAAACTCTTGTATGGTAGACATCCCAGGGGGCTGCTAGATGATGCAAAAGAGACAAGGGAAGGAGAGGCCACTCCGTATAGAAACATCATAGAGCATATCTCCTTGATGCAGGATCAAATCACAGCAGTCCTGCCCCTGGTACAGGAACATATGGAGCAAGCCCAGGAAACCAGAGGAGGGTTTATAATCGGGGTGCCAAGACCCGAACTTTCAACCCCAGGGACAGAGAGCTGGTACTAGTCCCCACTGTTGAAAGTAAATTCCTGACAAAGTGGCAGGGTCCCTTTGAGATTATGGAAAGGGTAGGGGAGGTAAACTACAAAGTTTACTAGCCAGGGAATAGGAAGCCAGAGCGAATCTACCATGTCAATCTCTTAAAACCGTGGAAGGACAGAGAGACTTTAGTGGCCGTGCCAACCCCTCAAAAGGATACCAATGACACCAGACCTCCCCATAACAGAATCCTTGTCAGTGGTGCAACAAAATGACGTTAAAGAGTTCCTAAGTAAAAATAGAGACTTTTTCTCCCCTTTACCCGGACTAACCTCAGTGATCCAGCATGACTTAATTAGGAAAACCAGGTGTTCTCATAAATGTGAAGCCTTATAGAATACCTGAGGCTAGGCGCGAGGCACTTGCACAGGAAATCAAAAATATCTTAGAGTTGGACGTGATGGAGGAGTCCCACAGTGACTAGTCGAGCCCCATAGTACTGGTCCCAAAGCCCAATAGCACTATCAGGTTCTGCAATGACTTTAGAAAAGCTGAATAGCGTGTCCAAGTTTGATGCATAACACATATTTGGGAGAGGACAGGGTTCTCCCTAAAGAGGTCCTTCTCCCCTTGGGGAATAAAGGGTTAACCCAGTGGCATATACTCAGGCACTTATGCCAATAAATTTTATTGAAAAAATGTAACAAACAACCACATGTAAACACTCAGTTAAAAGACAACGTTGTCTAATATAAAACACCCCGGGGTCATACACACAGCTTAAGGATTACATTTAAGTCTTGATATGCGAGCATGTGTCTGTTACTGGCAATGAATTCCAGGAAATCCTCTAAGTGTTACAGCTCAATGAAGTGCTGATCACCCTAATGAGGAACCTCTGGGTCAAACAGTAATGGACTACTCATAATACATATTATCATAGGACATTAAGCAAACCGAATGGATTAAGAAAAAGATAATGTCATTTAAATTAAATAGTTAACGCTTCAATAGCTTCAAGGATCTTTTAAGAGATCACAGTGTCTGAATCCTCAGATATTGGGGCACTGGTCGCCGGGCAATTACAGACAGGTGGCTTGATAGTCCCGATTGGGATGGACTCACGATTTGAGGGTGGTCATCCGCCAGTATGCGGTCTCACACTGAGAGCTGGGGTGAATTCCAGAGGGGCGTGAGTTTCCTTGAAGTCGCTGGTTAGGAAAGCCAGTGATTGACGGGTATCTTGAGGTTTCAAAGTAGCTCCTGTATCATCGGTCCTCCGTGCGATAGGCGCATATCAGGTATACTTTGGTCATGAAGCACTTCTGTGGCATGGACATCTTTTGAGCGGTGAATGCACATACAGTGTAAGCATTGAGTTGCTCAGGTCCTGATCAGCATGTCTTCCGGCTGATTGACCAAGTGCAGCTTGTCAGAAGGCCAAAGTATCGGAGTGCTTAGGGCAGCTGGTGTTCCCTCAGATGGGGAAAGACTTTAGGGGTGGGTGGGGGTTGTAGGGGGCAGATACACTGACGCGTTTCATTCACCAGTATGTGAATTTCATCAGGGTGGAGGGGCTCATCGTTGGACATGGTTCTTTTATAAATGAACTCTCCATTCATTTCTTTGTGGTTGATGAGCTTGGTTCCGCCCAGCTCGTTGTCAGTGCTCCTAGTTTTAACCCTTACCAGGCAGATAAATTGAATCGCCTGGGTGTAAAGATTAACCCTTCTTAGGGCTAAAAAAAATATTGACACATTTATTTACTTTACAACATTTATCAAGTATCAACCTTATGGCATCTAAGTTTGGGAGACAGCTGGAGGTAAATAGTGTTAAATCTACATTCCATTCAATCCAATTTGGTTAAGTTTTGTACTAGTTAAATGGGACTGGGAGATCACTGACAGCGGTTGTAAGTGGTATAGGCTATTCCATATATCAATATTGCCAAGGCATGTCTGTGATCTAGGGGAATATATTCACTCATTGAGCACATAGGATCCTCATAACTTCAAAATGAAGTAGTTGTATGCGGTGAAGCATAGCAAACAGTTAGTTGTGGATCTCTCTATCTGGAAAGGAGATACTGTTTTATTTGCAGTATCTTGATTTAAGAGCACCCGGTTGTATACCTGAGCAAAAAACTTAACAGGCATGAGAAAAATTATGCCATTGTCGAAAAGGAATGCTTGGCCATCAAGTGGGCCTTAGAGGCCTTAAGGCACTATCTGTTGGGAAGACAATTCAGGCTAGTCACCGACCATGCCCCCCTGAAGTGGATGTGTGACAACAGGGAGAAAAATTGTCGGGTGACTAGGTGGTTCCTGGCTCTACAGCCATTTAAGTTCACAGTGGAACACTGGGTGGGAAACCTCCAAAATAACGCAGATGCCCTTTCCCGGGTCCACTGTATGGTCGGGACAATTGTTCAGCCACAGGGGCTTGAGCAGAGGGGGGCATATGTGACATTATGCAAGGTGAACTAATAGCTGGACGCTATGTGCTGCCTCGCATGAGTTCATTTGGAGTGGACTAAGGTGGAATCCGGTTCAGGTGTTACCAGCCATCTTTCAGGCTGTGTTCCGGACCGGATTTTGTTGTCCACTGGTGTCCACTGTCAGGTGTTTAAAATAACCAGGACGAGAGCAAGAGTCTGCTCTGGCCTCAGAACACTACTCTGAGAGAGCTACACACTGGAAATTGGTTGCCCAAGGACGCTAAAATTAAGGTTGGTATTTACTTTTGTTTGGGGGTGTTTGGGACGAGCCCGGCACCGTATAGTGAGTTAACCTGTTTTGTTTAGCCCTGGATGGCAAGGATTTGTTTTTTTCTATTTTGTTTGTTTATAGAGTGTCCCGAACCCGAACCCAGACAGTTGAGAAAAAGTCCGGGTTCGGGGTTTGGGTATTTTTTCACGCCTTTTGAATAGCTGAAAGGCAGCCAATCAACAAGCGTTTCACTCGTTTGCCCTTAGAAGCCATCACAGCCATGCCTACTAATGACATGGCTATGATTGGCCAGTGCATCATGTGACCCAGCCTCTATATAAGCTGGAGTCACATCATCTCATACTAATGTAGAGAGAGAATCCTGGTGCTGAGAGGGACAGATTAGCTTTATAAAATCATCTCATACTAGTGTAGGGAGAGGATGCTGCAGCTGGTGTGAGGGACAGATTAGCTTTAGAAAATCATCTCATACTAGTGTAGGGAGAGGATGCTGCTGCTGGTGTGAGGGACAGATTAGCTTTAGAAAATGATCTCATACTAATGTAGGGAGAGGATGCTGCTGCTGCTGTGAGGGACAGATTAGCTTTAGATTATCATCTCATACTAGTGTAGGGAGAGGGTGTTGCTGCTGGTGTGAGGGACAGATTAGCTTTAGAAAATCTGTTAAAAACAGTGATTTATTGGTGGGTGGGTGCTAGAAGAGATTTTTGTTTGCTAGAATACATTTTGTTTGCTAAGCAAAGTGCCTCATATAAAACCTAAGCAATTTTTCTGTTTGTTAGGTGGGCGTTTGCAGCCATGTTTGCAAGTGCAGTGCACTTGCAACTGCTTGTGTGTCAGGGACACTACTTTAATTGTGTTCTGTTAGTTCAATTGGCATATTTAAATACTGCTTTTACACTGCAGTTAGACAAATTAATTTTTTTTTATTTTTTATTTGTGCAAAATATTTGCGGCCAGCGGGGCATTTCTTGCACAAAATTAAAAAGTGCGTCTACATTGCTGGTTTAAAAAAAAGATTCTAAATACTACATTTGCGGGCAGCGGTGCATTTCTTGCACAAAAATAAAAAGTGCGTCTACATTGCTGGTTTAAAAAAAATATATATTCTAAATACTACATTTGCGGCCAGTGGTGCATTTCTTGCACAAAAATAAAAAGTGCGTCTACATTGCTGGTTTAAAAAAAAAAATATTCTAAATACTACATTTGCAGCCAGCAGTGCATTTCTTGCACAAAAATAAAAAGTGCGTCTACATTGCTGGTTTAAAAAAAAAATATTCTAAATACTACATTTGCGGCCAGCGGTGCATTTCTTGCACAAAAATAAAAAGTGTGTCTACATTGCTGGTTTAAAAAAAAAAGAATAATAATTTATTATTCTTTTTTTTATTATTAATAAATAGTGCTACATAGTACATTTGCACCTTGCTGTGCATTTCTTGCACAAAATTAAAAAATGCGCCTACATTGCTGGTTAAAAAAAAAAAAGTATAATAAATAGTGCTACATAGTACATTTGCACCTTACTGTGCATTTCTTGCACAAAATTGCACATTGTCAGTTTAAAAAATAATATAAATTTGTGCTAAATAGTACATTTGCATCTAGAATGAGGAGAGCGTCAAATAAGGGATGTGGTCGTGGTGCTGCTGGTGTTGGTGGTGTTGGTGAAGCTCCTGTTGCAAGGAGAGGACGTGGTCGATCTGTGCCAGCTATACGCACAAGTGAAACACCTTCCTCAGGTGCCAGTAGCTGACAGAACCTTCAACGTTATATGGTAGGCCCGAATGCCGCTCAACGAATGGTGAGGCCAGAACAAGTACAGGGGATAGTAGATTGGGTGGATGACTCTGCTGGTGTGCTTTCCATGGGCCATCCACATAGCCCTGCCCCAGAAGTGGAAGACATTGAGTGCACCGATGCCCAACCACTTCTGTTTCAGGATGAGGACATGGAAACACCACCACAGCACGTCTCTGATGATGACGAAACACAGGTGCCAACTGCTGTGGCTTTCTACAGTGTGCAGACTGACAAGGAGGGCAGTGGTGAAGAGTGGGTGGAAGATGATGTGGAGGATGATGATGAGGTCCTAGACCCCACATGGAATGAAGGTCATGCGAGTGACATGTGCAGTTTGGAGGAAGAGGTGGTGGTCGCACAGAGGCACCAGCACAGCAAAAGAGGAAGCAGGTTGCAAAAGCGGAGCGAGCGTCCCCTAGACAGTTCGCCTGCTACTACCCACCGCACCCAGGGACCTAGCACACCAAAGGCAGCTCAAAGGAATTCCCTGGCGTGGCAGTTCTTCAGACAATGTGCTGACGACAAGACACAAGTGGTTTGCACAGTGTGCAATCAGAGCCTGAAGCGAGACATAAATGTTCTAAACCTGAGCACAACCTGCATGACCAGGCATCTACATGTAAAGCACGAGCTGCAGTGGAATAAGCACCTCAAAATCCAAGAAAGGTCTCGGGCTCCTCCTGCTTCTTCTTCTGCTGCTGCCCCTGCCTCTTCCTCCACCTCTACAGTGCCAGTGTCACCTGCCACCCAGCAAACAGACGATGTGACAGCAACACCACCATGTCCGCCACCGTCCCCAAGCATTTCCACACGGTCCCATGGAAGCTTATAGCTCTCCATCTCCCAAACACTGGAGAGAAAGAGGAAGTACCCCCCTACCCACCCATGATCCCTGGCCCTGAATGCCAGCATTTCAAAATTCCTGGCCTTTGAAATGCTGTCATTCTGTCTAGTAGACACAGATAATTTCAAAAACCTAATGGCGGTGGCTGTCCCACAGTACGTGGTTCCCAGCCGCCACTACTTTTCCAGGCGAGCCATCCCTTCCCTGCACAAACAAGTCAGGGACAAGATCAAGTGTGCACTGCGCAACGCCATCTGTGGCACGGTCCACATAACCACTAATACGTGGACCAGTAAGCACGGGCAGGGACGCTATATCTCGCTAACTGCACACAGCAAATTTAGTGGCGGGTGGGCCTGAGATGGATAGCAGTTTGGCGCATGTCCTTCCACCACCGAGGATTGCAAGGCATTTCTCTTTGCCTCCTGTTGCGTCCTCCTCCTACTCTGCTTCCTCCTCCTCTACCACCTCCTCATGCGCTCAGCGTAACACCTTCACCACCAACTTCAGCACATCCAGGGGGAAACGACAGCAGGCTGTTTTAAAACTGATATGTTTGGGGGATAAAC
>BLSH010004284.1:463869-491466 GCA_018402905.1 Glandirana rugosa
ACGTGTCGAACGTTTCCGCACCAAAGGCAGCTCAAAGGCGTTCCCCCGCGTGGCAGTTCTTCAGACAATGTGCTGACGACAAGACACGAGTGGTTTGCAAGCTGTGCAATGATAGCCAGAGCCGGGGCACAGTACGTGGTTCCCAGCCGCCACTACTTTTCCAGGCGAGCCATCCCTTCCCTGCACAAACAAGTCAGGGACAAGATCAAGTGTGCACTGCGCAACGCCATCTGTGGCACGGTCCACATAACCACTAATACGTGGACCAGTAAGCACGGGCAGGGACGCTATATCTCGCTAACTGCACACAGCAAATTTAGTGGCGGGTGGGCCTGAGATGGATAGCAGTTTGGCGCATGTCCTTCCACCACCGAGGATTGCAAGGCATTTCTCTTTGCCTCCTGTTGCGTCCTCCTCCTACTCTGCTTCCTCCTCCTCTACCACCTCCTCATGCGCTCAGCGTAACACCTTCACCACCAACTTCAGCACATCCAGGGGGAAACGACAGCAGGCTGTTTTAAAACTGATATGTTTGGGGGATAAACCCCACACTGCGCAGGAGCTGTGGATGGGCATTGAACAACAGACCGATGAGTGGTTGTTGCCACTGAGCCTCAAGCCCTCAAGCCCTGAGCCTCAAGCCCAATAATGGGTGAAATCTCATAGCAGCTCTGGGCCTAGCCGGTTTGACGCACATCCCTTGCCTGGCGCATGTGCTGAATTTGGTGGTTCAGAAATTTCTAAAAAACTACCCGGATATGTCAGAGCTGCTGCAGAAAGTGCGGGCCGTCTGCGCGCTTTCGGCATTCTCACCCTGCTGCTGCTCTTCTGTCTGCGCTGCAGCGTAACTTCGGCCTTCCTGCTCACCGCCTCCTATGCGACGTGCCCACAAGGTGGAACTCCACCTTGCACATGCTGGAGGGACTGTGCGAACAGCAGCAGGCAAGCAGCAGCAGGCAATAGTGGAGTTTCAGCTGCAGCACACACGGGTCAGTCGCTCTGCGGAAAGGCACCACTTCACCATCAACGAGTGGGCCTCCATGCGAGACCTGTGTACCATATTGCGGTGTTTCAAGTACTCCACCAACATGGCCAGTGCCGATGACGCTCTTCTCAGCATTACTATCCCACTTCTATGTCTTCTTGAAAAAACACTTTGGGCGATGATGGAAGAGGATGTGGCACAGGAGGAAGAGGAGGAGGAAGAGGGGTAATTTCCATGGTTATCAGGCCTGTCATTCACAGAGGGTGGGTTCCTGCATCAGCATAGGCTAGGTAAAGGGCGAGGAGGAGGAACCGTGTTCACAACAGGGTGGCACCCAACGCAGCTCGTGGGCATCACTGGAGCGTGGCTGAGGGATACAGAGGACACAGATGATACACCTCCCACAGAGGACAGCTTGTCTTTGCCTCGGGGCAGCCTGGCACACATGAGCGACTACATGCTGCAGTGCCTGCGAAACGACAGTCGAGTTGTCCCCTGCTGGATCCCCGTTACAAGGACAACGTGCCATCCTTAATTCCCTCACTGGAGCGTGATTGGAAGATGCGCGACTACAAGCGCACACTGGTAGACGCGCTGCTGAGGGCATTCCCAAATGACACCGGGGGCTCAGTGGAATCACAAGACGAAGGCAGAGGAGGAGGAAGAGGTCGCCAATGCAGCTGTGGCACCGCCAGCACCTCAGAAGGCAGGGTTAGCATGGGCAAAATGTGGAAAAGCTTTGTCAGCAGCACGCCACAACAAACAGCACCACCAGCTGATAAACATGGTGGAACAGTATGTGTGCACACGCCTACATGTACTGACTGATGGGTCTGCCCCATTCAATTTCTGGGTCTCCAAATTGGGCACATGGCCTGAGCTTGCCCTTTATACCTTGGAGGTGCTGGCCTGTCCTGCAGCCAGTGTATTGTCTGAACGTGTGTAGCATGGCAGGGGGGCGTTAACACAGACAAGCGCAGCTGTCTGTCCACAGCCAACATGGACAAGCTAACATTTATTAAAATGAACCAGGCATGGATCCCACAAGACTTTTCTGTACCTTGTGCAGAATATACATTTATACCAGCCTCACACAGCCATTGGTATACTTAAGTGAACTTATTCTTTTTTTTTTTTGAATATGTCTCAATATTTTGGGTGCTACCCCAATTAGAAAAAAAAAACAAACAAACAAAAGACAGTGTTGGCTACCTCCTCCTCCTCCACCACCACTTCCACCTACACCGCCACGGTCACCGCCTCCTCAACCTCCTACTCCACATCCACTTCCTCCTCCATTTTTTATTTTTTTTATGTGATTTTAAGTTATTTCCCTATCCACATTTCTTTGCAGGGCACTTGTCCTACTCTTACCCCCATGTTGCTTCCTTTTGCAGCCCTCTAGCCTGTTCCAGGACTTTTTTGGAGCCATTTTAGTGCCCAAAAGTTTAGGTCACCGTTGACTTCAATTGGGTTTGGGTTTCAGGGTCAAGTTCGGGGCCGAACTCAAACTTTTTCGCGAAGTTCCGCCGAACCCGAACATCCAGGTGTCCGCTCAACTCTATTTGTTTATTATGTCTGCAACCTTTGCTAATAAGCCTGGCAACCCGCCAGACTTTTAAAGTCTGCCTGCATTCTGCCTTTTTCCCAGGAAAGGTGATCCCCACGAGCTAATCTCCCACTATATATATATATATATATATATATATATATATATATATATATATATATATATATATACTCTGCATTCAGTGTAGACTATATATACAGTGCATTCTTTGGTTTACAGTATATAATACACTTCAGGCAGTGTATTAATATATAACAGCAGTCTAGTATATATACATATACACTGCATTCAGTGTAAACTATATAGACAGTGCATTCGGTGGTGTAAAGTATATATAAAACTTCAGGCGGTGTATTAACCACTTGTCAACTGCCGACAGCCGAAAAATGGCTGCAGGGCGGTTGCATTATTCTGGGAGGGCGTAATATAATGTCCTTCCAGAATCGTCCTCCCGCGTGCCCCCCGGGGGCGCTCACTCAGGAATATCTGTGACCGCCGGGTCCTGCATCAGGGATCACAGTTTACCACACGATGGAGCGTTCAGATGTAAACAAGCCAGCACTGGCGCAAGAGATTGGGTGCAGCAGCACTGTGGACTTGATCTGAAGTGCCCACAGCACTGTTCTGTGCCAGTCTGCACTCATCCATCCATTCATGTCTGGTCATCTCCATCCATCCATGCTCAGTCTTCCACATCCATCCATGCTCAGTCATATCCATCCATCCATGCTCAGTCATCCCCCTCCGTGCTCAGTCATCCCCATCCATGCTCAGCTATCCCATCTGTGCTCAGTCATCCCCATCAGTGCTCAGTCAATCCCATCCATGCTCAGTCATCCCCATCCATGCTCAATCATCCCCATCCATGCTCAGCTACCCCATCCATGCGCAGTCATCCCCATCCATGCTTAGTCATCCCCATTCATGCTCAGTCAACCACATCCATGCTCAGCCATCCCATCTGTGCTCAGCCATCCCATCCATGCTCAGTCAACCACATACGTGCTCAGTCATCCCCATCCATGCTCAGTCATCCCCGTCCATGCTCAGTCATCCCCATTCATTCTCAGTCATCCCCATCCATGCTCAGCCAACCCAATCCATGCTCGGCCATCCCCATCCATGCTCAGTCATCCCCATCCATGCTCAGCCATCCCCATCCATACTCAGCCATCCCATCCATACTCATCCATCCATGCTGAGCCATCCCATCCATACTCTGCCATATCATTCATGCTCACCCACCCCCATCCATGCTCATCCATCCTCATCCATCCCCATCCATGGCTCAGCCATCCACATTTATGGCTCAGCCATCCCCATCCATGCTCAGCCATCCCCTTCCATGGCTCATCCATCCCCATCCGTGGCTCATTTATGCCTCATTCATGCTCGTCCATGCCACATCAGTTCTCATCCATGCCACATCCATGCCACTAAAGTGCCCATCAGTGCCACTACAGTGCCTCACAAAAGTGTAATTGGTAGTCAAATTATATGTGAAATTTATGCCCCTAGAACACCTGACAGTGCTCCCTGTATGTTGGGCCTCTGTATGCGGCTAGGCTGTGGAAAAGTCTCACACATGTGGTATTGCCATGCTCGGGAGGAGTGGCAGAATATATTTTGGGGTGTGATTTTTGCTAGGCACATGCTGTGTGTTAGAAATATTGTATAAATGGACAACTTTGTGTAAAAAAAAATGTGTCATTTTCTTTCCACATTTTCCAAAAACTTGTGGAAAAAAATGACATGTTCAAAAGACTCAATATGCCTCATAGAATATACTTTGGGGTGTTTGCTTTCCAAAATGGGGTAATTTTTTGGGCGTTTCCATTGTCCTGGTGCTCCAGGGCCTTCAAAAGTGCAAGAGGTAGTCAAGAAATTAAATGTGTAATTTATGCTCCTAGAACGCCTGGAGGTGCTCTCTGCATGTTGGGCCTCTGTATGTGGCCAGACTGTGTAAAAGTCTCACACACGTGGTATCGCCATACTCAGGAGGAGTAGTAGAATGTATTTTTGGGAGTAATTTGTGGTATGCATATGCTGTGTGTGAAAAATAACCGATGTGGGGGGCTAGCTCAATGGGGATCTCCTTCAAAAAAAACTTGCAAAAAAAACTTGTAGCCAGGTTTATTTAAAAAGGTTGCATGTAGAAATCAAAATAAACCAAGCGAAAATAAATCCTCGCCATCCAGGCACCAACTAAACATTTCAGTTTTTCTAACTGAGCAGTGTAAGGCTTCTACCAGACATCCACAAAACATAGACAAACATAGACAAAACATAGACAGTTCAAACCTTTTGTCTCAGTCTATAAGCAAACTTCCATATGTCAGCTCTCTCAGGCTGATGGCTCCTGAGTCACATGCCAGAGCAAAACTTTCCTCTGTTCCTGGTTATTTAAACCACCTGATGGTGGACTCTAGTGGACCACAAAATCAGGTCCAGAACCAACCCTGCCAAGGTGGCTGGTAAAACCCCGGACCGGATTCCATCTTAGTCCACTCCAAATTAATGCATGCGAGGTGACACATAGTGTCCATCAATCACCTTGCCTGCCATAATGTCACATATCCCTCCCCTGCTCAAGCCCCTGCAGCTGAGCAACTGTCCCAACCAGACAGTGGACCCGGGAAAGGGCATCTGCATTAAGCTGGCCATACACTATCAGGAACTCGCTAAGTGGATGGCCCCGTCATCTCCCTCCTGCTCAACATCCCTCGATAGAAAAATCGAAGAAGCCAAGTGGAAAATTGTCAGCCAAAAAGCAGCTGTATCCAACCAGATACAGCTGCTTTTCGGGTATTCAGACAGCTCCATCTGTACAGTATATGGACCATCTAAGATTTGTAGATGCTTTTTCTTTTCTAATTTTGTCAATGTTGATGGCTTTCAATGGTCCTTGATATGTTCAATGATACATGGTTTGTGTGGAGACAAAGGTATCATATGAAGGAAAGAAGTAGGACATGAAGAAAGAATACAGTATGCAAGCCATATTAACAACAGGAAAATGAAGGATTCCGGTTACCATGAGATAGCTTTAGACTAAAATAGACCAGTAAACATTCTGCTTGGCTATAGCTGATGCTTAGCTAGGGCTGACTTTTATAAATGTTCAAGTTAGTTAGGAAACACAAAACCTTGTAATCAGCTCCTGCAGCTGTAATGGCTCTCATTTCTGTGCAATTTACCACATGCTCAAAATAAATGAAAATTATTCTGCAAATATTGTGCCAGAGGATGCCTGTGACATATGATAAATATTTTATACACAGAATCAAAAGAAGGATGTGCTCTACACATGGTATTTGGGGAGATTTGCTTGGAGTAAATCTTAGAGCATTCCCTATGCTAATGTAATGAATAAGATTAGCACAGATATATCAATGAGACGGTATTTAAATGGGAATTTTGGATTCATTGTCTGCATATGGCACACTATCTCTAGAAACGCAATCTGTTCTGGCTATGTATGTTTATAGATCAAGTATGTAGCTGATGGCATAATTATAGAATTTTCGTTTTTTTTTCTTCTTCTACTATTCCAGCCAATAATAACTTGTCACAGTCATGGTCCTAAAATGGAATCCAAACCATTTTTTTTTTATTGTTGATAGATTGGGGAAAGGTTAGAACAACTGCCAATATATTAATCACTGCCTGTGCCTCTGCTGCTTAGATTTCCCTTTACTTATCATCCCTAGCATCATCAGTTTTCAGTAAGTGAGGAAAACTGTCTCAAACTAGGACACAGAAACAAACAGGGGGAGTAACTAAGATTGGCACAGAGAAAAAGTAATGTGCCAATTTCTATATGCACACCTATTTAGCCTATTTTGCGCCAAATAACATGAAGATTTGTTAATCTGTTGCATTGTAGTGATTTTCTGTTCATCCATACACGTTGGAGGGCAATACATTTCTGGTGTAAATTTGGCACATTTTCTATGCACCAATTATAAATGATATAAGACAACTCGTACGGGGGAATAACTAAAGGGAAAAACTGTGGTGGTATAAATATTAGCAAATTTTCCATGTTCAAAACAATATTAGACAGGTTTTATGTTGTGTTTCAGCAGCTGTGCCAAAGCATGTTAAAAGTGCTATGCAACAGTTTCTATGGATGTTTGATTATGTGCGCCAAAATATTCCAGTACTTGTACCAGTGTTCTCATTTAACCACTTGCCGACCAGCCGCTGTCATACTGCTAAGGGGTCGGCACGTTCCCACAAAACGACATACTGGTATGTCGCCCCTTTAAATCGATATAGCAAGCGCACGCGCTCTGCATGGCTGGGAAGCCAATGAGAGTGACCAGCAGCCGCGATGACTGCCGGCCACCTTCAATCACGGGATAGAGAGACAGAACGGGGATCTGTTAGTGTAAACAAACAAATCCCCGCTCTGTCACAGAAGTGGAGAGAAATTGTCTGTTCCCAGTAATCGGGAACAGCTTTCTCTCTCTTTCCCGAGTCAACACACTCCCCCCACAGTTAGAAATACCTCCCAGGGAACACATTTAACCCTTTGATTGCCCCCCAGTGTTAACCCCTTCCCTGCGAATGACATGTATACAGTAATCAGTGTATATTTATAGCTCTGATCGCTGTATAAATGTCAATGGTCCCAAAAAAGTGTCAAAAGTATCCGATCTGTCCGCCGCAATATTGCAGTCCCACTAAAAATCACTGATCACCGCCATTACTAGTAAAAAAAATAATAATAATAAAACTGCCATAAATCTATCCCCTATTTTGTAGACGCTATAACTTTTGCGCAAAGTAATCAATATACACTTATTGCATTTTTTTTGCCAAAAATATGTAGAAGAATATATATTGGCCTAAACTGAGGAAGACATTTTTTTTTATATATTTTTTGGGGGGGGGATATTAATTATAGCCAAAAGTAAAAAAAAAAAAAAAAATGTCAAAATCATCGCTCTTTTTTGTTTATAGCACAAAAAATAAAAACCGCAGAGGTGATCAAATACAACCAAAAGAAAGCTCTATTTGTTTGGGTACAGCGTTGCCAGACCACGCAATTGTCAGTTAAAGCGACGCAATGCAAAAAGTGCTCTGGTCAGGAATTGGGTAAATGCTTCCGGGGCTGAAGTGATTAAGACATTTCTAAAGTATACACCATTACTAGAGTGGTGGAAATACTCTAGTGAAAATTACTTCAGTTCTTGCATCAAAAAGTTGGGGTATGATCCCTTCAACCTGGTGCAATACCACCACCATGCAACAGATTAACAAATGGACATGTGTCACTTTTATGAACTTGTTGCAGGAAGTGCTAATGAAGCATGTGCCAGTATTTGTTAATACCCCCCACCTCTACTCCTTCTGTAGTACTGCTTCTCACTACAGTATTTATACCATTGTGGTAGCGGTATACATTTTAGAACAATTTGTAACCTAGAATATTTGCTCAAGAGCTGGACTATTTTGGAGAACACTATCAGACTTTAAAAATTATCTGGCACAGTTGGCACAACAGAACAATTGTAATAGATTTGTTTATTTGGAGCATAGAAAATGCGCCAATATTTACACTATAAAAATTATGAATTTTCCTTCATTAATGGCTCCCACAGTGTTCTTCATCAACATCAGTGTCCCTGTTGTAGGGATTGTCCTCACTTCCTATCTCAGACAGTGCTGATCCTGAGAACAGGAAATGAGAGGAAGTCTCCCAAGTAATGAAAAAAATAGCAATAAAAATGAACCAGAGGTTTTTATGCTTACCCATGCTATTCAAATCAATAAAAGGTTTGACTTCCAGTGTAAATGGACGTATTTTCAAAAGGTAACATACAGCTAAATGCAAAGCATGACGTGGGTCACAATTATCAATTTTCTTCCATCTGGCATATACACATAAATTGTTTGTTTTCTTTATTTTAAGTCATATATTAAGTCATATATTTTCAGTCCTAAACAACGATCAAGTGATATTCGTTTTCTTTACATTGGATACACCAAGCTGGACAATGGTATAACAAACACTGTGGGTCATTTACTAAAACTGGAGAGTGTAAAACCTGGTGCAACACTTTGGGGGAAATCAGCTTCCAGGTTTTGGTGCCAAAGCTTAATTTAACAAGCTAGAAGCTTATTGGCTACCATGCATAGCTACATCAGATTGTCAGTGCACCAATTTTATGTGCCACTTCCTTACAGTTCATCTCAGTATTAACAACCAGTCAAAAACTTTAACTGTGGAGAAATGAATCCCCCAAATTTACAACAGAAGCAATCCAGTATTGTCACATGTCCTCTTTAACCTCTTTTTCCTCTGGCAGTGGCCAGATCCTATACGCTGCAGCATTTTCCTGTGAGTCCATTGTGGGGTGGGGGTGAGGCTAGGGTTGTCACATCATCCCTTTAATCCAGGACACATATTAATTACACAGGTTCTTTGGCTGATTAAGGTGGTAATTAAACTCACTTGGTGCCTTATCTGGATTAAGTTAGCCTCAGAACCTGTGCAATTCATATGTGTCCTGGATTAAAGGGATGATGTGGCAACCCTAGGTGAGGCCTTGATTTCTTGGCTCACAGGAAATGGGTTGAATGGGCTATTGGATCATTCAACCCCAAAGATGAGCAAAGTTGAATTGGTGAGCTGGTGAGTCTGTGAGGAACAATGCCAAAGATCAGATAAGTATAGTACCAAGCACTGATTTTTGCTTTCAATAGATTTTTTTGTTTCATGCTAAAACTGAAACTGGGCTTTAAACAAAGTTGCTTAAAAACAGAAGTACCTGCACGTGACTACTAGCCTTTTCTGCAGTCTGCACCACCAAACACCACTGTTAATACAGAGAAATCCCCAGGTGAAGTTTCCTTTCAAAGTGACATTTCCAGGAGTGTGGACCTACCCTTTTACTCACTGTGCTTGGTGGTTCCTCTCAATGACCCCCGACATCTGTATTCTGCGACCTCCCTACCTGCTACATAATTTATTCTTAAGATTCACAGCAAAAGCACTGAAGTCATTTGGACTTTCAGTAGCTCACTCTGTACACATTTACTCTTGGACATGAGTATACCCACATACTGTACATCTGTATCCTGTAATTCCTTTGTACAGGAGGCTGCAGGCAACACTTGTGGCTCCTGGATGCTGATATACAGCATTATTTTACATTATATGCCAGTGTGCATGATCCCTTATAATAATTTAAGACCGAATATTCAAATTCTTTCATAGCCGTGAAAAAGACTGCTTATCTTAAAAGGTGAACATCATTGAGTAGTTTTATGTTAAAATTGAGATATGCTGTATTAGCAAGAGACACCATACCTTTCCATTCCTATGAGACTTCTTCCATTTACTTCTGTGGTAAGTAGAGTTTGTCACATACATAGAGGACAAATCAGTGCTGCAACCCACTTATAGCTCATTGGATATAACATTGTTGCGGTCCACTGATCTGAAAGAGTTGCTGCAAGCAATTCCACAGCTAATTTGCTTTTTGCAAAGAATACATTATTATTATACAGGATTTACTATATATAGTGCCTACAATTTTGAAGTGCTTGACAAAATAAAGGGAGAAAGTATAGTTACAATGCAATTCAATACAAGAGGATCATGAGAGTTTGTGAGAGCTTACAATCTAAAAAAAATGTTTTGTGGTGTAAGGGATATCCGACACCCGGCATCACCACTTGTAAATGTTGGTATACATATAATCTCTACCTATTGTCACCTAAGGTGGCCTTTTGCACAATTCCCATCTGAGCACCCCTGGAGTTTGAGACAGGAACTGCTAGGGCAGTGAAAGGGCGCAGGTGCCGGAAAGCTGGAACTGTGGACTTAAACTTGGGAGCTCTCATGTCAGGTAGGCAGTAGCACAGCGATGAGGGCATCCTGACTTCATCCAGACCAATAGAGAGCAGAGCCGGGTCACAAGTCGAGTAATAGTCGAACAGGAGGGCACCAAATCAAAAGCAGGATCAAGGTCAGAGATAAGCAGAGGCTGGCAATGTGAAGGCATTAACCACTTTCCTACTGGGCACTTTCACCCCCTTCCTACCCAGGCCAATTTTCAGCTTTCAGCACAGTCACACTTTGAATGACAATTGCGCGGTCATGCTACACTCTACCCATATGACATTTTTATAATTTTTTTCACACAAATAGAGCTTTCTTTTGGTAGTATTTAAAGCAGAGTTCCACCCACAAATACATCTTTATATATTTCAAACCCTCTATGCATGATGAATCACCTTTGGAAAAAAAAAATTATACTCACCCTAAGTGCCCTGTTGCTATGTGGTCCCTTTAATCTTCCACTTCCTGATCCGTGGCACTCTGCATCACTTCCTGCCTCGCCTGGGCTCATGGAAGATGTGAGTCATCTTTTCCCATGAGTCAGTAAGCATCCCTGAGCTGTAAAATCGGGTTATTCCCAGACAGGAAATCATGTGATTTTGTGGGGGAGAGACATGTTATCATAACAATGGGACGGGTCCTTCCTCTGTCACTGCCCATTATTATGGCAACGAGACATGCACCTTATCAAGATATGCACCTTATCCAGGAAGAGACTCGAGGAGGGTGCGAGTGGGCTTCACATGCCCACAGCTAAGATGGGAACTCCCAGTAAAGAAATTATCAGCAAGGTAAATACAAAATAAATAGGAAGACTACCCGGATTTAAAGCTATCAATTACTTTATTTGTGTAATGAATACTAACCAGGTGCATGCCAGAAAAAAAAAAGTATCTGCACGGAACTCCTCTTTAATCACTACTGGGTTTTTTAATTTTTGCTAAACAAACAAAAAAAGACCGAAATTTTGAAAGAAAAAAACAGTTTTCATAATTTCTTATAACATTTTCAAAACAGGTCATTTTTCTCCTTCATTGATGTGCGTGAATGAATCTGCACTGATGGGCACTGATAGGCTCCACTGATGGGCACTGATAGGCTCCACTGATAGGTGGCACTGATGGGCACTGATGAGGTGGTACTGGTGGGCACTGATCAGGAGGCACTAATGAGGCTGCAGTGATAGGTGGCACTGATGGGCATTGATAGGCGGCACTGATGGGCACTGAGAGTTGGCACTGATGGCCACTGATAGGTGGCACTGATAGACACTGGTAGGAGGCACTGATAGGCAGCACTGATAGGGGGCACTGATGATGAGGCACTGATGGGCACTGATTGGCAGCACTGATGGGCACTGATTGGCAGCACTGATGGGCACTGATTGGCAGCATTGATGGACATTCATTAGCAGTACTGATGGGCACTGGTAGGTGGCACTGGTGGGCACTGGTTAGCAGCACTGGTGGTCACTGTGTTGGGCCAATGTCCCTCTTACAGAAGCCAGGAATTGGCTTTATTCTTTTTTCCTCATGCTGTCAGCATGAGAGAAAAAGAAAAGCAGATGGCCGGCTTCTGTTTACAACATGTGATCAGCTGTCATTGTCTGACAGCTGATCACATGGTAAAGGGCCGTGATCAGCCCTTTACTCTGATCTGTGATCAACTGAGTACCAAGGACTCAGCGATCACAGTGCTCGTCGCCCCGGTGCCACATGGGGCACGCGAATAGTGTGAGCACGGGAGGACATCCATGTACGCCCCCCTGGCATTTTAAGACTGCACTGTAGCCATCTTTCTGCTATAGCATGGGCACCAAGTGGTTAAAGGTGAAAAATCAATAGGCAGATCATAGTCAAGAGTTCAGGGCAAGGTTGGTAACACAGGTAGGCAGTAGACAGTAACAGGCAAGGGAAGTCCAGAGGCAGGTCAGACAAAAGCAGGGACAATAACAGAGTCAAGCAGGATTCAGGATCAAGGACAACAGATAAAAAGGCTGAGAGACCATCGAGAAATGATCCCATGTAGGGCCCAGGCTTAAATAAGCCACTAGGCACCAGTATCTGTGGTGGTCGTGTCCGTGTTTCCACATGCATGCCATTGTGTGCATGTTCCTATGAGCATGTGAATTCTTGAACACTTAGTTAGACTCCCATGCCTGAATGCATATGCACGTTTATGCACAAACACATGGGCATTATGGCTGGTACGATCTCTCTGATGGCATGATGTTCCTTACACCCATATACACTTTAAATCAAATGCCCTCACCTGGGTCATCAAAAACCCTCTGTCCCAGATAAAGACCTCTCTCTTACACATCTGTCTGAGATATCCTTGGACTGCTGCTCAGGGAAAGTAAATCTACCCAGTCCCCAGCCAAGGGGACATCTGTTGGAGGCTTTTTAGGAGAGCCTGTCACTAATGTTACATGGGGAAGGAAACCAAGCATATCTGGTTGTAAGTAGTGAGGAATTTATTTAAGTAATTAAAAATCTAAGATTTAATCCTCAAAAACAGTAGATATTTGTGGAACCAAATGACTGCCTTCTTCCTGCTCTTGCTTTTGCTCTCGGTGACCCCCATAGAGGGGCTCCATTGTCCCTATGCAGGCATGATGCCCAGATCCCACTGGATTACATTGCTTTCTGTTTTCTGATTTTATTTCTCATTTTGTCTCGACTTCCTGAGGAAGCAGATAGCGAAACCCACCAAGAATACAGCCACCACCTATGTATACTACACATAGTATAGACTCTTATAAAGAGCACTGTTTATGTTGTGCTTAGAAATTTATATATAGGTGGAGATTATAAGTATACTCACATTTAAAAGTAGTGGCTGAGAGGAAAGATTTAAAAAAATGCAATTCATGTTTTTTTTTTCATTCTGAACTAAATAAAGTTACAATATGGCAATTGCTTTTTTTAAAAGGTCTTAAATAAGTGTACATATTTGTAATAAAGGATATGTATATATTTTCATTCTATGGTTTTTGACTGACATTTAGCACCTTAAAAGTCCCATCCTATTTAAGCGTTTGAGTGTACAATACAATCTAAAAAAAAAAAAAAAAATGTTATTACATATTTTATAGATATATATATCTTCAAACGAACCTGTAGTAATAGAAATATAGATGTTGATATTGCTGTTCTTTTGAAAATCCTAGTTGCCTGGGTGACTTTGTCTTCATCACTTTAAGCCATTGACCAGGATAGTCAGTTTGAGGTCACTGCTCCCATTCCATACTTGTTTGGGGGTCAATCAAATCAACATAACAGCCAGGAAAGTAGCATTTTCAAAGAGGAGATATCATAAATGTCAGCTTCCATGCTTTCAGACTACAGATGTCATTGAATTTTCGATGGTACAGAAAATAATTACTTTATATGAAATCCAAATTGTACTACAGCTTTTTTAGGACATTGTCCATGGAATCAGTACACATTTAGATTTAAGCTGTCATTTATGCTTTGCAATGCATTACAAATTGCAAGTTATCCTATTTTTAACAATGAAGGACTATTGATTTATGTTTTGTACTAGTGTCTGGTAAATATGCTAGCCAACCCTTGGGAATGTTTCAGTGCACACTTCTGAATTCAATAAGTAATTCCGTTTTAGGTAATCTTTTTTAAGTTTCATGAAAGTTCGAATTGTGATTATATATTGTAAAGTGCTGTGTAAACTGTTGGCGCTATATAAATTCTGAATTATTATAATAATAATATTAATGATTAGGAATATCCAAATGTTCTAACTATGTGGGACACTCTGGGTTTGAAGTGAATGTACATAAATACTGTAAAAGTGGTTGACTAGTGCCATCTGCTGGTAACTTTTGTAAACTGCTTTTCATTACTTCTAAAGACATTTTAATTATTGATAAGTGCCATACTAAAACTGTCTGTGAATTTTTTAAAGAAATACTGAGATATTTTAAAGGCATTTATGCTATTTTTGTTGATGCTGAAAAAACATTGATTATTTTACCAATAACCGAAGGATCTAGTACTGGTTTAGAAATATTGGCGCAATGAAAAAAATTAAAGCAGAACTCTCTCAATCAACATTGACTATCTGTAGTCCTTATGCATCAGCAAATAGATATAAAAGTGTATAATTTTTACTTGTTTTAAATGTTTTACATTTCTTCAGTTACTTCCTGGTTTCCAGGGCTAGGCAAATGATGTTATCCATCCCAGGAGTGTTCAGGGGGGGATAAGGGTATTTCAACAAGGCACATCCTCCTGCCTGCATGCCTGAGCTAAGGGCAGATGGATTCTAGAGAGTAAATACTACATGAATCATTTGCCCTTACTCAAGAAGACCAAACCCACAAATGCTAGTGGGGTGTTTTTCAAAGTGATTTCTCAGCAAAATAAAGCATGGAGACATGGATGGGGAGGGGGTTTGGGGTCTGCATTGAATATAAAAAAATGAATAAAATAACGTTTTTGGTTTGTGGTTTTCAGATGCAGTGTAGTTCCACTTTAAAGCTGAACATCATTTTGGCAACCAGTGGACCAAAAAGAGTGGAAGCACATCTGTGCTGCCATCTTGTTGACTGGCTGGCCTGGATTTAGGGATGCCCACTCCACCCCCAGAGCCATGGAGCAGTATCACATGGTGGGGGTAGGTGGAAGTTCAGCCACTGCTATCTTTTGTAGATACTTGTTCTCCAACATATTACTGTGAACATGCATAGGCTTGCACGCACATATATTTATTTATTTCTTACTTTAGGTACTTATATAGCGCCGTCAATTTACGCAGCGCTTTACATATACATTGTACATTCACATCAGTCCCTACCCTCAAGAAGCTTACAATCTAAGGTCCCTAACTCACATTCATACATACACATACTAGGGGAAATTTTAGACAGGATCTAATCAACCTACCAGCATGTCTTTGGAGTGTGGAAGGAAACCGGAGTACCCGGAGTAAACCCACGCAGGCACAGGGAGAACATGCAAACTCCAGGCAGGTAGAGTCGTCTTCGGGATTCGAACCTGCGACCCTTTTGCTGCCAGGCGAAAGTGCTATACACTACATCACTGTGCCGCCCACAATTATATATTATATAATATATTATAGTATATGTAAATTTGAAGAAAAAAAAATACCTTCAAAATTAAAGTTGAATGCATGGTGTATACCTTTTTAAACTTTGATTTCTGACTGACCTCATGTGGGCCACACAGAGACAGCCAAAGGGCTGGACAAGGCTCAGGGGGAGTCATAAAATGCCCAGGTCTGATTTAAAGTATTTCCAGCAATACCTGCACAGTTTAGCAGATATTTATTCAGCACAGCACATCAGGTTTTTCTTATTTATTGAAACTCTACAGGATCTACAAAAAAAAATGACTCCGCTCTTGATCCCACCTCTGCGCCACAGTAATAAATTAAAACATATAAACTCTAGCTGCCACTTAAAAAAGTAATGGATAATCGCAGATCTACCAGTACACTACAGTATATATGGTAAACAGTGGCACTATATAGAAAAATAGATTCACACATCAAACAATAAAGTGGCATAAGCACCCAGCAAATAGATTAGTGATGGTATTCAAATAAACTCCAAAATGAACATATCCACATATGGATACAGTATGTGCAAAAAATAGTCTGTGATAAATCACTGATGTTGATATGTAGTCTCCACACCACACCGTGTGCAACACATGTCACCAAATCCCCATAGGATATGCACCCATCAACATTAATTGCCTCGCACTCTCATGTTCGGCTAACAAGCAATGTGCCCCTCAGACCCCATTCACACCTGAGCGTTTTGTAGCTTGAATATGCTTGAAGCTTGACGCTACAAAATGCTGAAGGGGAAAAAAATCAATGATTCTCTATGGAGATGGTTCACACCTCCACTCAAAAACACCTGAAGCCAAACGCCTGAAGCTCGAACAAGTTCCAGAGGTATTTTTGTCGCGTGAATTGGGCATATTTGGGTGTTTCTGGAACATTTATATTGCCATAGATATCAATGGAAAAGGGTCAGTCGCGCGTATTAACTCAACTTACGCTTCTTTGGGAGTTTGCGAATGCGCAAACACGCGTGATAAAACGCGCAACAAAAAGCTTGAAAAACGCCCGAAAACACTACACTCAAGTGTGAATGCAGCCTTAGGGTTGTGGACACTCCAATACTGGTCTTCAAAATCATGAATGACACATCTCTCATGTATATAAAACAAAGAAGAACACTCCAATAGTGCAATCCTTTTTGATTAAATTTATTGATAAAAAACCTTCAAATATTGCACTCACATGTAACAAACTAGTTAATCGCATGAAATGAAGTGATATAAGACTTGCATATCATGGCCACGGCAGACCCAGCGTCTAATACACCATGTCTCACCCGACAGTTGATCACTTCCAGTTGCTGTGCAGCCACGTTCCAACGCGTTTCGTCATTACATCGTCATCCTGGGATTTTCTTATTTATTCTTACGTGATTATTATGAGGAACAACATTCCTTTCACTTGCATCACATATATGTTTCAAGTTAGGCATACAGTATGTACTTCATATCCAGATAATTGTAAGGTTCCCATTGTAGGGAAACAGTGGCTGTGGAAACAACCATGTGAAAAATCATATTAGGCTTGAAAGACATGCATACATACTGTACATTTGCACTAATTATGGATTATTAAATTAATTGAGCAGTGTGTAACTTTCCTTAAAAAAACACTTAAAATTAAGAGTTGAGCAAAAGGTAGCTAAGTGGTTAGCAATGATGCCTGTGTGGTATATTTGTCTTAATTGTGTTAGTGGAGGCCAACAAACACATGTCCAAATCATAAGTGAGAAATAATACCCATTTTATTTTTGTATAGCTAGCAATCCATCGGCCTTCTTTCTCTTTCCTTTTATTTTTAACCTCCCTGGCGGTATTCCCGAGTGTGGCTCGGGGTGGATTTTCAGTACCAAGAGCGGTAACCCCGAGCCACACTCGGGATTGCATCGCTGGATCCAGGCAATGTTACTCACCTTGTCCCCTGGATCCAGCGATGTCCTCCCGCGGTGTCAGCGTGTCTGTCCGCCGCCAGATGACTCCTGTGTGCTGGGCTCCGTTCCCTGCGAGCGCCGCGTCGCACGGGGACGGAGACCGGCGGGAAATTCAAAAAGTGAAACACACACAGCACACACAGTACACTGTAATCTTATAGATTACATTACTGAATGAAAACATTTCACATCCCCTTTGTCCCTAGTGGTTTGCCCAGTGCCCTGCATGCACTTTTATATTATAAATGTCATTCTTTCTGCCTGGAAACATGAGAATGTCCATAGCAACCAAAAAGTGTCCCTATGCGTCAAAAGTGGTTTTTGACCAGCTAGAAAACACCGATAGTAAATAAGAATCATTTGCAGAATTGAGTGATACTGATTTTTGGGGAAATTTATCATCAGACACTGAAAGTGACGACAGCGACAATTCTGCAAATGAGCAAATTTCTGCGTTTTTGGTTTGATTACCTTATTGAATAAATTGTATTACTATTATATTATTATTTTTGATAATTATTTTTAGTTATTTATTATATTATAATTTATGATTTCATTTTTCAAACTTTTTTCAAACTGCAAAATAATTGTACCCCTTTCAGCACCAAAAATCTGACATAATCATACCGCCAGGGAGGTTTTAAGTAAGTAATTACTAACCATTGCAGGCCTATGGTACATAACGCCATATCTCCATGCAGAAAACCATTACCGCTTTCAGCAATAAATTCCAGACTCAGTCATACCGCCAGGGAGGTTAAATGTAATATATTATAAGTTAAATAATATATGTATATTCTTGGTTAGAACACCTATGTTTTTTTTTTTTGGAGGGGGGGGTTGTTTTATAAAATAGAGAATGTTAGAATCCCATTTTAGGCTGTTTTCTTCAGAATAGGTGTTCATTCTATTCCTGTTTCAGTGACTATTGTAAGACAATAATAGTGGGTGAATCTCTCCACCCACTCTATTCAAAACAATAAAAAAAATGGCTATGACGGCTTACGGATGTCACAATGTCAAACTCATATTTAAAATGCTTAAAAAGTAGACATTTTACAGCTACAAAACATTTGAAAAGTGTATTAGGCACCTAAGCAGACTGCAGCAACACCTGTTGCACCACATTTTTATAGCTATTTTCTGTGCATTTGTGGCACATTTTTGGTGTGGTGCCATTCATTTGAATGCTCCAAAAATTATCCAAAGATGTAAGAAAATTTTAGCACAGAGTCAGGCACGTTTGGTGCTGCTATTTTTGCCACAAATTTAGTGTGTTTTAATGCTCAACAATTGCGGAAAAATCGCACCACGTTTGGGGTGCCATTAAAGAACAATGGCATCGCAAATGCGTCCCATGTTTGCAGCGATTCTGGAATCCAGTACGCTTGGAGCCTTGTAGTAAAGCATGTATTATAGTTTTGTTATACAAATTTGTGTGCAAATATTATTTAATATCTTTTAAAATGTACAACTAAAATGACACAACTTAATTATTAAAAGATTAGGTTTATTTTTCCAGAAGCATCATGATCGGTCTTGTATTTTTTTCTTTTTCAAGTGGATCTTAATCACTTGTAGCTAAAGATTGATTGACTGCCTGTTAATAAACATTAGCTTGTACATTGCCACTTGCTGATGAGTGGTTTGTGTGTGTTGCTCTCCACAGACAGAAGACGTCCTGAAGATTGATGGAGGGCCATGCTATTCAAACAGCAGGCGTTGCTGAGACAGAAGCTCTTTGTGCTAGGCAGTCTTGCTGTTGGAAGTCTCCTTTATCTAGTTGCCAGAGTTGGGAGTTTGGATAGGTGAGTACCATTTATTTACCCATATTCTTATTTACAATTAGGAACATCATAGCGTTTATAATATTTGTCTAAATCAGGTATGTCCATTGAAAATCATTTTAATATCTAGCATAACTACAATGTTTTTACATGGAAAATCAAAATGCTACATTAGAAACATGTTATATGGAAAATCATAGAATTGGTATTTTATGGTTCTCTTTCTATAGCTGCATCAATGTGTATTGTGAAATGCAAACTCTTTTCCTGATTTATCAAGAATTAACTAAATGATATGTATAATACAAATTAAATATGTGGAAATAGTTTCTGTATTACTACTTTAATTTGTTAAATTGGCCAAGACATATTTACTTTGTCTACAGATAGTCAGGCTGATATGTGTTCACTTTCTAGGATTTATATTTGGCTATCCATATTATAAATATGATTTATAAAACTATTCCCAATCCTGGATATGAACAATTCATGCTCAGGGCTTCAATCGAAGAACTGTATTACCTAGTTGATAAAGATCTCCAATTGTGGGTTTTACTATGCCATACTAAAATGGTACCTCATAAATTATATTATTATTAAACAGTTGTTCTCAATAGTGCTAATCACTAAAACAAATAAATATACTGCATATAAAATTATTAAATTGTCATAACTGTGTAATAACTTAACTGAAGAGTCCAAATATAAGAAGAAAGAAGAATGAAGAAGCTGTGATGGAAACAAGGGTCTTCAAAATTGCCAAGATGACACCATCCACTCTCATACTATGCTTATTGAAACAAATGTGACCTCATATTAAGAGTGGTCTATGTGTGCTTTCTTTACAATATCAGACCCAGCATCACAAAGGCAGGAATGCCACACCATGTACACATGCTACTAAGCATGCGCAGCCAATCGTCGGTCATTTTAGTCATTGGGAGGAGTTCATTCTTTTGGCGTCTCCCACGCCTGTTAACATGTTTGCTTTTAAACAGCGGACATGTGAGTGCAACTTTTATTTTCAATAGATTTTATTGAGTTTTATAGAGCGTTTAACAGAAATTGACAATATAAAGTATTTCACATACATTGATAAATCATTGGGCAAGGCATGAAGGTCCCTGCTTTCAGGGCCTTGTTCTACAGATATAGAGTGACTACAAAAGTTAAAGATGCCTTGGTCGATTTAATTCTACTAATTTCAGAATATTAGGTGCTACTCTGTACCCCCAGCCACCCCACCGGGGAACAAACTGTGGAAAGGGGGTACGGGGCAGCACTGCCCAATTTAACTCAGGTAAAAGTTGTTAAAGTTATAGTGTGTAATAGATTGACTGAACAACTGGAAGAAAAGGAAGGAACATATTACTTTGTAGTGACACTTGTACCAATAAAGAAAGAGAAAGGAAAACTAATTGTGGTAGCATTAGGAAATGTATGAAATAATGAGTCTCTATTTCGAACCAGCAACAGGTGGGGAGAAAAGTATCTCTATCCAGTACTATAAACCAAACCAATCTGACAACATGTATAACAATTCAGGTTATCCATTGACACCAATTGAGCTTGTATTTGTTTGCAGGCTAATATTTTTTCCTGGCGCCTCCATGGCAGCATACAGATGATAGATCTCCGCCTCCACTCCTCCCCTCGGACCAGTGAATAGCATAAATTAAAGAGGTAGACCCTCCCCCAATATTCTCCTTTTTTTCCTCATACCTCTGATCAGTGAAGAAGACAGCACCAGATCCATACCTCTGCTGATGAGCAGTTCCACCGGGTTAAGCCTCTCCCGGATGCAGTCCCTGTACTTGGGCCGCTATTAGCGCTAAAAAGTCAGGGAACCCTTTCTGCTGGTCTTTTGCAGTGTTTCCTCTCAGGAACGAAATCTGCCATTTTTCAAAAGGTTGGTGTATGCTGGTAGGGAAGCCTCAGGATCAGTTTATCTCCCCTTATCCTATCTTTACCCCCTTCCCTTCCCCCCCCCCCCCGTTTTCTTCCCCTCAGTATATTACCTTCTGGGTAGGTTCCTTTTAAATTTTCCTGCCATCTCTGTCTCCCCTCTGATGGCGGCCATCTTTTTTGGTGTGCAGGAGGGGGGGAAGGAGGATTCGTTCCTCTTTCGCTTCCGGGCCCTCTGGGGATCTTTTTTTTTTTCTTTTGATCTCTGCATTCCCCTCTTTCCTCCCTGCGCATCCTCCCGCACTTCCTTCCCGCCAGGCGGCGAATGGTGGGCTCCGGTGGCTTCCTCGTGCTGGTCGGAGCGACGGGGGCGGTGCGCACGTGCGATCGCGTCACCGAACGCTGCAGTGCTGCGCAGTAGCGGAGGGAGGCCCCGTCGGCCATCTTGGATGAGGGAAAAATGCTTTTTTTCCACTCTCCTCCTTGCCAGCGCTTGGGAGGGCCTGGAGTCTAATACCTTCCCCCTCCATGCCTTAAAGCCCCACTCTGCTGCAGCCTCTCAGCATTGTCCTCCTACACTCTGCTGACACCTGACTGCAGCCTCAGTATTCACTTTCTCTTGGTCTGGTAAGTTGCTGGAAATATTTTTAAAAAAAAGGAAAATGAAGAGTTTCTTTTTTGAATTTCTTGTTCCGTTTATTTATTTCTTCTAAGCTGATCCTGTCGCTGTACCTGCCATGAGCCATTCACCTTACGGGCAAGATCCGCAAAGATCCTTAAGATATGTGATCGCTGGCGTAAGTATTTAAAAAAAAAAAAAAAGAGCGCACTGTTTTAAAAAATAGAGAAACCCGGGAAAACTTTTTTCTATTACAGCCCTGTACGCTCAAGGAGTTCGAGGAGATCCTCCAGACATCATGACAGTCATCGGGATCGTAGTCCGGATTACAGGAGCTACTCTTCCCATCACAGATCTCCCAGAAGGTCCAGTTTCCAAAAACGTTACCGTTCTCGTTCCCCTGCTGAGCGTCCTTCTAGAAAGAAGTGCTGGGCTTGTGGGGCTACCCCTCTTCCGGACAAGCTGGTATGCAAAGGCTGCTTCGGAGATTATGCAGCGGACAGAGAGAGAGAAAGTGAGCAAGTTTTGGAGTTGCTCAAGAAAACCATGAAGGACTCTTTCTCTGAACTAGCGGCTATGAGACCTGAACAACCAACAGCTTATGAGGCTCTGCTTCCTGAGATAACCCAGAACGCCCCAGGTCCATCATCAGCCGGCACTCCCATTCCTCCCTCGGGTCAAGCCTCAAGGGATCCTCCACAGGAAGATCCCCCTGAGGATTCAGCTGAAGATTCAGAGCCATCCGGTTTCAGCTTTTCACTCGTCCAGCCCTTTATTCAGGTCGTCAAGGCGGCCATCAAATGGGAAGAACTGGAGGAGCAACCGCAAAAATCTAAAAAATATTTTCCTCACCTTAAGAAAAGGAAAATGGTATTCCCTATGATGAGTGAGATCAAGGAGGTGATGGAGGAGGAATGGAAGAAGACAGAGAAGAAGTTTTCTCTAGCCCGCTTTGGCAAGCTCTACCCCTTGTCTGAGTCTGACACTCAAGCCCTAGATTCTATGCCTGTCTTGGATGCAGCAGTAGTTCGGCTTGCAAAAAATATAATTCTCCTGATGGAGGACTTGGCGTATTTTAAAGATCCATTGGATAGACGCATAGACTTAGACCTCAAGAGGAGCTACCTGGCCGCGGGCGCAGCTTGCAAGCCTGCCATTGCCCTCACTTCAGTCTCCAACGCTATCCAAGCCTGGACTGAAAATGTAGAGTCAGCATTATGACAGGATGTCCCTAAGGAGGACATTATTAAGGCTCTGGAAGAATTGAAGATGTCAGCTGACTTTGTCGGGGAGGCGGCAATAGACACTATTCGCTGTTCCTCCCCTTCCATGCTGCACTCAGTAATGGCAAAGAGAGCTCTATGGCTGAAACCATGGGCAGCTGATTTAGCATCCAAGCAGAACTGATGCAAGATCCCATTTGATGGGAAGGCCCTCTTTGGAGAAAAGATGGAAAAAGCCATCTCTAGAGTCACAGGGGGGAAGTCCGGCTTACTCCCCCAGGATAGAAGAGCCAGACGAGCGACAGCCTATTCCTGAAGATTTAGGCAGTCAAGGTCTTCTAATTACAGGCAGTCTAGACAGTCTAGACAGTCCAGAGAGGGTACTGGAAGGGTACTCAATCCTCCTTTCTGGCAGCAAGGAAGAACAAGGTTTTGTCCATTCAGCAAGATCCAGCGAAGTCCTTTTGACATGAGGCCAGGCCAAACACCTCCAGTGGAAGCCAGGCTCAAGTGCTTTGCGCCAGTTTGGGCAGACATATGTCAGGATCAACGGGTCTTATCGACAATCCGCTATGGTAATTTCTGGACTTTCTTTCACCAGCCACCTCCAAATCATTTCAAGAGGACAGAAATCCCATCCTGTCCACAGAAAGCTCAGGCACTACTCCAGTTTGTCGCATTGCTCCAACTCCAGGGGGCAGCTATCCCGGTTCCCTGCTCAGATCAATTTACGGGGTTTTACTCCACCCTTTTTCTAGTTCCAAAGAAGACGGGAGGATGGAGACCGGTCATAGACTTGAAGGAGCTGAATCGACACATTTCCCTGAAGAGTTTCAAGATGGAATCCCTTCAGACAATGATTCAGGCAATTCAACCAGGGGACTGGGTTCTCTCAGTGGATTTAGAGGATGCCTATCTTCATGTCCCGATTCTAACTTCCTTTCAGAAGTTTCTGAGGTTCGCTGTAGGCCAGGTCCACCTTCAGTTTCAGTGTCTCCCATTCGGTTTGAGCACTGCTCCCAGGGTGTTCACAAAGGTGTTGATCTCAGTTCTGGCCCCCCTGAGAGAAAGGGGCTTACGAGTGTACCATTACCTAGACGATATCCTTCTCCTGGCAGACAACGAGAGTCAGCTTATCTCTCACAGAGATACTCTCCTACAGTCTCTCACGGAGCTAGGATGGCTCATAAATTACAAGAAGAGCCAGCTGGAGTCAACACAGCCAATAGTTTATCTGGGTGCACTATTCAACACCATACAGGGCACAATGTCTCTCCCTCCGGAGAAGGTCAGATTGATTATGTCCAAGATGTTGGGAATCATGAAGAAGTCACACCTGACAGCTACGCAGTGCCTCAGCCTGATAGGTACGATGTCAGCATGTATTCCTATGGTTCCCTGGTCACATTGGCATCTCCGGTACTTTCAGACGGGCTTTCTGTCTCAGTGGAGGAGGAAGCGCCTTTCACAAACAATTACGCTATCGCCAAGAATGCGCAGGAGCCTTCGTTGGTGGACAGTCCCACAGAGCCTTTCCAAAGCCCGGAATTTAGGTCCATCCTCTTGGACCATAGTTACATGCGATGCCAGCGGCCAGGGATGGGGAGCCCACTGTGGAGATCACAGAGTACAAGGAAGATGGCGGTTCAGGTCAGCAGGCCTGGTTTCAAACATTTTGGAATTAAGAGGCGCCTTTGCAGCACTAACTTCTCTAGCCCCACTCCTCAGGGGCCGCAGAGTCCTCCTACGCCTAGACAACAAGGCAGCTGTCTCCTATCTACAGAGGCAGGGGGGGACTCACAGCAGGTCTCTTCTGTTCGAAGTGGAGCCCATTATGTTATGGGCAGAAAGGAATCTGCTGGACCTCAGAGCAGCGTATCTACCGGGCAGACTAAACAGAGAGGCAGATTGCCTATCCAGGACTTTTCTGAGCAACAAGGAATGGGCCCTTCACCCACAGGTATTCCACCAGATTGCGAACATTTGGGAATATCCTCAGATAGACCTGTTTGCTTCTCCGGAGAATGCCAAGCTGCCTCGATTTGTCTCCCGTCAGCCTCATCCCCAGGCAGAGGAGGTGGAGGCACTATCATGCTCATGGAACTTCAGGGTGGCCTATGCCTTCCCACCTCGACCTCTCATATCGAGGTTTCTCCTCAGGCTTCGGAGGGAGCCAGTTCGGATTATAGCAGTTCTGCCGTATTGGCCCAAGGGACCTTGGTTCCCTCTAGCCACCAGTCTCTGCATGGAGGCCCTGTTGAGGTTGCCTCTATTTCCTCAGCTTCTGCTGCAGGGCAGGTCCACTCATCCGGATCCACGAGTCTTGGACTTACGAGTTTGGAGATTGAAAGGAGGAGGTTTTAGACCCTAGGGTGTTCCACTGAAGTAATTTCAACACTTCTTAAGGCTAGGAAGCCAACAACCAATGCTATATATGGCAAGATCTGGAACAAGTTTTTAACCTTCGGAGCAGGGGCAGACTTCAGCCCAGGTTCCCCCTCGGCAGTCAATATTCTGGCCTTCCTTCAGACAGGCCTTAACCTGGGGCTAGGTCTCAGCTCACTTGAAGTACAGATAGCAGCTTTGTCAGCGACAACTAGTACTAAATGGGCAGAACATCCTCTAGTAGTTACATTCCTCAAGGGTGTAATGAAGATCAGACCTCCAGTGATACATGCCTTCCCGCAATGGGACCTTTCCCTAGTTCTGGAGGCTCTAACCGAAGTACCTTTCATGCCCCTGGATCAGATCTTGATCTGGAACTTATCATTAAAAACAGCCTTCCTGCTGGCAATCACGTCTGGCAGAAGAATTTCTGAGCTCCATGCCTTAGGAATTGGGAGCAAACACGTTTCCTTTTTTCCGGACAGAGTGGAACTTTGTCCAGTTCGGGGATTCACCCCCAAAGTCACTTCAGTGAACCACCTGAGAGAGCCATGGGCCTTGCCAGTCTTCTCTGACTCCCATCCAGAAGTATGCCAAGGCTTGGACATCGCTACAGTCCTTAGGGCATACCTTGAGGCAACAGAAGGCTTCAGGTCCTCGAACAATCTATTCGTGATCCCTTAGGGTAAGAACAGAGGCAAGGAAGCCTCCAGTAGGACACTTGCATCATGGATTGTCAAGCTAATACAGAAGGTTTAGAAAACTAGAAATATGGATCCTCCAACACAGGTGAAGGCTCATTCCACAAGGGCAATTTCAGCCTTGTGGGCAGCAAGAGCAAATGTTTCTCTGGATACCATCTGCAGGGCTGCCACGTGGACATCACAGCATACCTTCCTACGGAATCGATCCAGGAGCCCTCATCACAGTAGAGTTCGGGAGAAGTACAGTCCAGAAAGCCCTGACTAGTTATTTGAAGCATTTCCCACCCTGGTGTAGCTAGTTATTTATCATCTGTATGCTGCCATGGAGGCGCCAGGAAAACGGAAAATTGTTTTATACTTACCATAATTTTCCTTTCCTGGTGCCAATCCATGGCAGCATATGCCCCCACCCTCGGTATTCTATTTTATGGAGAATATTGGGGGAGGGTCTATCTCTTTAATTTATGCTATTCACTGGTCCAAGGGGAGGAGTCAAGGCAGAGCTCTATCATCTGTATGCTGCAATGGATTGGCACCAGGAAAGGAAAATGAAGGTAAGTATGAAACAATTTTCCGTTTTCATACTCAGCCATCACATTGATCTGTCTGATGACTTCACTAATATCTGGTGCCTCAGTTGTTTTCCATTTGTGCATAGTTACAGGCCGGGCTGCCATAATTATCTGCATGGCTATCGGTCTTACTGAAGCGTGAAAAGATGACATATTAATGCCTAGAATAGCTTGTTCAATGTTTGGTTTAGTGACGCAACCAGCAACCCTTGAAATTAGTTTAAAGGTTTCTGCCCAGAAACGGCGGAGGTGAATGCAGGACCATACCATGTGTGAGAGAGTGCCTACCTGCAGGGCTGGCCCTACCATGGGTCCCGGTGGGACCATGGGACCCTAGTGGCAATTCCAAAGGGGTGGCAAACTGACGCCCAAGAAGAACACAGTGGCGGAACACCCGCCCGCTCGCTCACTACTTATTTTACTGTGGAGTGTGTGGGGTGGGGGACCGCTGCTTATCCCACTGTGAGAGCTGTCCGGTGACGCTGCTGTGGGTAATGGCAGAGCACTCTCTGCCACACCTGCACAGCGGACCCCCGCCACCCGCCCACTGTCCCCGCAGCTCCCCCATTGCTTCTGACAGATGCCAGTGTGAAGGGGAGGAGGAGCTGCCTACTGGGCATGGAGACCCCATGACGGAAGAGGGATCGCTGGAAGCATGGCTGCACTGAGAGCAAGTAACTGCCAGCCATTTCCACCACTGCTGCCTTTGTCTGACCGCTCCCCACCCACCACCCCCTGTGTCTAAACCCCCCACCACCCCCTGCCTATGTCTAAACCCCCCCACCACCCCCTGCCTGTGTCTAAACCCCTCCCACTACCCCTTGCCTGTGTCTAACCCCCCACCACCCCCTGCCCATGTCTAAACCCCCCACCACCCCCTGCCTGTCTCTAAACCCCCCACCACCCCCTGCCTGTGTCTAAACCCCTCACACCACCCCTGCCTGTTT
>BLSH010004284.1:494545-504935 GCA_018402905.1 Glandirana rugosa
GGGTTTTTATTTAGAGGCCCTGGACTACCCATACTACCCCTGCCTGTGTCTAAACCCCCCCCCACTAACCCTGCCTGCGTCTAGGAGTACAGGGCATTAATTTCAGAAAGCATTGGTCCCATCATTCCCATGGATTTTTCCATTAGATACAAAAGGTTTATCATGCTTCTAGTTGCATCTGGGGCTTGTCACCCAGAAACAAATCCTACCTGATCTGAGTTAATCAGGGTTGGTAAGATTTTTGCTAGTCTATTTGCTATCAATTTGGCGTAGACCTTCACGTCTACCTTTAACTACAATATAGGCCTGAAATTCTGTGGCGTGTTAGGTTCTTTGCCAGGCTTGGGGAGGGTAATAATAGTAGTTGTCAACATTTCAGAAGAAAAGCTGGCCCTGAACACAGCGGTATTGAAGATCTGAAGTACATGTGGTAAAAGTAAATCACTAAAAAAGTTGGTAATATTCAGAGGAATACCCATCAGGTCCCGGAGATTTATTTTTGGGTAGGCTTTTGATCAGGTTTGCTATTTCTGGTTCTGAAAATGGTTGATTTAATTTTAAGAGATCATTTTGGGAGATAGCGGGGAAAGATATTGACTCTAAAAATTCTAAAATAGCTTCATTTGAAGGTTGAGGAGTATTAGTGTCATTTTCAAGGTTGTATAATGATTCGTAGTAATCACTGAAAGCATCAGCAATTTATTTTGGGTTGAAAGTTTTGGCAACTGTTTTGGGGTTATGGATATAATTAATTTTTTATTTGTTCACTTTTTTGTTTATCTTTTAGTTGGGCAGCTAGAAGTTTCCCCGCTCTATTACCATATCTGTAGGATTGAGCTCTTAATGATCTGAGTGTTTTATCGTGTTGGGACAGTAAGAGGGATAAGTAGGCTCTTGCCTAGTTCAGAACAATTGTTCATGAGTGTTTTGTGAGGTGGAAATTTTGTTGCTATTTTCTAGGCAGGAGATGATTAAGAGAAGGTCTTTTAGCCGCTGTGACCTTTGCCGCTCTAGCAGAGAGTTGTAGAAGAAGACCTCTTGTATACACTTTATGGGAGTTCCACAATGTGAAGGGATCTTCGGCCGATGGGGCGTTAATTTGAAAAAAATATTTTAGAGATGTCACAATTTGTTTTTTATTTTCTGGTGGGGTCAATGTGTAAATGTCATTACACCAGCAGTTTGCCCTTTTCTCGATGCAAAGATCCCCCACAGTTATGGAGACTGGAGCATGGTCTGACCACATTATGCAGTGAATATCCGAGTTAGTAATTTTTTGGAGCAGGAACTTATCTACAAGAAATAAGTCTATCCTGGAGTAAGTATGGTGGGCATTGGAGGAGAAAGTGAGGTCTTTTTCTGCAGAATGCTGACATCTCCAGATGTCGTAGAGGTTGGAGGAGGAGATGAAGTGCTTCCAAGTAGCTCTATGTTTCTTGTGTCACTCTACGCCAGAAAGGTCTAAGTCCACATTGGGAATGGCATTAAAATCACCAAATATAACTACATGTCCTTGCTGCATAGAGACTACTTTTTTCCAAATTTAGTTTAAACAGATTTGTTTGGTGTTTGAAAGATATAAGTTGACTAAAGTATATTTGCTTTGGTTTATTTTGCAGATTAGGATGATAAATCTGCCTAAATTATCCACATGGGACTCTAGATGAAAGAAGTATACTGAGTCTTTAATGGAGATAGCCATTCCTCTTTTTTTGCAGGGACCGCTTGCTGTAAAGATGTGAGGGAATTTGTGATGTTGAAAGGTTGGAGGTTTACGTGAATCAAAGTGGGTCTCCTGATAGCAAATTACATCACTTTTAAGGTTGCAGGCCTCTTTCCACGCCAATTGCTTCTTAAATGGACTATTTAAACCTTTTACATTTAGTGAAGAGATATTGAAGGCCATGGCTGGAAGATGTAACAGGTCAGAAGGGTGGTAAATGGTCTGATTAAGAGTAAGGTTGATGGAGACAGTCACTGAGAGTTTTCTGGTGCTGGGTTTCCACATTCAGAGAATTGTAAAAGGTAATCCGAGACAGATGGAACGGATGAGCAGAAGTACACCTGGATGTTGAAGGCTTTGATTTAGAGCATGTTGGAGGGGATGCGTCACTACTGAAACACACACAAGAGGGATAGTGAGTGCAATTTTTAATGTACATTAAAGCTTTACAGTTTTACAATATCTATTTGTTTGGAGCATTTCTTCTATTTTATGTCTGGTATGACATCCTATTGAGGGCGAACTAAGCCAATGCATGGGAGTTTATGACAAATGTTGATGAGTCTGGAACTACTGCTCCTATTGTGGTGCTGTTTGATTACTCTCCTAGGAGGATCATTCCTGCCTTTGTGATGCTAGGACTGCTATGGTAAAGAAAGTGCACATAGGTCACCTTGGCTATCTTGAAGACTCGTGTTTCCATCACAGCTCACAGCTTGTGGGACTATTAATCATAATTTTTCTTTCTTCATATATTTGGACTTTTCAGTTATCTTTGGTCACACATTTAATAATTTTGTATGCACTATATTTATTTGATATTTTTTTCAAATCACAATTTAGGTATTGGAGCGGTGCACTATTGAATTTTGCATTTTGTTGAGTGTTGGGTATCAGGAGACGGTGCACAGTTGCTGTTTATATTTCCTTTTACCTTAGCGCAGGTTTGATTCTTATTGAATCACTAAAACAAGGCTGAGACTATTTACTATTAGAGAAAAGAAAGCAGTAACCAAAGTAGAGCTGTTGCACACAATGGGGTTGGTTTATTAAAGGTAAATCCACTGTGCACTACAAATGCACTGTAAGTGCACTTGGAAGTGTACTTCAAGTGCATTTGGAAGTGCAATCATGTAGATCTGAGGGGAACATATGAAATAAGGGGAAGCTGTGCTGATTTATATCATCCAATCATGTGCAATCAAAATTATGTTTTGTATTTTCCTTACTTGTCCCCCTCAGGTCTATAGTGACTGCACTTCCAAGTGCAATTGCAGTGCACTTATAGTGCACAGTGAATTTTCCTTTAGTAAATAACCCCCCATCCCGTCCAATCAGGTGTGATATTATGTTCTCTCAGGAAATCAAATATGAAATGTAATTTGGCATCATGGTCAGCAACCTGACTTGTTTTTCAGTTTTGTTTTTTTTATTCCACTTTTTTAAACAGGCTGTATATGTTTTTATTTTTCTAAAAAGACTGCACGTAACTAAGTGAACTATTTTTTGTACTACCATACTTTAGCATTAATATTTGAACACTAAAACATGCTGAGAACACATTGTGTAGGTGTTTGATTCTGTTATGTTATAAATTCCAAGAGCTGGTTTGTAACAAATGTGTTAAAGGCCAACTGAAGTCTCACACATTTTTTATTCTCTTTATTGTCGTGTAAGCTGGCATGTTATGATTTATGACTGATATTTGCTAGAAATTCCCTAAAAATACCTGTTTCTCTCAGTCAAAATGCTGCTTCCTGTTGTCCCCTCCTGTGCTCTCTACTGGCAGAGCTGAGTAACAGTCACACCCTTCAGCACAAGAGTCCTCACACAGACTAGTTTCACAGATAAGGGAAGAGGGTGTGTTTCACCAGCTGTGTGTGAATGATTAAGAGCATTGGCTCTTTTTAATGCCTATTTAGACACGCTGGGCATCTGCTATAGCTGGGAAAAGGAGTTATGACTAAAACATGGATGGTTGTAATATAATATTTATCTGACTACATATCTATTTCTATGAGTGAAAAAGAGGCAAAGATAAAGAGTGAGACAGAGATATTTTTGTTTATACAGGCTTTAAATATAGTTGTGCTTGCTCATAAGTTTACATACCCCAGCAGAATTTAAGATTTCTTGGCCATTTTTCAGAGAATATGAATGAGAACACAAAAACCTTTCTTTCACTCATGGTCATGGCTGAAGCCATTTATTATCAATCAATTGTGTTTACTCTGTTTAAATCATAATGACAACAGAAACTATCCAAATGACCCTGATCAAAAGTTTACATACCCTGGTGATTTTGGCCTGATAACATGCACACAAGTTGACACAAAGGGGTTTGAATGGTTATTAAAGGTAACCATCCTCACCTGTGATCTGTTTACTTGTAATTAGTGTGTGTGTATAAAAGGTCAATGAGTTTCTGGACTCCTGACAGACCCTTGCATCTTTCATCCAGTGCTGCACTGATGTTTCTGGATTCTGAGTCATTGGGAAAGCAAAAGAATTGTCAAAGGATCTGCGGGAAAAGGTAGTTGAACTGTATAAAACCAGAAAGGGATATAAAAAGATATCCAAGGAACTGAGAATGCCAATCAGCAGTGTTCAAACTCTAAACAAGAAGTAGAAAATGAGGGGTTCTGTTGAAACCAAATCACAGTCAGGTAGACCAACTAAAATTTCAGCCACAACTGCCAGGAAAACCATAAATGCTTCATTTGGAGAGGGTCAACAAGGCCTGTGAAACACGGAGGTGGAACGCTGATGTTTTGGGGGGGGGGGGATGAGCTACAAAGGCACAGGAAATTTTGTCAAAATTGATGGCAAGATGAATGCAGAATGTTATCAAAAAATACTGGAGGAACATTTGCATCTATCAGCCAGGAAGCTGCTCATGGGACGTACTTGGACATTCCAACATGACAATGATCCTAAACACAAGGCCAAGTCGACCTGTCATTGGCTACAGCAGAATAAAGTGAAGGTTCAGAAGTGGCCATCTCAGTCTCCTGACCTCAATATCATTGAGCCACTCTGGGGAGATCTCAAACATGCAGTTCATGCAAGACAACCCAAGAATTTCCAGGAACTGGAGGCTTTTTGCGAAGAGCAATGGGCTGTTTTACCATCTGAGAAGATAAAGAGCCTCATCCACAAATACCACAAAAGACTTCAAGCTGTTATTGATGTTAAAGGAGGCAATATACGGAATTAAGAACTGGGGTATGTAAACTTTTGATCAGGGTCATTTGGGTAATTTCTGTTGTCATTATGATTTAAAAAGCATAAACACAGTTGATTGATAATAAATGGCTTCAGCCAAACACTAACCATGAGTGAGAGAAAAGTTTTTGTGTTCTCATTCATATTCTCTGAAAAACGGCCAAGAAATCATAAATTCTGCTAGGGTATGTAAACTTATGAGCGCAACTGTATATACAGTACTGTGCAAAAGTTTTAGGCAGGTATGAAGAAACGTTGTAAAGTAAGAATGCTTTCAAAAATATATATTTTAATTGCTTGTTTTTATCAATTCACAAAATGCAAAGTGAGCAAACAGAAGAAAAATCTAAATAAAGCCAATATTTAATGTGACTACCCTTTTCTTCAATCCTGCATCAATTTGTACACTTGCACACTTTGTACACTTGTACAAAGTCAGGGATTTTGTAGGTTTAGATTGAGTTGTATGATTACCCATTTATACCAAGCAGGTGCCAATGATCATCAATTTCATATGTAGGTTGAAACACATTCATTAACTCAAACAGAAACGGCTGTGTAGGAGGCTTAAAGTGGTAGTAAACCCTCCTACCATTTTCAGCCAAGGAATCTGCCATCTTGGCCTCTGTTTAATATACAACTGTTATGATGCTGCACATGTGATCAGCTATGACATCAGCCATTGGATGGTTTGACATTTTGGTTTAGAGCACAACCAATGAGATTGTTACATTTCCGGCACGTGCCAGAAATGTAACTGGTTTTTAAACTGTTAAATGGATGGGTTTACTACCGCTTTAAAACTGGGTGAGGAACAGCCAAACTCTGCTACTAAGCTGACGTTGTGGAAGACAGTTTAATGAAAGACACATTTAACAGTTTAATGAAAGACACATAATGCTTACCTCCCTTCGACATCAGAAGATGTTGAGCATTGCCATCAGCACAGAACTGGCAGAAACCAGTGGGATCCAGGTACACCCATCTACTGTCTGGAGAAGTCTGGCCAGAGGTGGTCTTCATGGAAGAATTGCAACCAAAAGGCCATCCAACATGGAAACAAGGCTAGGAGACTAAACTATGCCTGGAAACATAGGAAATGGGGTGCAGAAAAATTTCAGCAGGTGTTCTGGACTGATGAGTTAAAATGTGAAATATTTGGCTGCAGCAGGAGGCAGTTCGAGAAGGGCCGGAGAGCAGTACAATAATGAGTGTCTGCAGGCAACAGTGAAGCATCGTGGAGGTTCCTTGCAAGTTCAGGGCAGCATTTCTGCAATTGGATTTGGAGATTTGGTGAGGATCAATGGTGTCCTCAATGCTGAGAAATGCAGGCAGATACTTATCCATGATGCCATACCATCAGGGAGGTGTGTGAGTGGCTCAATTTATTCTGCAGCAGAACAACATTTGCATTTTAAATAAAGAAATATTGGGAAAAAACAAAAAACTGTATAAGTGTACCTAGAAAGATTGAAGATGATGCTGTTTTGAAGGCTGAAGGGTGGTCACACCAAATATTGATTTGATTTGGATTTCTCTTAGGTTTACTTTCCATTTTGTTAATTGATAAAAATACACCTGCCTAAAATGTTTGCACTGTAGTGTATATGCAGTATAATCTCCAACAAGAAATTAAAGAAAAAATGACTTTTAATGTACCCAAAGCAAAGTGAAACTTAACTCTTCCAATCAACATTAATTATGTTTAATCCTTATGCTACTAGCCTTAGTAAATAGATAAGGAAGTACATTATATTTGTAAACTTTGTTTTACATTTCTTCAGTTATTTCCTGGTTTCACATTGATGTCATACATCTCAGAAGTCTTCATGGGCATTTTCTTTCCTTTTATCTGGAGGAGGGCAGGAGGGTGTCATGGCTGAGCTAAGGGCAGATGTATTCTAGGAAGTAAATGCTGCATGAATCATCTGTCCTTAGTCAAGATGGCCACTGCTAGAAATGCTATGGGGCGTTTTTCAAAAAGTCTTCTGAACAAAATAAAGCATGGATACATGGATGGGTGGGTGAATTTGCTTTGAGTATGAAAAATGAATTAAATAGTATTTTAGGTTTGTGGTGGTCAGATACAGTTACATATAAAAATATACATATTTGTATTACCTATTCAATTAATAATTGTGTATAAAACCATAGAGGCTTAGCCAGTTCATACATCACACATCCTCTATATCACATGTCCCCACTGTCTGCTGTTGATATTAAATATACACAAGTTTAAAATATTATTATATATAATATAGTATACAGTGCCTTGAAAAAATATTCATACCCCTTGAAATGTTCCACATTTTGTCATGTTACAACCAAAAACGTAAATGTATTTTATTGGGATTTTATATGATAGACCAACACAAAGTGGCACATGATTGTGAAGTGGAAGGAAAATGATAAATAGTTTTCAAAAATGTTTACAAATAAATATGTGAAAAGTGTGGCGTGCATTTGTATTCAGCCCCCCTGAGTTAATACTTTGTATAACCACATTTTGCTGCAATTACACCTGCAAATCTTTTTGGGGATGTCTCTACCAGCTTTATACATCTAGAGAGTGACATATTTGCCCATTCTTCTTTTCAAAATAGCTCAAGCTCTGTCAGATTGGATGGAGAGCATCTGTTAACAGCAATTTTCAAGTCTTGACACAAATTCTCAATTGGATTTAGGTCTGGACTTTAACTGGGCCAGTCTAACACAATGAATATACTTTGATTTAAACCATTCCATTGTAGCTCTGGCTGTATGTTTAGGATCATAGTCCTGCTGGAAGGTGAACCTCCACCCCAGTCTCAAGTCTTTTGCAGACTCTAAAAGGTTTTCTTCTAGGGTTGCCCTTAAGGCTGCGTTCACACCTATGTGAATTGAATGCGGGTTACACCGCATCCAGTCCCCAGGACACTTGAATGTTTGGTTCACATATGTGCGGTGCATTCACACTCAGCATTGCACAGAAAACATGTGCGTTTTCTGTGCAGTGTGGTGCCGATTCCAGGCACATTTTGTTCAATGGGAACGTATCTAATTCAGCGGTAGCTGATGCGCTGAGATTGGAGAGGAGCCGCTGAACAGCAGCTTCTCTCCTTCTCACAGACAACGGAGCTGGAATTCACACCGGACAAGTGGGAATCCAGCCTTATTTGGCTTCATCCATCTTCCTATCATCTCTAACCAGCTTCCCTGTCCCTGCTGAAGAAAAGCATCCCCATAACATGATGCTGCCACCACCATGTTTCACGGGGCGGATGGTGTGTTCAGGGTGATGTGCGGTGTTTGTTTTCTGCCACACATAATGTTTTGCTTTTAGGCCAAAAAGTTACATTTTGATCTCATCTCACCTCCTTCCACATTTGCTTCTCGCAAAACTGCTAACGGGACTTCTTATGGCTTTTTTTCAACAATGGCTTTTTCTTTCAACAATGGCTTTCTTCTTGCCACTCTTCCATAAAGGCCAGATTTGTGGAGTACACGATTAGTAGTTGTACTGTGAACAGATTCTCCCACCTGAGCTGTGGATCTCTGCAGCTCCTCCAGAGTTACCATGGACCTCTTGGCTGCCTCTCTGATTCATGCTCTCCTTGTCCAGCCTGTCAGTTTAGGCGGATGGTCATGTCTTGGTAGGTTTGCAGTTCTGCCATACTCTTACCATTTTCAGATAATGGATTAAACAGTACTCTGTGAGATTTTCAAAGCTTGGGATATTTTTGTAACCTAACCTTGCTTTAAACTTCTCCACAACTTTATCCCTGACCTATCTGGTGTGTTCCTTGGCCTTCATGATTCTGTTTGTTCACTATGGTTCTCTAACAAACCTCTGAGGGCTTCACAGAACAGCTGTATTTATACTGAGATTAAATTACACACAGATGGACTCTATTTACTAATTAGGTGACTTCTGAAAGCAATTGGTTGCACTAGAATTTAGTTAGGGGTATCAGAGTAAATGGGGCTGAATACAAATGAATGCCATACTTTTCATATATTTATTTGTAAAACATTTTGAGAACCATTTATCATTTTCCTTCCACTTCACAATTATGTGCCATTTTGTGTTGGTCTATCACATAAAATCCCAATAAAATACATTTACGTTTTTGGTTGTAACATAACAAAATGTGGACAATTTCAAGGGGTATGAATACCTTTTCAAGGCACTGTATATAAATAAACAGTATATAAATATTAAATGAATAATTTTTTTTAAAAAAAAGTATATTTAAAAGACTGATTTTGTGTTACGTGTATCTTAAAAGTAATTGTTCTTTACATTTCTCCTTGGAGGTATTGTAATGTAGATATAGCACCCTTTACTACAAATTCACCTGCACCTGCACCTTATTTGATAAAAATCTTTAATGTGGGTACTAGTATCCTTTTATGCAATTATCTGCAGAATGACTCAGGATAATTACAGCTTAATACAATTTGCAAATCAGAGAAATGAGGCTTGCCGAGATATCCTTCGAATATGCGCTTTTTTCTTTTTTGCTTGATCTTCCAGCCACTTTGAAATGTAATTAGTCCTGTTTACCTTTATTTCATTACAGGCTACCACCGATTTGCCCAATTGAAGGTCGATTCAGTCCACAAAGTCAGGATGCGGCTACTCTCCGTGCTATGCAGTATAAGAGAGGACTCTTACATGAATTTCGTAAAGGCAATGCAACTAAAGAACAAATTCTCCTCCACAATTTGGTCCAGCAGTTACCAAAGGCAATTATCATCGGTGTGAGGAAAGGAGGAACTAGAGCCTTACTTGAGATGCTTAATCTCCATCCTGCAGTTGTCAAGGCCTCTCAAGAAATACATTTTTTTGATAATGATGAGAACTACGCCAAGGGTATTGAATGGTACAGAAAAAAGATGCCCTTCTCTCACCCACACCAAATTACTATTGAAAAAAGCCCTGCATATTTCATCACAGATGAGGTTCCAGAAAGGATTTATAAGATGAACTCTTCCATTAAGTTACTAATCATTGTTAGGGAACCAACGACAAGAGCCATTTCTGACTACACACAGGTGTTGGAGGGAAAAGAGAGGAAGAACAAGACTTATTATAAGTTTGAAAAAATGGCCATGGATCCCAACACCTGTGAGGTGAACACTAAGTACAAAGCAGTGAGGACCAGTATCTACACAAAGCATTTAGAAAGGTGGCTGAAGTATTTTCCCATTGAACAGTTTCACATTGTTGACGGGGATCGACTGATCACAGAACCATTGCCAGAACTACAGCTGGTGGAAAAGTTTCTTAATCTGCCACCTAGGATAAGTCAATACAACCTGTATTTTAATGCTACCAGGGGATTCTACTGCTTGCGTTTTAACATTGTCTTTAATAAGTGCCTGGCAGGTAGCAAGGGACGCATACATCCTGAGGTTGACCCCTCGGTTATTACCAAATTGCACAAATTCTTTCATCCT
>BLSH010004284.1:505802-549481 GCA_018402905.1 Glandirana rugosa
CAAAGATCGGACTTATTTACTTTTGCTTACGTAGGAGATGTTGGCTACTGACCATTCGACGTTATATTATCTAAAAATACAACAAATCTGTGTAAAATGTTTCGTTGTGTATAAATATATTTTATAGACCTCATAAATTAAAAAATTCTACTTAAACGTCAAGACTCTTCTGATGGATATCGTTATGTCGATAACTTTGAAGATAACTTCCTGTGATTGTCGGAAACAAATGGTCGGGAATCAGATTCCGACGTAAGTGTGTCCCCGCTGGGCTGAAACTGCGCTGAAACGATCCGTTAAAGTCGCGCTGAAAGTCGCGCTGAAGGTCCCTGAACTCCGTCGTGTTGTAAAGTCGCCTCAAGTCCCTGGAAGTCGCGCTGAAAGTCGCGCTGAAATTGCCTAGCAAAGTCGCGTCAAAGTCGGGTCGCCCCTGTGTGAATGCAGCCTTAGACTAAGGGCTGGTAAACAAAGGCTGTTAGTGTCCTTCAATAGAAGTTTCAATAGCTGTATTGCTATAGGTAGTCTTCTCAGAACTGCAAATTCATCTTAAAAAATTAAATACTCCAGATATTTTATATAAATATGTGTTGCTTTGTAAAATGTGTCTAAACAACATAAAAATCTATTATATTGCAGCTTACCAGTCATCGGTTGTAGAGGATGCATTCGTTTTCATTTATTCAGGCTAGAAACATTTTCAGCAAGCACAAAAAATACCTGTTACTCTATACAGAAATGCTGCACCCCAATCAGTTTATGAGTTTAACATAAAGCACAAACATTTCTTTCTTGTGTAAACTACTAGTCCCATCGATCCATTATGAAATGGATATGAACAAAGGCAGATATGTTTGTAATCCAGCCTGCATGAAAACTATGGCTGCCCTCGTAGATTTAATGGAGAAAAAAAGCTTAAACACAAACAGGCAGGAAGTGTGTTATCCACAGGATTACCAGGTGAAAATAAAACCTAAAAAAGCTTGAAGAAAGAAAAGTAATATAGCCACTACATTTTATGGTTATGTAAGCAGCAATATATTATATTTTTATTTGAGGTTTAGATATGCTTAAAAAACAGAGAGAACAGTAATATTGGAGCTGGTGTTGTTGACATATTTTTAAAGCTCAAGTTCCAAAGTTGACATGTCCTACCCTGCCCTACCTCTTGAGTCTAATCTGAAAGATGTATTGCAGAAAGGAAGTTCAGACATTTCAAACTTCAATGGTAGCCTGATTGTTGTGGTTCCTAACTCACTAATTGGAGAATCAGGATGAAATTTTGTAGTTTTTAGAACAAGTAAGCAAGTACAGTTACCATATTTCTATTCTCTTGGGTTCACTTTAAACTATTGTGCATTTTCTGTAAATATACACTTTGAGTCATAACTGTATTATTTAACTGAAAGCACGTATTTGACACAGCTCACATTTTTTATTTGCCTGCTGTTTTATTGTTTGATCATTTTATTTCATTTACATATTTTAATCTGCTCCATCTAGTGGCCATCTTTATATCAGGGAATGTTGTTAACATCCTGCCTATCTTTTACCTAAGAGCAGACGCCATCAAATATCTGCTATTTATAATTTTATTAGCCATAAAAGCTTCCTATGTGCCCCTCTCTGATTTCACTTCACTTTGTTACTGAGGCATGGTTTTCTCTGACTTCATGGCAAGGTCAGCCACCCCCTGACTGCTTCAGTGTCCCAATAAGGACACCTTCACTGCACAGTATAAAATCAGTTGGTATGACTAGGCTATGAAGTCATGGAATGTTAGGTTATACAAAGAGTAATAATTATGCAACAAGCAGAAAACCATGGCTGCTATCATTTTCATTGATGTGTGCAGTAATCATACATTTGATTGGCTGCTATGGGTTGCTGTACTCTAAACATAGTCATGTTATTAAACACTTGAGTCCCCAGTGCTGTTTAAACTGGGCTAGCAGTTAATTTTCATAGCGCCATTTTTAAATGGTACCTGGTCTAGATTGAGCAACCAACGCTATAAATACCAGACAACAGTGACAGCCATAATCCAGCATTAGGCCTTGAGATCCTGCTACAGATGTTCAGTTAGAGTGCTCCATAGCAGCACAGTAAAAAACCTTCACATGATCTATAAAGATGAAGCGTTGTGTTGTGACCAGTGATGTCACAGCACTTCGGTCCGGAAACCATCTATACCTAGGGCAGAACTGGTTTCAACTTTGCCAAGATTTGCCTTGCAGCAACATATGAATGGAATGGCTATCTATTGCTGGTTGATTACAGTGACAATTTGGTCAACATTTCATGGGGGCTGGATCAGCTTTCTCAAAGAAAAAAAGTATACAAAATGAATTTAAAAAGATAAGTAATTTAATTAATCAATCAAAAAAAGGAAAAATATTGATTCTCCTATTTTAATCCCAAAGTCCCAACAATTACATTGAAGGCTCTGAAAGTAATTTGTGTTTATTACTGGAGCATTAAATGCTCACGTGAGTGCAATGTCATTCAGAATTTTGCAAAATTGGGAAAATGTTTCTGTTAATTTGCATCTGCACAAACTCAACGTGTTCTTATTTAATGCTATAATAAAGCTGAACTCCAGGTAAACAGCCAAATACACAATGAAATACATATATAGGAACTGTTTTATCTGCCAAAGGATTTTTATTTCTGCATATCCAGTTCCAATATTTACACAGCTCTGCCATACCACATAGCCTGTGTGACAGGGGAGAAGATGTAAGTTTGCTCTGATGCCATTTGGTAATTCTTACAGGTCCACTTTTCAACCCCATACTGTGACTAGACAGCAAAAGGAAATACAGCAGACTGATGAGCATATCTCTCTGTCACTTTGCTCTCTCTATTCCTATCAGCTTGCTATTTGCACTGCAGCACAACTGATTGGCTCCTTGTACTGCTTCTGTTGAACCTTATCTGAGCTCTGCTAGATAGGGACTGCAAGGGGCTAATACCAAGTCTATAGCATAAAACCAACAAAACATCTTCTTATCTGAGCCACTAACTAAGCTTATGTTAGTTCCTGACAAATAAGGTGCCCCCTAATGGGTTCCAAAAAACAAATATGTAGCTCTTATACCTGGTATGCATTCTATCAGCTATCAGTCTTTTCACCCAGCAGAAGGCTCCTAATGCAGAGAGAGACAGAATGAGTGAGTAAGCCTTGAGCATCATTCAGCTCAGAAACATAAGACCCTGTGGACAGCTAATTAATAAGGTCTGGTTACCAGGTAAGACGTGGATCTAGGACTACATGGTTTATCCCACCCAAGGCCCTACAAAGCCTATGGGCTTCTGGAGCCAGATTAGCACTTAATAGGATCTGAGAAAACAATGAAGTTTGTTTCCTCCACAGCAGACACAAATTCTGGAGCCCCTGTGAAACCTAAAAGAAACGTGTGCTGCATTCAAAATCCTGCCACCCTATCAGGTTAAACCCCTTTCTGTACCAAAATTACATATAGTATGTTAAGGAATACTGCAAAAGCAAAAAGTTATAAGGTATGGAACTGAGGTATTTCCAAAATGAAAAAAAAAAACACTCTGGTACCCAAGGGGGGTAAAGGAGAGCAAGGGCTCTGTGACTCAAGTGTTTATACTGTACATCTCTAAATTGATTTCCATCCAAGTGCTCTCTGTCTTAGTCTTAATCCTATTATACCTACTAGCTTATTTTAAAGAACAGTAATAATGTTTATTCTGGTAGAAGGTGATTTTTAACGGCATAAAGACAAGCAATAAAGCACAACTGAATGTCTCTCTTAGGTTATCAAAAGAGTCCCAAAACACTGGGAAGTGGTATGTACCCTAGGTAAACATGTGTCCACCACCTCCATATTTACACAGACTCCAGATAAATCCACATTTAAGCTACCTGTACATGGGTTCTAATTCAATGACTCTACATGATCTTCATTTGGTTAGAATAAATTACATCCCGTCATCATATTTAGGTGTTTATTAAATGCTCAGACCAGCACACCCGCTGTGCACATGCAGTTGTTTTTTGGCAAAATTCCTTGTATTTCTATGCACCTACATTTTGTTAGGTAACAAAAGCAAATGCCCATATACAATGGAGCCTAGACCTTCACATAAACCACTGGTTTCACAGGTTCATGTAAAGCATCCCTCCCCAGGGTCACATACTGACCTTTCCTTTTCTCCCTCACCACTCCATGAAGATATTGGAAGCAAAGAAAGGCAATCCTGAGTAAATTCTGAGTTTATTTAGTCTGAGCTTACATTGGACTAAAATCTCTCTTCATCTAACAGTGCTGATGCTTGATAACTGGTCCAGCACCTTCTCATGGAGAGAGTTACTTCACCATACCTGGACTGGAAGCATAGTATCAGGTATTTTCTTTACTCCAAATAGCAGAATGGAAGCGTGCAAAGGAAAGGTGATTTTGTGCTGCTAACGAAAGGGTATTAGCAGCCCAATAGCCTCTGTGTTAGGCTGTAAACACGCCTATTTTGGTGCTTTTTTTCCAATGGGTTTTTGTTTAAAATCAATATAAGTGCATTGGAATGCATATCAAATTGCACCAGTACGCATTGCCTTGTGTTTAAATGTACATTGCAATGTAGTTTGTAGTGTACATTAGTGCAAGTTGATGTGCATCAGGAGTTACATCTGGTATCAACATTCTTCCTGATGCTTTTCTATTGATTTCAATGGAAAACACATCAGGCAAAAATGCAAAGCTACGTTTCCAGGCTTACGTTTTAACAAACCCAAAAGGCAACAGGTTATTCTTCTGTGGCTGTGCTGATCCAGATGGAGACAAGGATTGGATATTGTACCCATACATATTAGCCCTTAAAACCAGAAGCTGTTGTTTTGTTAAAGGTCAGTCATGAAAACGGGGCCTGATATTGTACCATACTGATACAATACAAAATAAGTCCCTTAATCATATGTGTTAGTGTATATGCTGTAAATCAAACAATAAATATCAAAAAAATATTTATAAAATCAGAAATAACTGAAAGATTCATGTGTATACAGGATATTTATTTCACACAGTGTTCTGGATCTCTGCCTACAGAACCTAAACACATAGCATAAGTTGAAACCATCTACTTACTCTTAAAGGAAAACTGTCCCCTCAAAATGCATTACTTATATTTAAATATACTATGAGATATTAAGCAACTTTGCATATATAACCTCTTAATTCTGCCTTTTCCCTCTGCTTTGAGAGCTATCAGTTATCAAAGCCAGGCCAGTGTAAACATTACTGTATTTGTACTCAATTTGTGTGCATCTGCATTGTAACTGTAGACAAGGACTGTAAAAAAGGGTTTCTGCTCCACATATGATAAGATTTTTATACTGCGTTTTACTCTTTTAATTAATGGAGATCCCAGCCTTCTGTGTGAGTTTAGTTATGTTCTGCCTATCTCATTTGATTCCAGACGGTCAATTATGGAAAATAGAATGCACATCTAGAGGAAGTGCTGATGCCTTCCATGTTTCTAGTTCTAAACTGGAGATAGGTTCTTTACACTGTAGCTAAACTCAACAGTTTATGATCTCTAGCAATTACATGAGTGCACTGCAGGATAGAAATAACCATTCTGGCTTCAGACACTGTAGACATGGATTCAAAGCAGCTTGTGATTTGGATGTCTTCTTCTGTAGGCACAGACACTTTAAATGGGATTTTCAATTTTTTCAGTGAAAATAAATGAATAAATAAATGCACCTATTTGTCAAAAGAGCAAATGTACATTTATTATTTTTTTGCATTTGAGCCTGCAAAGCGTTGCACCCACGATCAGTGGATCACAAGTGCAATGCTCTGGCTCCTGAAAACTATTTCTCCAGCCCCTGCTGGAGAAGGAGTCTTCAGCTAAAGAGCTGGAGGAAGTATCAGTGGACATCGCCATATTTGTGCTCCATTAAGGACTACAAGTCTCTCTACTGTGGTGGCAGTATTTTCATTCACAACTTTCAGTATAAAGTTGACAAAATGCTGCAGGGATTAGAACCCCACAATCCTGTAAAGGAAAGGAGGGGGTTGGGAGGCTGTGCATGCTGACCATGATTCATGTTACACCGTAAATATAGGTGTAACATAAAACATGGTCAGAATGGTGGAATTATCTTCAATTAAAAAAGGACAATGTCTTGGTAGTTTTCAAAGCACAAACAACAAGGTCAATTTTTGGTGCGTATTTCTGGGTATTATAAAATACAGCTAAACCATAAGCTGCTTACTCACCCCTAGATCAGGTCATCTGAGTTTAACCTTTTGTGGCAATGGGCAGGCTGATTTGCAGCAGGCATAAGCCCAAGAAAGTGGTGGTCACTTTTATTGTGCAGGAGATGTTAGAAAGGCTGAATTAACATGTAGTAATGGGGACCTTGGCAGGAAGTATTGACCATTGCCTAGTGCCTAAACTAATGGGCAGATGCCAGGGGGAATGCAGGGTGCTGAAGTTGGGCAACCAAGATTTGAATGTTCATATCACGGTCATGCAAATGTAATGCATACATTACATTGCAACAGTTCAAATTCTACTCCAACATCATGGGCATTTAGCATCTGTATGAATTAAGCCAAATGGTTGCTCAGGAGCCACATGTACACTGACTGAGCCCACAAACATCTTTATTCCTGAGTTTTCAATATTCAAGGAGATAATTATTGGATAGAAAAATTGCTGGCAGCTCATCCAAGTGCTGAATTCTAGCAGATAATGACTAACACCAGCCTTTCCTGCAGATGATCTGCATGTGTTTGGGCACCTTATAATAAAAATGTTAAATATTTCCAGTGAAGAGAATACTATTTTCATATTAATCAAACAGTGCGTGTCTTTTCCTGTTCCAAAGTTCCTGTGGTGAATTTGCACTAGTAGTTCATAGTACAAGTACCTGTCACTCGTAGCATGTTGACTATATCAGAAGACATACTGTATCATTCCCCTTAATACGTGTTTGTCTACTGGAAGAATATGATGTATATATTGTAAATTTTATTGTACATATCGGTTTCACATTAAGTAATTATATTTTGTAAAACTAAGTATGACTCTTTAAATTATTGTGAAAAGTTTTATTGTGGTTATTTAAAATGGAATGAATTAAATCACTACATGTAGATTTCTTTGAATTTGTCTTTCATTTATGGGCACTGCTAAAAATAAACAAAGGACACAGGAAAAATACTGTCATCTTTTAATAAGTTGAATGGCCTTTTTGCATAAGAGTGAAGAAAAATGATGTGTGGTAACCAAGAACAATCAACTAAATTGTGCCTTTCAACATTGCATGGTAATTTGAACAATGGAAAATTATTGTTAAATAGCTGATATGGTTTAGTTGAAGCATACCCAGATACAGGGCACTGCACCAAACCTTTCCCCCTTGGTATTCACAGGCTATTCAGGTGCTGGTTCCTTGCAGCTAGTCTCTGCTACAACAAGGAATATTGAAAGATAAGAGTCATACTTCTAAATTCATCTTGGTGCCCTAGGCTGTCCATATGCAGAGCACATTTCTTTCAAGAAAATCATTTGGGGGAAGGGGGATAATGGTGTGGGGTTGTTTTTCAGGGATTGAGCTTGGCCCCTTAGTTCCAGTGAAGGGAACACTTAAGACATCAGCATACCAAGACAATTTGTACAATTTCATGCTCCCAACTTTGTGGAACCAGTTAGGGGATGGCCCTTCCAGTTCCAACATGACTGCGCACCAGTGCACAAAGCAAGGTCCATAAAGACATGGATGAGTGAGTTTGGGGTGGAGGAACTTGACTGGCCAGCACAGAGTTCTAACCTAAACCTGATAGACCACCTTTGGGATGAATTAGAGCGGAGACTGCGAGCCAAGCCTTTATGTCCACTTAAGTGCCTGACCTCACAAATGCACTTCTGGAAGAATGGTCAAACATTCCCATAGACACACTTCTAAACCTTATGGACAGCCTTCCCAAAAGAGTTGAAGCTGTTATAGCTGCAAAGGGTGGGCAAATCCATATCGAACCCTGCGGACTAAGACTGGGATGCCATTAAAGTGCATGTGTGTGTAAAGGCAGGTGTCACAATACTTTTGACAATATAGTGTATATATCATACAGTATTAGGTATCCAATAAATAACAATAGCAATATATTGCAGTGGGTCTTCTATAAAACAGTAAATCTTCTATGCAGTGAAACAAAAATGTGTAATTTAGATAAAAATAATAAAATTGTATCCCTATTAATAAATCAAGAAAAGTTATGAATCAGAAAATTTTAAATGAGAAAATTATAAATGAACTTGTGTCTGTGTACCTAAATCAAAAAAGTAATGACCAGGGGAGGGCTGGCAACCTTAGGCCTGGGGGGCAAGTCCATTCAACTGTGTCCCATTTGACCACCAAATCAGCTCACCATCCATGCCCACCTGGTTTTTCAATGCAGCCTCACCAGTGCCCATCAGTGCAGCCCCATAAGTGCCTATCAATGCAGCCTCATCAGTGCCCATCAGTGCAGCCTGATCAGTGCCCATCAATGCAGCCTCATCAGTGCCCATCAATGCAGCCTCATCAATGCCCATCCGTGCAGCCTGATCAGTGGCCATCAGTGCAGCCTGATCAGTGCCCATCAGTGCAGTCTCACCAGTGCCCATCAGCTCAGCCTGATCAGTGTCAAGCAATGCAGCCTGATCAGTGCCCATCAGTGCAGCCTCACCAGTGCCCATTAGCTTAGCCTGATCAGTGCCCATCAATGCAGCCTCATCAGTGCCCATTAATGCAGCCTCATCAGTGCCCATCAATACAGCCTTATCAGTGCCCATAAATTCAGTCTCACCAGTGCCTATCAGTGCAGCCTGGTCAGTGCCCATCAATGCAGCCTGATCAGTGCCCATCAATGTATCCTCACCAGCGCCCATCAGTACAGCCTCATCAGTGCCCATCAGTGCAGCCTCACCAGTGCCCAACCAATGCAGCCTCACCAGTGCCCATCAATGCAGCCTGATCAGTGCCCATGAATGCAGCCTGATCAGTGCCCATCAGCACAGAGTGATCAGTGACCATCAATGCAGCCTGATCAGTGCCCATCAGTGCAGCCTCACCAGTGCCCATTAGCTTAGCCTGATCAGTGCCCATCAATGCAGCCTCATCAGTGCCCATCAATACAGCCTTATCAGTGCCCATAAATTCAGTCTCACCAGTGCCTATCAGTGCAGCCTGGTCAGTGCCCATCAATGCAGCCTGATCAGTGCCCATCAATGTATCCTCACCAGCGCCCATCAGTACAGCCTCATCAGTGCCCATCAGTGCAGCCTCACCAGTGCCCAACCAATGCAGCCTCACCAGTGCCCATCAATGCAGCCTGATCAGTGCCCATGAATGCAGCCTGATCAGTGCCCATCAGCACAGAGTGATCAGTGACCATCAATGCAGCCTGATCAGTGCCCATCCAATGCAGCCTCATCAGTGCCCATCAATGCAGCCCCACCAGGGCCCATCAATGCAACATCACCAGTGCCCATCAATGCAACCTAATCAGTGCCTGCCCATTAGCGCAGCCTCACCAGTGCCCATCAATGCAGCCTGATCAGTGCCCACCAATGCAGCCTCACCAGTTCCTATGCAATGTAGCCTCACCAGTGCCCATCAGTGCAGCCTCATCCAGTGTCCATCAATGCAGCATGATCAGTGCCCATCAATGCAGCTTCACCAGTGCCCATCAATGCAGCCTGATCAGTGCCCATCAATGCAGCCTCACCAGTGCCCATCAATGCAGCCTGATCAGGGCCCACCATTGCAGCCTTATCAGTGCCCATCAATGCAGCCTCACCAGTGCCCATCAATGCAACCTAATCAGTGCCCATTAGGGCAGCCTCATCAGTGCCCATCAAGGCAGCCTCACCAGTGCCCATCAATGCAGCCTGATCACTGGGGCAAGTAAATGGGGTGTATGGGGGGAGATGGGATGGGGGTCAGCTGGGGGTGTCGGGGCCTCTCACCTGGCAGCTCAGCTCAGCAGGTCCTTGTATACCATCGCCTCCTGGGGTGGTGATGCTTCCAGTCCTGGACCTGGGGTCAAGTTGCAGCCAGCGTCCTGCTCCACAGTCCGAGACAGTCACGTGTGTCCCGACTCCCTGACGCACCTGCCTGCCTCCAAGACTTAGGTCCCCGGGAGTTGTAGATTTCTTTGCACTGCACTCAGTTCTCCACCCACCGGGAGCTTGAGCGCAGACTACAACTCGCAGAATGCAGCAGCGGCCGGCCACTGCGGCCATGCCCCCACCCCGACTTCCTAGAGAAGAAAAAAATGGCAGCAGGCAGCAGCTGTCGGCCACCAGCCATTTTCAACATAATTTAGGGTGGCCTGGGGGGCAATTTCCACCCTGCCCCCCCCGGCCCAGCAGGCCCCTGACCACCATCTTGTTAATCAATCACACCACGTCCACTTCACTAACTGCCTCCAAAAATTACTGATAACCCTCACATATTTAAAAAAAAGGGACATCTAGTGTTCTAGATTAAAAATGTAATTTATTGAGCCACTCAAAATTGCACTTACATTAAGCAGGTAGCGTATAAGCATGAAAATAATCAGTGATATTCGTAGTTGTACAGTACTGTGCTAAAGTTTTAGGCAGGTGTGAAGAAATGCTGTAAAGTAAGAATGCTTTCAAAAATATATACTCAAATTGTTTATTTTATCACTTTATTAAATGCAAAGTCACTGAACAGAAGAAAAATCTAAATAAAATCAATATTTGGTGTGACTACCCTTTGGCTTAAAACCAGCATCAATTCTTCTAGATACATGTGCACGCAGTTTTTGAAGGAACTCGGCAGGTAGGTTGTTCCAAACATCCTGGAGAACTAACCACAGATTTTCTGTGAATGTAGGCTGCCTTAAATCCGTCTCTTCATGTAATCCCACAATGATGTTGAGATCAGGGCTCTGTGGGAGCCAAACCATCACTTATAGAACTCCTTGTTCTTCTTCACACTTAACCATTTCATCCCTGGAAGGATTTCACACTTTAGGACCAGAGCACTTTTTTCAATTTGGCACTACGCTGCTTTAACTGTTAATTGCGCGGTCTTGCAATGCTGTACCCAAACAGCATCCTTTTGCGTCCTTTTTTTCCCACAAATAGAGCTTTCATTTGGTGGTATTTGATCACCTCTGTGGTTTTTATTTTTTGTGATATAAACCAAAAAATACTGAAAATTTTGAAAAAAATTATATTTTCTACTTTTTGTCATTAGAAAAATACAATAAACTAAAATTTAGTCATACATTTTTGCCAAAATGCATTCAGCCACATGTCTCTGGTAAAAAAAAAGTAATTTAGCATATATTTATTGGTTTGCGCAAAAGTTATAGCCTCTACAAACTAGGGTACATTTTCTGGAATTTACGCAGCTATTATTTTATGACCACCTATCTTATTTCCTGAGGTGCTATACTGGAGGGGCAGTACAACCCCCCCCCCCCACAAATGACCCCATTTTGGAAAGTAAACACCCCAAGGAATTAGTTGAGAGGCATGTTGAGCCCATTGAATATTTTATTTTTTTGTCACAAGTGATTGAGTATATTGCTCACACATGCCATGGGTATATGTGGAATTACACCCCAAAATACATTCTGCTGCTTCTCCTAAGTATGGGGATACCACATGTGTGAGACTTTTTGGGAGCCTAGCAGCGTACAGGACCCCAAAAACCAATCAACGCCTTCAGGATTTCTACGAGCAAAAACTTTTGATTTGATTCCACACTACCTATCACAGTTTTGGAGGCCATGAAATGCCCAGATAGCACAACCCCCCCCCCCCCCCCAAATGACCCTATTTTGGAAAGTAGACACACCAAGCTATTTTCTGAGAGGCATGTTGAGTCCATGGAATATTTAATTTTTTTGTCACAAGTGATTGAAAAATGACAAAAGAAAAAATACACAAAGTTGAAACTGAAATTATATATTGCTCACACATGCTATGGGTATATGTGGAATTACACCCCATAATACATTCTGCTGCTTCTCCTGAATACGGGGATACCATATGTGTGAGACTTTTTTGGCAGTCTAGCCGCGTACAGAACCCCGAAAACCAATCACCGCCTTCAGGATTTCTAAAGATGAAAATTGCTGACTTCACCGCACACTACCTATCATAGTTTCGGAGGCCACAAAATGTCGAGCTAGCACAACCCCCCCCCCCCCCCAATGACCCCATTTTGGAAAGTAGACGCAAAGCATGTTGAGTCCATGGAATATTTTATATTTCACCTTCAGGCTTTCTAAGGGCGTACATTTTTGATTTCACTCCTCACTACCTATCACAGTTTCAGAGGCCATGGAATGTCCAGATAGCACAACCCCCCCACCCCCCAAATGACCCTATTTTGTAAAGTAGACACTCCAAGCTATGTGCTGAGAGGCACGTTGAGTATTTTGCATATCTCGTTTTTTGTCACAAAGTTTTGAAATTTGAAAAAAGAGAAAAAAATACATTTTCCTTTACTTTCTTAATTTTCCAAAACAAATGAGAGCTGCAAAATACTCACCATGCCTCTTAGCAAATACCTTGGGGTGTCTACTTTCCAAAATGGGGTCATTTGGGGGGCTTTTGTGCTATCTTGACATTTCGGGGCCTCCGAAACCGTGATAGGTAGTGAGGAGTAAAATCACCATTTTACGCCCTTAGAAAGCCTGAAGGCAGTGATTGGTTTTTGGGGTCCTGTACGCGGATAGGCTCCCAAAAAGTCTCGCACATGTGGTATCCCCATACTCAAAAGAAGCAGCAGAATATATTTTGGGGTGTCAGTTCACATATATCCATGACATGTGTGAGAAATATATCATTTTGTGACAACTTTGTGTAAAAAACTTGTTTTGTCATTTTCCCGAAACTTGTGGCAAAATATAAAATATTCCATGGACTCAACATGCCTCTCAGAAAATAGCTTGGGGTGTCTACTTTCCAAAATGGGGTCATTGGGGGGGGGGGGATTTGCTATCTGGGCAGTTCATTCCCTCAGAAACTGTGAAAGGTAGTGTGGGGTGAAAGCATAAGTTTACGCCCTTAGAAATCCTGATGGCTGTGATTGTTTTTCAGGGTCCCGTACGTGGCTAGACTGCCAAAAAGTCTCACACATGTGGTATCCCCATACTCAGGGAATGTATTTTGGGGTGTAATTCCACATATACCCATGGCATGTGTGAGCAATATATCATTTCAGTGACAACTTTGTGTAACTTTTTTTTTTTTCACTTGTGACAAAAAAATAAAATATTCCATGGACTCAACATGCCTCTCAGCAAATAGCTTGGGGTGTCTACTTTCCAAAATGGGTCATTTGGGGGGGGGGGGTTGAACTGTCCTGGCATTTTATGCCCAACATCACCCACTCTTCTAACCACTTGAGCCACCAAGTCTGTTCTGACACTTTTTGTTTACATGAAAAAAGACTTTTTTTTTCTAGAAAATTACTTTGAACCCCCAAACATTATATATTTTTAAAGCAGAGGCCCTACAGATTAAAATGGTGGGTGTTGCAATTTTTTTTCACAAAGTATTTGCGCAGCTATTTTTCAAACGCAATTTTTTGGGGGAAAAAAACACTTTTTTGAATTTTATTGCAATTTTAAAATTTAGTGACGCGACTGCTCCTCCGAGATCAACCACCGCCGTATAGTTGACAGCGGTGATTGATTGACACTCTGTGAGCAAATAGGTGTCTTGAGGCGCAGAGTCTTCAAGGCAGGATTAAACCCTGCCATTGAAGCATGATGCCTGCAATCATGTGATTGCAACAACGTCACGCTTCCCATAGTGCACTGTGTCCGGCGCCCGAACACAGTGCACGCATGTTAAACTTAAACTAACTTTTTTTTTAAAGGGGACTTTTTTCTTTTTTTGGGGGGGCGGCGCCCAGGAGCCCCTTATGGTCAGGCCACCACTGGTTTAGCCCCTAGTTTGGGGAATGGACTTACAGCACTTGGATCTCTCTATAGCTCAGACGAGCTGTGCTGACAAGCCACCACTCCCAAGGTGTGGACCAGCTGCTACCAAATCACTTGGATGTCTAATCTGGAATTGGAGAGGTCAGCCAACACAAGTCCGGCACACACAAGCACCTTAGTTGGAGGTCTGGAGCGGGAGCTGACTTCAGTCAGCCCACATACAGCTACACAGCAACTGCTGGCTAACTGGGCTCTGTGATCACTTCCAGCCACACATCCAAGCCCCAGCCTCATCATCTACAAGTGATCCATCCATGTAGGTTGAGACTGCCTGACTCCCGGGTTGGCGGTCTCCTTGCCCAGGTCATTAGACCCTCGACATACAGAGCAGCTGTTCCATGCAGGTTGAGACTGCCAGAGGATCGGCGGCGGTCTCTCTGTGTATATTTCCAGCCGGTTGGTGCACAGCACGGCAATCACAGGAAGGACTCTGTATCATCCAGCCATAACAGTGAGTTGTCTATATCATCCTTTAGGGGAACTGAACAGCACAGTGAGGGTCAGAGCCCCTGCGTTCATTTCAACCCTGATTATACCTGTGTGACTCTGTTATGACTATGAGGTGTACATGAAGTTTCAGCATTTCTGTTTGCTAGTCGCCCACCACCGCTTTGCTCCCATAGCTTTGAGCACAGGCATATCATCGGTCAGGTCTGGACTTTATTGATGGTGTGGGATCCATCTGGGACTTTTGCCAGCCATGCACTGGCCTCTGTGGATGACCACTGTGTGGTTCTGGGCATTCCATCTTTAGGGGGGGCAATGAGGGGTTCTCAGCTCCCTGGGACTTCCCCCCCGGCCACCCTAGTGTGGGTGGGCGAGTGGTCAGTTTAGTCAGGAAGGCAGGTTCATAGGGTTGGGGTGGCTTCCTTGGTGGGTGAGGGGCGGAGGGGTATGGTCTGGAGGTATTGGGATGTGGGATGGATGGTCCAGGCTATGTAATGCTAATTTTTTCCTTAATAAATGTATGTAGTTGACTTTCATGGATTGTGTAGTCTTGTTTTTTGTTTTTCACTTTTGTGATGTTTGACCTTTGATCTGCACCCCCCCCCGATCCCAGGGTAAGCGCTACCTCTTACCTATGAGACACACACTTGCGCTTTTTTGGTTGTACTGCTAGAATTACTGCCCTCGGTCTGACGTTCACACTGATACCTCACATGCATGGTGCAATTGCTGTATACATATGACACGAGATCGACGCTTGTGTTCACCTTTGCGCGCATGCACAGGGGGACAAGGGTGCATGCCTTTTTTTTTTAATTATTCATTTTGCTTTTTATTTTATTTTTACAATGTCCCTTTCATTTGTTTTAATAATTTTTATTGTTATCACAGGGAATCTAATTATCCCCTATGATAAAAATAGGTATTGTCGCATATTTTTTTTTAAATTTGGGGTCTATTAGACTCTAGATCTCTCCTCAGACTTTAAAGCATCTGACTACACCAAGATCAGTGTGATAAGATGTTTTCCCAATTTCCCAGTGGAGCTGTTTATATCCGGCGAAACTGAAGCCATCAAATGCTTGTAGCCTCTGGTTTCTTAGGCCATAGAGATGATTGGAACCATTCTAGTCTTCGATCAGCTCTATGGTAAGCAGGCGGAACCACCGGCTGCATTCTCCCATTCCCCGGTGGGACAGGAGAGCCTGGGAAAGCCATTCAAAGACCAGCAACATACTAGTACGTGGCTGGAGCTTGTTGGGCATATGTTGTAATGTTCTTTTTTTATGCAGCCTGTGGGTTAAATGAAAAAAAAGAATCAATCGATGGGTATGCCCACCATTAGAAAAACGCCCTTTACCCACCCACGTCTAATGGTGGGCATGGCCCCTTTTTTAAAAATATATACTGGAGCATAGGGTAAATCCACCCTAATTTCCACCCACTGCCCCTATGCTCCAGTATATATGCTCTTTTTTTAACTGTGGTGGTGAAATCGCCTCCAACAGCGCTGGAGTCGCTGCTTTACGTATGGTGGGAGAAAACGCTGTTGCTGTCACCATAAATAAATCAGTGCTGCAGCTGAATGGCGTACCTGGTAAGCAAAAAACGATTATTAAAACACAGTAGCATAAAAAAAAATTACATTCCTGCTAAGAAGAAAATATTCTAAAACATTACAGGTAAGCATTAACATATAAAAACATTACATACCTGCAAAGAAAACATGATAAAAAACAGTAACAAAACATTACAGGTATGCATAAAAAACATTAACAATAGAGAGAGAACAATAGAGAGAGCATAGAGAGAAAATAGAGAGAGAAAAAAAAGAAACTTACAACTGTTTTTGGCTATTTTGTTTTATACTTTTTTTTGTTTTTATAACATTTTTTATTTTATGTTTTTTTATTATGTTTTTTTTTTTGGTACGCTTTTTTTTTTAACAGTTAAGGTTAGGGTCTCTAAAAATGCGATGACATCTTTGGAGACCCTGTGACAGTGTGCCGTATACCCGTGTAGTGCTGTACCCTACGCTAATACTGGTGTATGGTAGTGCTGGAAACACTGATGCAAAGACCAGGCTGGTCAGGACAGGAGGGACAATAAAAGCAGGTGTCACGCCTGTATCTGCATTGTCGGCAGACATGACATCTTTTTTGGGGGGCTTGGCTGGTAGGGGTACCAGGAACGGCATGCGGAAAATGCCGCCCATGCAGCCGGCTCACTGGATTTGGGTTGGAAACATGGGGTGCAGCACCATCTGGAAACAGAAGGTCTGTGATGATCTCTTCCTGGAATTTAAGGAGCGATCCAGTCTGTCCTGGCGCTTTGTATAGCACATAATTGTTCAGCATAGCCAATTTAAATAGGTATATAGACACTTTTTTGTAACAGCATCTGGCCTTACCAGCAATTAGGTACGATGCCAATAACTGGTCATTGAGGTCCACCCCTCCCATATTTTAGTTATATTCCTGGACACAGAGGGGTTTCTCCACAACACCAGTCCCGTTGCAATTTGGACAGCCGTGCCTGCGTGAATGGAGGAAAAAATGAAAACATTCTTTGTATCCCTTTACTTCACCGTGAGCAAATGACTACTTCTCAGTCTAAGTCGAGATTCTACCAGACGTTGGGGGAAGCCCCGGCGACTAGATCGCACATTGCCACATGCGCCAATTACTTGATCAAACAGATGACTAAAAAGTGGCACGCTTGTGTAGTAATTGTCCACGTACAAATGGCACCCCTTTCTGTATAAGGGTGACACCAGGTTCCACAAAATCTTGCCAGCACTCCCTGTGTAGTCTAGGCATCCTTCCGGTTCCACGTGACTATCTTTTCCCTCTTAAACCATAAAACTACATGTATAACCTGTGGCCCTGTCACAGAGCTTATACATATTGATCCCATATGTGGCACGCTTGCTGGGGAAAAACTGTTTGAAAGCAAGATGGCCAGAAATTTAATCAGGAGCTCGTCTACACAGACAACTTGGTTGGGAATAAATAAGGCTGGGAACTGTTGTTTGAAGTGGTTTACAAGGGGCCGAATTTTGTAGAGCCAATTGTATTCAGGGTCACCCCATGGACGATAGAGTTCATTGTCATTGAAGTGCATAAACCGCAGGATCTGCTCCTGGCCATGGTAGCAGAGAACACAGGCATATGGTGAATGGGGTCAGTGGACGAATATGACCACAACTACGATTTTTTAACTATGCCCATGAGGAGGGAAAGGTCCAGAAAGGTCTTAAATTCTGGAACCATAATTGGTTTTCAGTCTCTGGCGTCAAATGGAGGTTAGCGGCGATTAATTGACCAGCATACAAATTGCTTAGATCCACAATAGATCTATAGAGATCTTTGGTGAAAAAGAGGGAATAAAAATCAATGGCCGTAAAATCAACTGTTTCCGCCTGAATTCCAGGTTGGCCAGTGAATGGGGGGTATCAGTGGTGGGCTACCAATTAGGGTTTGCAAGTGCATCAGAAGGAGCACTATGGGCTTTGCAGGCCTGTCTTTGCCTTAGTTTTCGTGGCTGCGGGACACTACCTGTGCTAGCTACACCAGATTGAACTGCACTTATGGGACTCGCCACGTCACCAAGTGTTACTGCAATGCTGGTTTGTCTATGACCAGGATGTACTAGGCTGCTGCTGCTTGCCAGTTCACCAGAAGGATGAGCTGCGCTTGTCCGGCTCTCTGCTCCATACGAGAGCCCTGCGGTTCTTGCACCTCATCGACAGCAGAATGGGATCGGGTACGCCTGACCTTAGCAGGGACCGCAACTCTGTCGTCAGAGCTATTTGACAGGGTGTCGCTGCTGTCTACAGGTTCGTATGCTGAGCCTGATTCTGACAGTGGAGCTTCCCCATCGCTCTCGTCTGTCATGCTCAGCATTGCATAGGCCTCTTCACTAGTGTACCTCAGATTTGACATTTTGGGCTCTAAATTTATCAGTACACTAGTGTGACTCACAGGCAAAAAAGCGCACCTGGTTGTCAGAGCCTGTTTCAAGTCGCTACTAAAAATCACTGTCAGCTTTCACAGTGATTGGGCGTGATCTCTGCGAACACTGCAGATATGTGTGATGTAAGTGTCAGTGATCTATTGATTCTGCACTTGGATGGGTTGGGCGGAGGGGCTAAACGCAGGTGCTAGCAGGTATCTGGGCTTATCCTGCTTTTTTATAACACTAATCTAGTGGGGACGCTAATCTAGATCTGATCAGATAACAGATATTGGTCTGTTCAGATAATATGATACTAACTGAAGTATCTAGGTGTATGTGTGTGTGTCAGAGTACCTGTACTAATCTGACCCTGCCTGGGATTGACGCTGACCCTAACGCACACTAAAATATAACTGAGGTCACAGCCGGGTGATCAAGGGGTTAAAACCTATATCAGTTATGTGGATGGAGTATATCTGCCACATAGAATCCTGAGATTCCTAAGGTAAATGGCTGGCAGGGAGATGTCTGTAGGCAGAAAAGGTTTAAGTATTGGTCACATGTTGCTCCCCAGCTGGGGTATAATTTTGCCTGACCTGTGTGTAATCAGTGTGGTGCTGAGAGAGAAGGAGCAGGCTGTGAAGGAACATGCCTGCAGGTCTGAAGCAGACCCTGTGAGGTCTGTCCTTTAGCTAGGAGGCTTATTTTCAGTTGATGGACTCTTTGGTTGTGAAACTGTTTTTTCTACCCCTACGAGGGAGACCTTTCTGTTCTTCCTTATTGTCAGAGTGAATAAACACGGGCAGGAAACCCTTAAACCTGACATACGGCTGGATTACTTGTTTGGGGTACCCCTCCACTTGAAGCTGATCGCCCACAATTGGTGGAGGATGTGGGCAAGCCCTCTACTGATCCACGCTGAAAGGCAAGTATTGGCTACACTGTGTACCTGGTGTTAAAAGACTGCATTGAAATAAGCTGTGTGAACGTTGTGTCAGCTGTGTTAAAAGGACAGCAGTGGATGTCTATATCACTTAAATGCACAGTGTACCGCAGTGTAATTTGTGAAGCTGCAGCATGGAGGACTTGATAAAGGCATTGGTCCAAAGTAATGCTGCACAGCAAGAAACAAATTGAATGTTGGCTGCTCAGCAGTAGCAAGCGGCTGCACAGCAACAAGAAACCAATAAAATGCTGGCTACTCAGCAGCATCAAACCAATAAAATGTTGGCTGCTCAGCAGCAACAATTGACTGCTTTGCCACAGACAGCTGGGGCTGAAGTGGCTGTGCTGGCTCAGGCAACAGAGGCACAAGTGGCTGCTTTGGCTCAGGCAGCTGAGAAAGACCGACAGGCCTTATCTGAAATACTGCAGCAGATGCCAGATTGCAAATGTCTCCACAGGGTCCCCTGGTGACACCCTGCCAAGCACCAGAAGTCACCTTCTACAAAAGATGACATCCCAGGATGATGTGAGAAAAACGCTTTTGCAATACCTGAGGGGTTATGGCAGTATGCGCGGATGCCCTTTGGGTTAAATGGAGCTCCCGCTACATTCCAGCGGATGATGGATGAGATCCTTAGGCTGCATCAGGGTTATTCTGCAGCCTATCTGGATGATGTGGTTATTTGGAGCACAGATTGGGAAAGTCATCTACCCAAAGCCCAGCCTGTCATAAACTCCATCAGAAATGCCGCAAACCCAAAGAAGTGTGCCATAGGGTTAGAAGAAGCTATCTGGGATACACCATTGGACGGGGCCTTATCAAACCCCAAGTCCATAAGGTAGAAGCCATTAAAGACTGGCCTGCCCCTGCCTCCAAGAAACAAGTGAGAACTTTCCTAGGCATGGTTGGGTATTATCGAAGGTTCATCTCAAACTTTGCCACACTGGCAGCACCCTTAACTGACCTCACCAGGGGAAAAAGCTCCTCTGTAACAATTAAGTGGAACCCTGAGGCTGAAGCAGCTTGCGGCTCTGGTTCGGGAACCCCCGGTAGAGTAGACAGGAAGCTCCGGAGCACAGGGGGGCATGAGGGCTGAGATGACTGCTGATGTTGGTGTGCAGATCCCGTAGAGGCTCGTGCTAGGTAGAAGGTTGGTCATACAGGCCGGGTCAGTAACTGGCGGACAAGTGCGGTACAGTGGGAGCAGGCAGGCGGATGGTCGGGTACAGGCAGGGTCGTCAGCAAGCGGGCAGCAGAGGTACACAAGGATCAGGCAGAAGAAGGGTCGTAGACAAGCTGAGGGTCGGTGCAGGCAGAGTTCAAGCAGAGTAGGGCAAGCCGGGTCACAGGTACAGGAAATCTCAGGAAAGTAGTCACGGAACACTTCAGAAAACACTGTAGATCAGACAGCACTTGCTGCAGGGTTTGCTGGGTAGAAATAGAGCCGTTTGGCGCCGTTTGCAAACGTGCAAATAGCGCTAATAAAGTCCTTTTCAAAGCAGGTCTTCTCCTAACAGTAACAAGCCTGTGTTGGTGGCCCCAGACTTTAGCAAAGAGTTTGTGGTCCAGACCGATGCCTCCAGTATAGGTCTGGGAGCTGTTTTGTCACAACTGGTAGGTGGAGAAGAACACCCAGTGGTCTATTTGAGTCGGAAGCTGACCCCGGCAGAGGGAAATTGCAGTATTGTGGAGCTACAGTGCTTGGCCATTAAGTGGGCCTTAGAAGCTCTATGGTACTACCTGCTGGGGCACCACTTCCGACTCGTAACAGGGCAGGGATTTTCCCCATTTTTGGAGGTTATGGGAAGGCACAGCGAGTCTGGAGGATAGCGGTCCCCCTGCTGCGGAAGCACGGGAACTCTCTCCAGGCCCTTTTTGCCAAATGGAAGGGGAGACTGGTGGCAGGACCGAGATGTCACTCACCTTAGAGCCAGAGAAAACGTGAAGGTGATGGATGGGAAACCTGTGGACCCTAATTGGGGGTGTCTTTTCCCTACATTCCCTAAAAATAATTTGTTGTATCAGGCGGTGAAATGTGGAGAGGATGAGGTGGAACAGCTAGTGGTTCCCAAACCCTTCCCAGGATGGTGCTAGATCTAGCCCATGCACATGTAATGGGGGGACATTTGGGTATGGATAAGACCAGGGAGAGAATAACCCAGATTCTTCTGGCCCGGGTTGCATGCAGATGTCAGAGAGTATTGTGAATCTTGCCTTGAGTCTCAACTTTCTGTGCCCTCACCTCATTTTCATAGTCCACTTTTTCCACTGCCCATAATTGAAGCGCCTTTTGAAAGAATTGGCATGGATCTCGTGGGACCCGTAGTAAAGTCTGCCCGGGGACACCAGCACATCCTGGTAATACTAGATTACGTGACCCGCTATCCAGAAGCAATACCCTTGCGGAACACCTCCGCTAAGAATATCGGCAGGGAGTTGGTCCAGGTGTTTAGTTGGGTGGGGATCCCTAAAGAGGTCTTAGCGGATCAGGGCACCCCGTTAATGTCCCGTGTAACCATCCGTACCGCGGTCTACCACCCCTAAATGGATTGATTTGGGAGAAGTTTAATAAAACGCTCAAAAGCATGTTCAAAAAGCTAGTGGAAAAAGATGGGAGAAATTGGGATATGTTGCTGCCGTATCTCATGTTTGCCATATGAGAGGTTCCACAGGCTTCTACGGGGTATTCCCCCTTTGAACTCTTGTATGGTAGATATCCCAGGGGGCTGCTAGATGTTGCAAAAGAGACGTGGGAAGGAGAGGCCACCCCATATAGAAGCGTCATCGAGCATATTTCATTGATGCAGGATCGAATTGCAGCAGTCTTACCCCTGGTGCGAGAGCATATGGAGCGAGCCCAGGAAGCCCAGAAAAGGGTTTATAATCGGGGTGCCAAAACCCGGACTTTCAACCCCGGAGACAGAGTGCGGTAGCTAGTCCCCACGGTTGAAAGTAAATTTCTAGCAAAGTGGCAGGGTCCCTTTGAGATTAGGGAAAGAGTAGGGGAAGTGAACTACAAAGTTTACCAGCCAGGGAAAAGGAAACCAGAGCAAATTTACCATGTGAATCCGTGGAAAGACGGAGAAACTCCTCAAGAGGACAGGCTATCCATGACTCCGGACGTCCCCATAACTAAGTCCTTGTCACTGACGCAACAAAATGACGTTAAGGAATTTATCAGAAAAAATAGAGATTTTTTTCTCTCCCCTACCCGGACTGACCACTGTACTACAACATGACATATTTACGGAACCAGAGGTCCACGTAAATGTATAACCCTATCGAATACCTGAGGCTAGACGGGAGGCAGTGGCGAAGGAAATAAAAACCATGTTGGAGTTAGATGTGATAGAGGAGTCCCAAAGCACCTGGATGAGCTCTATAGTGCTGGTCCCAAAGCTCGATGGCACGATCAGGTTCTGTAACGATTTCAGGAAACTGATGCTGGTAAATAGTAATAGATATCTGCTGATTTGTTATTATTATGAAAGGAAAACGGTCCAAAATAGTACAAAAAAATAAAATAATAATTTTTTTAACCCCTTCAGAACCGCGCTATAGCCGAAGTATGGCTCCAGTGCGGATCTGAATTGCCGGGTGGACGTCCTGGCCATGTGCGCGCTCCTGTGGTGGCGCGCGGCGCACGATGCGTGGCCGTGCCCACGGGTTGGGCGGACTCGATGTCCGCCCGAGACCCGCGATCCCCTGTCAGACCTGCAGAACGGGGAACCGCCGATGTAAACACGGCGGTTATCCATTCTGTGACAGGGGACATAACAGATCTACTGGTCCCTGTCACTGGGATCAGTGAGATCTGTTATGTCCTGACCAGCCCCGCCCCCCCCACAGTTAGAACACATGCAGGGAACACAGTTAACCCCTTCACTGCCCCCTGCAGGTTAACCCCTTCACTGCCAATGACATTTATACAGTAATCAGTGGACATTTAAATTTCTGATCGCTGTATAAATGTCATTGGTCCCAAAAAAGTGTCAAAAATGTCCGACATCTCCGCCCCAATATCGCAGTCCCGTTAAAAATCGCAGATCGCCGCCATTACTAGTAAAAAATAAATAAATAATAAAAACGCCATAAATCAATTCCCATAGTTTGTTGACGCGATAACTTTTGCGCAAACCAAACAATATACGCCGGTTGCGATTTTTTTTTTACCAAAAATATGTAGAAGAATATATATCAGCCAAAACTGATGAATAATTTTTTTTTGGATATTTATTATAGCAAAAAGTAAAAAATATTGTTCTTTTTTTCAAAATCATCGCTCTTTGATTGTTTATAGCGGCGATCAGAAATGACGCAGAGGTGATCAAATACCACCAAAAGAAAACTCTATTTGTGGGAAAAAAATTATATAAATTTTGTTTGGGTACAACGTCGCACGACCACGCAATTCTCATTCAAAATCCGACAGCGCTGAAAGCCAAAAATTGGTCTGGGCAGGAGGGGGGTTTAAGTGCCCAGTAAGCAAGTGGTAAAATGTAGCTGTATATTTCTCGCTACTACCATAACCTACCACCAAAGAAAAACCCAAAATAAATTATCCTGCTCGCAGTGATACCACATATGTGTATGTTAGTTGTTGTTTGTACCCATAGTACAGCCCAGAAATAATAGTGTGCATTTTGCTTTTTTAATCCCACCTAAAGCACACTGACACTGAGTCTAACTGACACTGATACTAATTAAAAAAAAATCCTATGCATACAAAAATGACCCTAATCTTTGACCCTGACCTTGACCTTTGACCTTGACCTTTGACCCTGACCTTGACCCAAACACTAACCTTGGCACTGACCTAGATAAAACCTTGATATAGGTTTTTTTTTCCAAAGATCTTTATTGAAAAATGTTTTTTCACAAGGATACATAATACATAGTAAGCTTAGATAGTTAGGGGTGTGGTAACCCCACGCTTAACAGTAGAGTAAGTATCACAATAACAGAAACAAATACAAGTGCATTCAGGAGTAGCGTAGATGTATTAGCCTCAACGCCTGCACACCAGGCACCCCGTATCGGGATCATGCTGTGCCTAGAGGTGTGGAGGTGACGAGCCAATCTCTCTACTTAATGAAGAGTGCCTGTAGGGCATAATTAAATGTAAGTATTTATATCTTAGAGGTCCTGTCGAGCTTTGTAGATGTCAATGTTGGAGATATGACCTCTGGTGTTAGAACTAGAGAAGAACAGAACAGTCTGAGAAAGTTGGTAATAAAGTGGTTGAGCGCGTGTGGTACGCGGCCCCAACAGAAAGTGTCCATCGTGTGTGAGCAGCCCTGTTTAACAATCAAGTACGGAGGGCACTTTGGGGATCCCATGGATCCAAGTAAGTGGTGTCCATGGGGTTCCAGAATTACAGTGGTATGCTCCTTTTGTCCGAAATCCAAGGCCCTCAGTCCTGGAGAAATTGCGTTGTGGTCAAATTAGCTTTTGCGAATGCGAATTCAAGCTGAAAGTAAAATGATAAGATCCGAAACAGTTGGTGCATCAACAGACTTCCATTTTTTTGCCACTGCTAGTCGGGCGGCTATTAATATGTGAGATGCTAAGATCCTGACTTGTTTGGGCCAGGATGGAATTGACGTACTTAGGAGAAGGTCTAAAGGGGGTATTGATGTTGCATAAGGAGGAGATCAGGGTAGCCACTTCTTGCCAGAATTGTTTGACATGGCGGCAATCCCACCAAATGTGACACAGAGATCCCCTGTCATTACAGTTCCTCCAGCATAGAGGGGATGTGGAAGGGAACATCTTGCCCAGTCCAGTCGGCGTGTAGTACCATTTGTGGGCCAACTTTTGTAGTTATTCCCAGTGGGAAATGCAGTGTGAAGACCGGAGAGGGAGAGCGAGAGCTTTGTTCCACATAGCTATCGATGGTGGGGTTTCCACACGAGTGCACCAAAATGCATAAGAAGGGTGTGACAGTTCAGTTGGCGGGGAGGTAAGAAGGCTATGTATCCGTGAAATGCCCCTGGTGCCTGTTTTAGTAGATTCATAGAACAGTATGATGCTAGTTAGTGTGGACTCATCCCCAGAGAATTTGAGCTTGAATAGGATTGATCGGATTCTGAGATATAGGAAGAATGTCTGTTTGTGTAGTCCATAAGCTTGTTGTAGCTGCGAGAATGATAGCAGTTCAGTGTTGTCAAACATCTGGTCAAGGGTGTGGAGCCCTCTTTGTTGCCAGTTTTCAAGAGATAAATCGGGTGAAAATAGCTCCAATGCTTTAATGGGTAGTTTGGAAAGTAACACCCTAGGAATTCCTTGGGTGTGGTGTGAACATGTGGTCCAGACTCTCAGGGCAGCCGTGATTGTATGTATATGGTAATACTGTGGCTTATAGTTGAGCATAATAGCGGTAATGAGGAGCTTCGGGTCCACGTGCGTGACTGTGGCTTCAATTTGAGTCCATGTGTTGTTGGGTTCTGGTGCCCACCAATGTTTTAGTTGGTCCAGGATTACTACCCGGTAGTATGCATGAATGTTAGGAGCTACCAAACCACCGTTCTTAGCAGAGGTTAGAACAATGTCATTTTTGAATCTAGGTTTTTTATTTTGCCAAATGAATGTAGTTAGTATCCTCTGAACCTGGTGTAGTTGGGAGGGAAGAAGGGAAAGGGGCATAGCACGGAACATATATAATATGTGAGGAAGTAAATACATTTTCGACTGAGTCACTCTGCCAGCCCATGAGACAGGGAGAGAGCTCAGATCTTTGGAGATGCGCACAAGTTTCCCCTGGAGGTTTTCGTAGTTTACTTTTATCATAGAGCTGCTTGGGAAGGTCAAGTGAATGCCCAGGTATGGAAGTGATGAGTTGGCGGACCATTGAAAGGGTGAGTTGTCAGAGATAATGCGTTTAGTTGCTGGGTCAATGCCTAAGTCCAGCATAATGGGTTTGCTTGTGTTTATCTTATAGAGGGAGACGGCCCTAAACTGGTCCATTATTTTTTGGGTAGCTGCCAGGGATGATTTGGAGTCTGATAGGGTGATAATAATGTCATCAGCATTTAGCCCTATTTTATGCTCTACACTGCCCACCCTAATGCCCTTGACCGAGGGAGAATCTCTGATGGTTTGTGCAAGGGGTTCCATCACCATGGCAAAGATCAAGGGCGATAAAAGGCACCCTTGTCTTGTACCATTGGTGATGTCAAATGGGTCTGATTTGATCCCTGACATCCACACTCTTGCGGATGGGGAAGAGTACAAATTCAATATTGCTGTTAGGAATGGACCTGTCAGGCCGAATTTCAGGAGCACTTTTTCCATGTATGTCCAGTGGACTCTATCGAACGCCTTCTCTGCATCCAGAGAGAGGAACAGAGAAGGCGTTCCGGAGCCCTCCACCCACTGTATCAGGTCAATGAGGCGTCTGGTGCCGTCACTTGTTTGTCTTCGGGGAACAAATCCTACCTGGTCTGGGTGTATTAGATGGGGGATGATGGTGGATAAGCGTTGGGCTAGTAGTTTGGCATAGAGTTTTGTGTCTGTATTGAGAAGTGAAATGGGGCGGTAATTAGCAGGGTTGTCCGGGGGCTTACCCCTCTTTGGTAGAGTAACGACTAGGGCTTCCAAGGATTCCTTGGGCATTTTACCTGTGGAAACATGATGGTTGAAGGCTTCACAGAGGTGAGGGGCGTGTTGAAGGGGGAATTGCTTGTAATATTCATTTGTGAATCTGTCTGGGCCTGGGGCTTTGTGAAGGGGCATTTGTTTAATGGCTGTGGTTATTTCTGCTGTGGAAAATGGTTGCGATAGGAATTCTACTTGTGATTGGGTGATGGACGGAAGCTGGATGGAAGATAGGAATGCGTCAATGTCCGCTATATTAGGATGGGGTGTTTTATCACAGTTTTTGAGGTTATACAACTTGGCGTAAAAGGCACTGAATTTGTTTGCTATATCTAGAGGATTACTTAGTTTTTTACCCTGGGAATTAGTGAGATATTGGATCTTTTGGTTAGAGAGTTGCTTTTTCAACTGTCTGGCCATAAACGCTCCCGACTTGTTTGCACAGGCGTAAAATAGGAGTTTGAGCCGCTTAATGTAGAAATCAAATTTTTTGTGGAGGTGTTCACTGAGTTGGTATCTTATTTTCGTAAGTTCTGCTGCCAATGTTGGGGATGGGGATTGTTTGTTGTGGGTCTCAAGATCTTTTATTTGTTTCAGTAGTTGTTCTGTCGTGGCCCTTTGGGCTTTTTTGGCTTGGGCCCCTAGTTTAATGAACAGACCTCTTAGGACCGCCTTGTGCGCATTCCATACGACAGACGGGTCATCAACAGATGCATTTTGTGCAAAATAGGACTCAATCTCGGATCGAATTCTGTCGGTGAACCCCGGTGTCACAAGGAGAGATGGATTAAGCCTCCATAAAGTATGTTTCAGGGACTGATTGTCGGCGCGTGATCTGACCAGGAGATCACTCCGATGTGTGCTTCGGATACTGATTGAAGGAGGTATTTGTCTGTGAGAAACAGATCGATCCAAGAGTATGAGTTGTGGGGACGGGAATAGAACGTGTAGTCTCGCTCCACGTCGTGTAGGCACCTCCAGGGGTCAAACAGATCTTCTCTGTGGAGAAGGGAGGACAGTGCAGTAGGTCTCCTATTATTTGGGTTCAGTTTGGCCATCAGCTTCGCATAGAATTTCCTCTGCGCTGAGTTGGGTGCATATAGGTTAACTGAAGTGAGGCGTTGGTTTTCAATGGTCGCGGAGAGAATCAGATATCTACCATCTGCATCAGCTTTGCAGTGGTGGAGCGTAAATGAGACTGTGGAACTGATTGCGATCATGACGCCTCTGCATTTTTTAGGGGCATTAGCTACGAAGCAGTGGGGAAATTTTCTATGCGTGCATTTTGGGGCCTTGTCTTTGGAGAAGTGTGTCTCCTGAATACAGAGCACATCTGCCCGTTGGGTTAGGGCTTCTTTCCATAGTAGGTTTCTTTTGTAAGGGGAATTCAGACCCTTAACGTTGAGAGAAGTAATAGTGAAGGACATGTCGTGATGTTGTTGCAGAGGGCTGGAGCGACTGGAGCGAGACTATGTGTGGAGAGCGAGGGCCTACTTCACACAAAAGAACCCAATCCGGGTCTACAGTAAACAGTACAATGCAAGGATAGACACTGTATCACACTATGTATAAAAGGGGTGCTTATACTTATTTTACCAAAGCTTTCTCAATGTGGCAATTGATAAATGCGATAACAACAACTTAAATGTAACGAGCAGTTGAGGAGGAGAGGAGAAGTAAAGAGAGAAAAAGAAAATATCCGGTGTGCACTGCACACTTTAACCTGGGGAAGTGGTGAACAGGAGTGAATGCGCTCATACTGGATCATGTATGCGCATGGGATCCTTGGTTGTAGTATTGCCAGGTTCAGTCCTTGTTGGTGTCCGGACTTCTAGGGAGCGTGTGAGTCAGCCGGCGTCTTGTCTGCTCCGATGCGTCGGGAGGGAGAGGCAGGAGCCTCCAGTTGGTAAGCTTTTTATAGCCATCCTTAGGGGTCAAAAGGGTACGACTTGCTGCTGATAGGTGACCAGCAGTTTGGTAGGGAAACCCCACTTGTATGTGATCTTTCTGTCTTGCAGGATGGAAGTGACTGGCATGAAAGATCTGCGGAAGTCCATAGTGGCTTTTGATAGGTCATTAAAGAACAACATATTGGTGTAAGGGGAGGGTAGCGGCCCAGCTTTCTTGACGGCGTGTAGAATTTGCTCCTTAACTGGGAAGTAATGCATCTTTGCCAAAATGTCCCTTGGAATATCAGCCGCGAGATGAGCGGGCTTTGCAATCCTGTGTGTCCGGTCGATCAATAAATCGCGGGTGTTTAAGCTGGGTAGCAATTTGGAAAAGAGTTGTTGTAGGTAGGTAATGATTTCATTAGCCTTAATCGTTTCCGGAACCCCTCTGATTTTTATGTTCTGTCGCCTCCAGCGATCTTCCAGGTTGGCTAATTTCAGATTAATCCTGTGGATCTCTGACTTGTGGTGAGCATGAGCATCTAACAGTTTGTTGTGTGCTTTAACATGGTCCTGCATATGTCCCTCCAGATCAGTGGTTCAGTCTTCCAGGCAGTCTACCCTGTCATGGATCTGTGACAGGGAGACATGTAGTTCCCTGTGCAGGTCTTTCTGCAATGTCAGTAGCATAGCTTTTAGTGAGGCCTCTGATACTGTGTTCTCCATGGCAGGGATAGCTGCCAGTGTTGTGTTGCGCTCTGAGTTAGGGAGTTCTGTGTCTGGGCAGGCCCAGAATTGTTTTTTGAGCTGTGGCTCCTTGCTAGGTGAGAGAGCAGGGGAGGATGTCAGATGGTTGGACCCCCACTGGGGCCTCTGGAGCGGGGAGGGTGTCCATGGTGTCTCCTGTGGCGTATACAGCCCCTTCTTCTCTCACAGGAGTATCAGGCATTGCTGCACCCTCTGTGTAGTGGGGAGTCGCACCCTTTTCGTTCGTTGCGCCAGTGCCTTCTGTGGGGAAGGTCGGTGTGCTCCATCCGTTTGCTGAGCCGGCGCTGCTATGACCGTTCTTTGAGCCGGCGCCATCTTTGGCCTTGTTCATGCTGGCGGGACGGTAGTAATCCGTTAGACAGCGCGGCTCAGAAGGCACGTAACGGTTGTCGGGCATGCCCTGGACGGTCTGTACGGTGAGTCCTTGCTGTGGGGTAGTTTTCTCGGGTCCCCGGGTCGCTGAATGTCGTTGTGATCCGAGTATGGGAGCGGAGCTCTGGATCTAGTCAGCCATCACGCTCCGCTGCAGGCCGTTTTTTTTTTTTTTTTTTTAATGTCATTATATACTTATTTGTTTTTTTTTTCTACACACACTTTTATTTTACTCTCTCTGCAAGGACATGGAAAGATACAATGTATCTCTCTCACCCATTCACAGAGACAGAAAACATGCGAGCGGGCTTCACAGAGGCTATTACAGCGATCAGGTGACCTGGAATTGGACTTTCAGGGTCCCAATCACTGAGACTTCAGTCTATGTGCTGGGAGCATGCCCTGCAGTGCACTACCAGCACCAAGGGAGATACGCTCATATGCGGCTCCACAGAAAAAAAGCCCAGTCCAGTGGGGCCTCATATTTGTGTTACGGGGTTAAGGTAGAGGTGGGGTAGGCTTCGTTGAGCTTTCAAGGATAGCCTAAATTCAGAGAGGGAAGGAGCTGACCAGACATACTGGGATAGATAGAGAGTTCCAGAGGATGGGAGAGGTTCTGGAGAAGTCCTGGAGGCGAGTGTGGAAGGAGGTAACTAGAGAGCAAGAAGTATTGGGAGAAGCGGGGAGGACAATTTGGGCAATATCTGCAGATGAGATTGGCGATGTAGCTGGGGCGATGTGGATGGCTTGGTATGTTGTGGCCATTATTTTGGATTTTATACGTTGGGCTGGTGGAAGTCAGTGAAGGGATTGGCAGAGAGGGGCAGCAGCCACGGATTGGTTAGTAAGGTGTATAAGTCTAGCAGCAGCATCCTGATAGACTGAAGGGAGGATAGCCTGTGTAAAGGTAGACCAGTGAGTTGCCGTAGTCAAGGGAGATAACCAGGGAGTGAATAGATTGTTTTGTGGTGTCATTAAGGCGAATTCTGGAGATGTTGCTGAAGTTAAAGTGGAGTTCCTCTCAAAAGTGGAACTTCCGCTTATCCGTCTCCTCCCCCATGCCACCTTTCAGGGGGGAGGGGGGAATGGGTACCTGTTCTTGAGAGGTACTGTTTCGCACTTGCAGAAGACGGGGACGTGGCCTCATCTCCTGGAAATTCGGCCCCCTTTGCGCATGTGCAGTGAGAAACCAGCTGTGAAGCCAAAAGGCTTCACTGCCAGGTTCCCTTACCAGGAATGCGGCGGCTGCACCCGACAGCCGATCCGAAGATCGGCTGGGGTGCCGACATCGCGGGCTCCCTGGACAGCTAAGTGTCCCTATATTAAAAGTCAGCAGCTGCAGTATTTGTAGTTGCTGACTTTTTATTTTTCGTAGGGGGGCTGGACCTCCTCTTTAAGGTGGGTGGCAAAATATAGCCAGTGAGTGGATGTGGGCCCCAAAGGAGAGGTCAGAGTCTAGGATTACACCTAGCACCCTGGTGTGTGTAGAGGGACCAGGCTGAGTTCAAAGCCAGCAAGCATTTTTATATATATCTTTGGCATACAAACATAGTGGACACAAACAGCATTGACGCATTTCTCAAATTCTATACAAACTAACCGGCTGCTAGTTTAAGTTTAAATATTAAGGGCGCACTAACAATTTAAAACATTGCAAAATGTGTATAACAGCAAATGTATATCCTAGTTTATCAGTATAGTCCCCGTTTGTTATAAAAACGTTAAACCTCTATTAAATATAAAGTTGTTAGAAATGATAATATAGTGATTTCTACTTCATAAAAGCAATGAAAGACTACGAGGACATCTAGTGGCTTCAAAGCATGCTTACACATAATGTGTCTGATTTAATAAAGTAGTTGATCATGTTCATACAATTGTGTGAATATTCACCTAATTATCCAATCATGTGCAAATGAATAGCTAGCTAAACAAGGATTTTATTTTCACGATTGGTTAATTTAGGTGAATCGTCACACAATTTTTTTATGTGAACATAACTTGTTTAGTAAATGTAGTAATGTAATTAAAAGTTGTCAGGGAGAGAGTGATTAGCCTAAAAATAGATCATAAAAATGATAGACTTCCCAATTTAAATTTGGGCCATCTAGCTGGCAAATTTTTAACTTAAAGATCCAATAGACTTCTCTCCTGAAGAGTTTCAAAGATATATTGCTATCTCATGTGGATGAAAACACTTTCATGTATTGAAAAGGACTCCACTTTAGAGTTGTGATAATCCCTGAAGTGTTCATATTCTATTCCCAGTGTCCCTTGAATGATTGTATGTTCAGCTGTTGTGCAGCTTTGGACCCCTAAGTTGCATGACAAGTTGCACCCCATGTTTTCCACAGTTCATATTTGTGCGACTGTGGGTGCACCCCCCCCCAAAAAAAATTACCACCAGCCGTCACTGTGGTTTGCTAAGGAGTGGCCGCTGGCGTCCTTAACAACCGATGACTCCTAGCTATCAGCAGGATTCCCTTCCTTATGTTGAGGGCATGTGGCCTGGTATGATTCAGGAGGGGGGCGCTAGCTTGTCCCCCCCCCCCCCTTTCATGGCCTGCCGGGCTGCATGCTTGGATAAAGGTCTAGTGTGTATTTTTTTTTTTATTATGACGTGGAGTTCTTCTCAAAATGCATTTTTTTAAAAAAAAATGAATGCCAGCATTCTTTTGTCTACATGCAGCTGTCAGTGGGGAATCCTGCTGACAGCTGATGAGTCATCGGTTGTTAAGGATGCGGCGGCTGCCCGCTCCTTAACAACCTCCTATTCACTGGTTGTTAAGGACCCGCTCCTTAACCATAAGTAGCATCCAAGTCGCACCCATCCAAAGTCATATCAGAGTAGCATCACAATATAAAGTCGCAATGGAAATCACATGACTTTGGGATCTATGAGTTTTTTACCTTAATGCGTTATCTGCATTAAGGTATAAAAAAAAAACCTTCCAACACTAGTTCCCCTATCCCTTCTCAAAACACCTACCTGACTCCTCCATCGATCCAGCGCTGTGTCCAGTTGCAGGTCTTATCTCCCCTCTTCCTGCTCTCACAGGCTGCACTGATAGCAGCAGAAGTTATTTCCTTCTGCTGCTGACAGTCAAACCCTGTGAGGAGGTAGCAGGGGGTGGGGCTGAGCCCCGCGTTGTGTGTCTATGGATGCACACAGCCTGGCTCTGGCATGCACCAACACGTGTGCCCCAGTAGCAAGTGGCTTGCTATGGGGGCACACACAGAAGAGAAGGAGTGGACAGCGCCAGCAGGAGATCCCAGAAGAGGAAGTAAGGGGCCGCAGAAGTTAAGCATAAACCTCTTCTTTATGTTAATTACAACAAAATAAAGTTTTACAAACACTTTAAAGTATATCTAAATCCCATGCATTTTGGGGGGTAGAGAATGGAATGGTTTAAAACTCCAGCAAGTTTTTTTCTTCCCATTAGGAAGATATTTCTTTGCTTCCTGTCTGAAGACGGAACAGAAAATAAAAAGGAGATCTCTCTGAAGTAAAGTAAATCACTTCTTAGGCAGTTGCCACTGGAACAAATGTCCTATTTAGAAGACATCTTCTCTCTTGCTGTTCCAGTGACAACTTAAAGTGGTATTAAGCCCACAAGCAAGCATTTATTATATTGCAGATTACCCATTCTTAGATGTGATAGTTGCATTTGTTTTCTTTTTTAGGCTTTCTTTCCTCTATTTTCACCTGGTGATCCAGCCAATAAGTCTGTTTTTAAACAAAACAAGGTGTCCTGCAGACTTAGCAATTATAGGGTTGAGGCAAACTACTTACCAGTGATACAATGCTTACAATAACCATCTTTTATATATTTATGTAAAACCTTAATCCCAAAATAAATAAATCTATTTGCTGTAGCTGCTCAAAAACTGTTAGCTGGAGTTTGGCTTGAATTTGTTAGTGTATCTACTGTAAATCTGCTAGTGCATCTAACAACCCCCACCACCACCACCACCACCACCACCAGACTGATAATGCTCTGTCCAAAGGTGCTCTTGCATTCCTTCACCTAGATTGGGGGTGCTCTAATACAGGAGGTTTGTTACTGGCCAAATCACCAGGGGGAAACAGAGGGAAGAAGAAAACTAATGCAACCACCACATGTAATGATTGGTAGGCTGTAATATATAGTTTATAGTCGTCACTCGCATGCAGTGTGCCCACCGCACACTCCCTGAGTGGTGCTGCGGGTCGGGCGGACTCAATGTCCACCGGTGACACACGATGCCCTGTGGCAGAGCCAGAATGGGGAACCGCCAATGTAAACACCTCTGCAGGTTAACCTCATTCCCTGCCAATGACATTTATACAGTAATCAGTAGATATTTAAATTTCTCATGGTTTGTCATGGTTCACCTGCTGTGAACATGGTTCCTCCTCCTCATCATCATCCTCGTCCTCCTCATCCTCCAGAACTGTGCCCTGGCTTGAAATTTTTTCACCTGGCCTATGCTGATGCAGGAACCCACCCTCCGAGCCACTTGTGAATTACTGGCCTGATAACCGTGGAAATGACCCCTCTTCCTCCTCCTCCTGTGCCACATCCTCTTCCATCATCACCCAAAGAAGTGTTTTTTCAAGGAGACTGTCACATACCTGGTGGTAGAGTCTGACTTATGTGGGGGCAACCTCACTTGCGGCCCTGGTTCGAGAGCCCCTGCTAGTGTGGACAGGGAGCTCTGGAGCACAGGGGGGCACGAGGGCTGGACAATCTTCAGATGATAAGCAGAAGTCCACTGAAGCTCGTGCAAGTGGGAGAGTAGTGGTCCAGTCCTGGTCGGCAACTGGCAGGCGGTGCGGTACAGCGGGATCAGGCAAATGGATGGTCGGGTACAGGCAGGGTTGGCAACGTGCTGGCAGCGGAAGTACAAGGGAGCAGACAAGCGGATAGTCGTAAACAGGCCGGGGTCACATGCAGGCAGATATCAACAAGTCCAGAGGGGTAGCCGGGGTCTCAGGAAAAGGAAGTCAATCACAGGTGCAGGGAACACTGTAGAACGGACATCACTGGCTGCTGGGTCCTGCTGCTTCAAATAGGATCGTCTGGCGCCATTTCCGGTCCACCGTGGAAACACTCAAGAGAGCTGTCTTTTCCTGACATTGCCCCCCCCCCCCAAGGGGCAGCCTCCGGATGCCCAACTGGGCACTCTTGGCTGGATTGTTTCTCCAAAAAGTCCTGACCAGTTCCTGGGTGTGTAAGTTGCTCTCCGGCTCCCACAAATTTTCCTCAGGGCCATAACCTCTCCATTTCACAAAGAACTGTACTCCTCCTGCTCTTCTTCTGCAATCGAGGATGGATTCCACCTCAAACTCCTCCTCTCCATCTATCACCACCGGTTCGGGTGGGGCCGAACTTCGCCCTGGAAACAGGTCCCTGGCCACTGGCTTGAGGAGGTGTACGTGGAACACCGGATGGATCTTGAGTGTGGATGGCAGGTCAAGTTCATAGGCCTCTTTACTAATCCTCTTCTTTACTGGAAAAGGTCCTATGAATTTTGGTCCCAGTTTCAGTTTCTTAGATGGACAGGAAATTCGTAGGTTAGTGGTCGCCAACCAGACCCGATTGCCGGGCTGGAGGTCAAGCTCTCTGCGTCTCTTCCTATCATAGAGCTCCTTATTGCGCTCCTGAGTCTGTGCAAGGGTCTCCTGCGCCATCTTATTGTTGCTTTCCAAGAATTTGGTGATCTCCAGTGTGGCCGGGATTGCATTTTCCGGGACGAAATCAGGCAGGAATGTGGAATGGTAGCCGAGATTCACCCAAAACGGGGACTGCTTGGTGGCAGAATGGACGGAATTGTTGTAGGCGAACTCGGATAGTGGTAACAAGGAGACCCAGTCATCTTGGGAGTAGGAGGAGTAGCATCGGAAATATTGCTCCAGGGTCTGGTTGGTCCTTTCCGTTTGGTCATTGGACTGCGGATGGAAGGCTGAAGAGAAGGCCAATTTGATTCCTAGGATAGAGCACAAGGACCTCCAGACTCAGGATGTGAACTGCACCCCTCTATCTGATACGATATTTTTCGGAATACCATGTAGGCGGATAACTTCCCGGATGAATACTTTGGCCGTTTCAGTGGCCGAGGGAGTGCCCCTCATTGGGACGAAGTGCGCCATCTTCGTGAGGTGGTAGACCACCACGAAGATAGTTGTGTAACCTGCAGATGGGGGCAATTCCACGATAAAGTCCATTGGGATCTGCGCCCACGGGCGCTCAGGAATAGGTAGTAGGTTTAATAGACCCCAGGCCTTAGTCCTTTCCGCCTTGTTCCTAACACAGACAGGGCAGGCTTTGACGTAGTTTTTGCAGTCCTCCTTCAACTGTGCCCACCAAACAGTGCGGGCAAGTAACTCAGTTTTTTTTCGATGGCCAAAGTGCCCGGCTAAGTGATGGTCGTGGCAGAGTTCAAGGGCGGACAGGCGAAGTTCTTCTGGCACGAAAACTTGTGTACCCAACCACCATAACCCATCCTTGAGGGCAAGTACAGGAACTGCGGGTATGGTGGAGCTGGCCAGCGTTTGCCTGATCTGGGTCAAGATATCCTCCCGAATTAGCAGGAAATGGTGCGCTGGTAAGATGGTGTCAGGAAGGGATGTTTCTCCGGTTTCGTGAAACATCCTCGACAGCGCATACGGCTTGACACTCTTGAATCCGGGCCGGTACATGATGTGTAACTGAAACTATGAGAAGAACAGGGCCCGGCGTGTTTGGCGGGGCCTAAGTCTCTTGGCCGTCCTAAGGTATTCACGATTCTTGTGGTCTGTGAAGACCAAGACTGGATGAGCAGCTCCTTCCAAAAGATACCGCCATTCCTCTAGGGCGGATTTAATTGCTAGAAGCTCCCTGTCACCCACATCGTAGTTTCTCTTGGGGGGATAGAGCTTCCATGAGAAGAAGGCGAAGGAATGCAGAGATGCCTTAGGGCCCTGTCTCTGGGACAAGACTGCCCCGATGGCGGTCTCCAAAGCATCTACTTCCAAGATGTCGGGGTGTTTAAGAACAGGTGCGGAGGTGAACAGTCTCTTTAAGGTTTGGAAGGCACCTTGTGCTTCCGGGGTCCAGACGAAGCGGGTGTTCTGTTTGGTTAGCTGCGTTATCGGAGAGATGACAGCAGAAAAACCCCAGATGAATTTTCTATAAAAATTGGCAAAGCCAACAAAGCGATGTACCGCCTTCTTGTCCGCCGGTGGGGGCCAGTCCACGATAGCTGTGACTTTCTGGGGGTCCATTGTTGTGCCAGAAGTGGGGATATGGAACCCCAAGAAGGCAATCTCTGTGCGCTCAAAGGCACACTTTTTGGCCTTGGCATACAGGCCATGCTGTCGTAGGCGGCTGAGTACACGCCTGACATGCTTCCGGTGTTCCTGCAGGGAGGGGGAGAAGATCAAGATATCGTCCAGATATACTACCACAAATTGGTCAAGAAAGTTCCTGAAGATATCGTTGACCAGGTGTTGGAATGTGGCCGGGGCATTGCAAAGCCCGAAGGGCATGACTAAATACTCAAAATGGCCAAATCGGGTACGGAATGCCGTTTTTCATTCGTCCCACTCCCATATACGGATCAAATTGTAAGCCCCCCGAAGATCCAGCTTGGTGAACATGGCTGCAGAGCCGAGGCGCTGGAACAGTTTCGGAACCAGAGGCAGGGGGTATCTGTTTTTGACCGTGATTTTGTTAAGGTCCTGGTAGTCAATACACGGCAGGAGAGTGTGGTCCTTCTTCTCAATGAAAAAGATCCCAGCTCCTGCAGGGGAGCCGGATGAAACCCTTTTGCAGGTTTTCCTTGATATAGGCTTTGAGAGCCGCAAGCTCCAATTCCGAGAGAGGAAATATCCTACCGAAAGGGACCTCGGCCCCAGGCAACAGGTCTATCAGGCAATCGTATGGCCGATGTGGAGGTAGGGTGTCCGCCCCTTTCTTGCTAAAGACATCCAAGAAGTCTTGGTACGCCTCGGGAATAGCAAGGCGAGCCTCCTGGTCTGGCTCAGAGTTGATGGAGAGTACCACTGGCGGTGCTCTCTGGGATGGTAGGAAGAAATTGTTTAGGCAGTATGAGGACCGGAACCGGACCTCTCCCACGTTCCAGTCAATGTGAGGACTGTGTGCTCAGAGCCACGGGAGGCCCAGAATCACGGGACTCAACGGGGAGGCGATGGCATCCAACACTAGGAACTCTGAGTGGCCTTCGGCCGTCCGGGTTGGCAAAGGGAAGGTTTCCTGAGTCACTGTGCCCAACTTGATGGCTGACCCATCGGCCAAATGGATAGACAGTGGACGTTCCTTGAGCCTGAGAGGGATCCGGTGCTGGGCAGCAAAGGACAGGTCAATAAAGCAGCTGCATGCTCCTGAATTCAGGATGGCCGACACTTGGATGTTCCTGTCGGAGAGCTGCAGCAAGATGAGGAGGGTCAGGTGAGGCTGGGAACTCGGCAGGGATAGCACCTTCCCTAGGACTGGTGTGGGTTCCTTGCCAGTCTTGGTGGGGCAGCTCCTGATGAGGTGCCCTGAGCTGCCGCAATAGAGGCATATATTATGGTCCATCCGTCACTGCTGGCGTTCTTCTGGGGACAAGGATGGGCGGAAGGACCTAGTCCGCATAGGCTCGGAATGGTCTTGTGGAGAGGAGGAGGAGGTTGCTGCTGAGCTGGGACCTGGAAGGGTAGATGCTCGAGAGGACATCCAGAAAGGGCGCAGAGATACTGTGGCCCTCTCTGCACTGCGCTCCCACAGACGACGGTCTATCTGGATGGCCAGATTAATTAGCGCTTCAAGGGTATGAGGAACCCCGACGCGTGCCAGCTCGTCCTTAAGCGACTCGGACAGTCCCAGCTGGAACTGGTGGCAGAGGGCCACACCATTCCAGGCCGTATCAGCGCTCCAGCGCCTGAACTCGGATACATAGTTCTCTACAGGGTGGCGGCTCTGTTGGAGAGCATGGAGTGCGACTTCAGCGGTGGCTGCCAGGTGTGGGTCCTTACATAGCTGGGCCATGGCCCAAAATAATTTGTCTAAGGTGGAGATCTCGGGAGCCTTTTGCTCCAGTAACCGATGAGCCCCGGTCCGTGGGTCATCCTGGAGGAGGTAGATTAACAGGCCCACCTTGGTGGCTTACAAGGAGAACGTGCGGTGCTGGAGAGCGAAATACTTCCTGTGGTCCCCTGCAAACTGCTCAGGCATAGGTACCTTAGGCTCCGTGGGCAGAGTCACTATGGTACGGGGAGGTGTGTGTCCCCTGCTGGAGGGGTTAGGAGTGGCCAACTCCTGAACTTGATCTTCCAGGCATGCATATCCTTCCTGCAGGTTTTTCACTGCTTGGGTTAGTCTAGCAAGGTGTACACATAGCTCCTCCATGGGAGAGGGCCCCGGCGCAGACTCTGACGTGGCTGTCCATTTCTGTCACGTACCTGGTGGTAGAGTCTGGCTTATGCGGGGGCAACCTCACTTGCGGCCCTGTTTCAAGAACCCCTGATAGTGTGGACAGGGAGCTCTGGAGCACATGGGGGCACAAGGGCTGGACAATCTTCAGATGATAAGCAGAAGTCCACTGAAGCTCGTGCAAGCTTGAGAGTAGTGGTTCAGTCCGGGTCGGCAACTGGCAGACGCTGCGGTACAACGGGATCAGGAAAACGGATGGTTGGGTACAGGCAGGGTTGGCAACGTGCTGGCAGCAGAAGTACAAGGGAGCAGACAAGCAGATAGTCGTAAACAGGCCGGGGTCACATGCAGGCAGATATCAACAAGTCCGGAGGGGTAGCCGGGGTCTCAGGAACAGGAAGTCAATCACAGTAGTCAGGTGCAGGGAACGCTGTAGAACGGACAGCACTGGCTGCTGGGTCCTCCTGCTTCAAATAGGACCGCCAGGCGCGCGCACCGCCGCGGAAACACTCAAGAGAGCTGTCTTTTCCTGACAGAGACATAGAAGTGGGATAGTAACGCTGAGAACAGCGTCATCAGCACTGGCCATGTTGGTGGAGTACTGGAAACACCGCAATATGGTACACAGGTCTCGTATGGAGGCACACTCCTTGGTGGTGAAGTGGTGCTGTTCCGCAGAGTGACTGACCCGTGTGTGCTGCAGCTGAAACTCCACTATTGCCTGCTGCTGCTCACACAGTCTCTCCAGCATGTGAAAGGTGGAGTTCCACCTTGTGGGCACATCGCAGAGGCCGAAGTTCTGCTGCAGCGCAGACATGCGAGCAGCAGCAAGGTGAGAACGCCGAAAGTGCGCACAGACGGCCCACACTTTCTGCAGCAGCTCTGACATATCCAGGTAGTTTTTTAGGAATTTCTGCACCACCAAATTCAGCACATGCGCCAGGCAAGGGATGTGCATCGAAGCGGCTAGGCCCAGAGCTGCAACGAGATTTCGCCCATTATCGCACACCACCAGGCCGGGCTTGAGGCAACCACTCATTGGTCTGTTGTTCAATGCCCGTCCACAGCTCCTGCGCAGTGTGGGGTTTATCCCCCAAACATATCAGTTTTAAAACAGCCTGCTGTCGTTTCCCCCTGGATGTGCTGAAGTTGGTGGTGAAGGTGTTACGCTGACCGGATGGGGAGGTGGTAGAGGAGGAGGAAGCAGAGTAGGAGTAGGAGGCAACAGGAGACAAAGAGAAATGCTCTGCAATCCTTGGTGGCAGAAGGACATGCGCCAAACTGCTATCCGCCACAGGCCCATCCTCCACTACATTTGCCCAGTGTGCAGTTAGCGAGATATAGCATCCCTGCCCGTGCTTACTGGTCCACGTATCAGTGGTTATGTGGACCTTGCCACAGATGGCGTTGCACAGTGCACACTTGATCTTGTCCCCGACTTGTTTGTGCAGGGAAGGGATGGCTCGCCTGGAAAAGTAGTGGCGGCTGGGAACCACGTACTGTGGGACAGCCACCGCCATCAGGTTTTTAAAACTGTCCGTGTCCACCAGACGGAATGACAGCATTTGAAAGGCCAGGAATTTTGAAATGCTGGAATTCAGGGCCAGGGATCACTAGTGGGTAGGGGGGTACTTCCTCTTTCTCTCCAGTGTTTGGGAGATGGACAGCTGTAAGCTTCCATGGGACCATGGTGTGGAAATGCTTGGGGACGGTGGCGGACATGGTGGCGTTGCTGTTACATCGTCGGTTTGCTGGGTGCTCTGATTGCACAGCGTGCAAACCACTCGTGTCTTGTCGTCAGCACATTGCCTGAAGAACTGCCACGCCAGGGAACTCCTTTGAGCTATATATCTAAAAACTGCAGCTCACAGTCCAATAATTCTAAAAAGATGAGTATCCACACCGATGATCCCTTAAATGGATGAATCTGTGATAACAGCAGACGTGCAGCCCATCACCAGTGGCACCACCACACACAGCTCCTTACCAGATATCACCGACCCCCTGTTACGGAGGGTCAGTGTGCGCCTCTAAGTAAAACAAACCAGCCAAGGGAAACAGCAGAAGGCACTCATGTCAGGACAGGAAAACCACGTGTATTGCTTCAGAACGTCTCAGGCTTGTAAGCAGATCTCATACGATGATGTAGCCGTTCATGAAACAGACACAATACTTCGATAGTGCAGATTGTTATGTTTCAATTTTATTAAAATGTAGAAAGGCTACTCACATTTAGAAAGATTAAAACTGGCATGGAAAAACATAGAAAAGTTCCAGCGTCCAGCAACTAAGATTCCTTCCCGGTCACATGTAATGAGCGTCGCTTGGCTCCACCCAACGCGTTTCATCATCAACGTGATGTCGTCAGGGGTGTGGCCACCAAGCGACGCCAGCCCTATATGACTGGAAAACAGCGGAAATTATATGTGTTTCAGCGCAGCCAGCAACCAAACCAGCTACACCGGATATTGCATAATATTAAAAACCAAAGGGCCAAGAAAAAAGTTCACTCAGCGGTACCAAACAGATACCGAACCAACAATACAGGGCCTAACTTTGAGCTATTAGAATAATATATGCAGCGCCATATATTATTCTAATATATCTTTGGACAATTTTGGATCTGTTGTTTTATGCGTGCTGCCTGTCTAAACCACTTTTTCTTATATACTACTATTACTCAGTATTTCACTTGGCTATTTATTTTTGTGTTTATTAGTGAGCGCGGGTTTTTTCTATATATTTTTATCTAACTTTGAGCTGCCATTGGTGTGCTAGGTCCCTGGGTGCGGTGGGTAGTAGCAGGCGTACTGTCTAGTGGTTGGTCGCTCCGCTTTTGCAACCTGCTTCCTCTTTTGCTGTGCTGGTGCCTCTGTGCGACCACCACCTCTTCCTCCAAACTGCACAAGTCACTCGCGTGACCTTCATTCCATGTGGGGTCTAGGACCTCATCATTCTCCACATCATCTTCCACCCACTCTTCACCACTGCCCTCCTTGTCAGTCTGCACACTCTAGAAAGCCGCAGCAGTTTCGTCATCACCAGACGTGCTGCGGTGGTGTTTCCATGTCCTCATCCTGAAAGAGAGGTGGTTGGGCATCGGTGCACTCAATGTCTTCCACTTCTGGGGCAGGGCTATGTGGATGGCCCACGGAATGCAGACCAGCAGAGTCATCAAAAAGCATAAGACACTGCTGCATGACTTGGGGCTCAGACTGCTTGGCTGATTTACAAGGGGATGAGGTGAAAGACAGATGGCCATGGGGTGCCAACTCTGAGCTTTCAGCAAGGGACCGGGTGGGAGACAATGTGAAGGAACTGGAAGCATTGTCTGCCACCCAATCTACTATCGCCTGTGCTTGTTCTGGCCTCACCATTCGTTGAGCGGCATTCGGGCCTACCATATAACGTTGAAGGTTCTGTCGGCTACTCGCACCTGAGGAAGGTGTTTCAGTTGTGTGTGTAGCTGGCACAGATCGACTAGGTCCTCTCCTTGCAACAGGAGCTTCACCAACACCACCAACAGCAGCAGCACCAGCAGCACCACGATCACGTCCCTTATTTGACGCTCTCCTCATTCTGGAAGCAAATGTACTATTTAGCACAAATTTATATTATTTTTTATAATGCTAATCTGTCCCTCACACCAGCAGCAGGATCCTCTCCCTACACTAGTATGAGATGATTTTATAACGCTAATCTGTACCCCCCACCAGCAGCAGGAACCTCTCCCTACACCAGTATGAGATGATTTTATAACGCTAATCTGTCCCTCACAACAGCAGCAGGAACCTCTCCCTATACCAGTATGAGAGGATTTTATAACGCTAATCTGTCCCTCACACCAGCAGCAGGAACCTCTCCCTACACCAGTATGAGATAATTTTATAACGCTAATCTGTCCCTCACACCAGCAGCAGGAACCTCTCCCTACACCAGTATGAGATGATTTTATAATGCTAATCTGTCCCTCACACCAGCAGCAGGAACCTCTCCCTATACTAGTATGAAATAATATTATAAAGGTAATCTGTCCCTCACACCAGCGGCAGGAACCTCTCCCTATACTAGTATGAGATGATTTTATAATGCTAATCTATCCATCACAACAGCAGCAGGAACCTCTCCCTCTACTAGCATGAGATGATTTTATAATGGTAATCTGTCCCTCACACCAGCAGCAGGAACCTCTCACTATACTAGTATGAGATGATTTTATAACGCTTATCTGTCCCTCACACCAGCAGCAGGAACCTCTCCCTACACCAGTATGAGATGAATTTATAACGCTAATCTG
>BLSH010004284.1:557603-578392 GCA_018402905.1 Glandirana rugosa
CTCTCCAAGGACGACGACCACACTCCCTGTCTAATGGCAATATTTTAGTAGAGTATGACCACATCCCTCTCCAAGGACGACGACCACACTCCCTTTCTAATCGCACACCAGTATGAGATGATTTTATAACGGTAATCTGTCCCTCACACCCCCAGCAGGAACCTCTCCCTACACCAGTATGAGATGATTTTATACCGGTAATCTGTCCCTCACACCTGCATCAGGAACCTCTCACTACACAAGTATGAGATGATTTTATAACGCTAATCTGTCCCTCATACCAGCAGCAGGAACCTCTCCCTACACCAGTATGAGGTGATTTTATAACGCTAATCTGTCCCTCACAACAGCAGCAGGAACCTCTCCCTACACCAGTTTGAGATGATTTTATAATGCTAATCTGTCCCTCACACCAGCAGCAGGAACCTCTCCCTACACCAGTATGAGCTGATTTTATAACGCTAATCTGTCCCTCACACCAGCAGCAGGAACCTCTCCCTACACGAGTATGAGATGATTTCATACCGGTAATCTGTCCCACACACCAGCAGTAGGAACCTCTCCCTATACTAGTATGACATGATTTTATAACGCTAATCTGTCCCTCACACCAGCGGCAGGAACCTCTCTCTATACTAGTATGAGATGATTTTATAACGCTAATCTATCCCTCACTCCAGCAGCAGGAACCTCTCCCTATACTAGTATGAGATGATTTTATAACGCTAATCTATCCCTCACACCTGCAGCAGGAACCTCTCCCTATACTAGTATGAGTTGATTTTATAACGCTAATCTATCCCTCACACCAACAGGAGGAACCTCTCCCTATACTAGTATGAGATGATTTTATAATGCTAATCTATCCCTCACACCAGCGGCAGGAACCTCTCCCTATACTAGTATGAGATGATTTTATAACGCTAATCTATCCCTTACACCAGCGGCAGGGACCTCTTCCTATACTAATATGAGATGATTTGATAACGCTAATCTGTCCCTCACAGCGGCGGCAGCATCCTCTACCTACACTAGTCTGAGATCATGTGACATACAGCGCTACGTGACTCCAGCTTATATCGAGGCTGGGTCACATGGTGCACTGGCCAATCACAGCCATGCTATTAGTAGGCTCTTTCCTCCAGGCTCTCTGTGTCCCTCCCCCACAACCTCCAAAAATGGGGAAAATCCCTCCCCACTAGGGCTTCATGAAGCAGGGAAGGTACCTCTCCCATTGAGTGAGTCACTCCGAAAGGGGTGTCAATCTCGATCAGCACCGTCTGGTAGTCACAAGTGTCCACATGGATGCAAATGACCCTAGATTTACACAGCTGCTTTTGACCAACGTTATCACACTACCAGAATCAAGCAGTGCAGTGAAAATGTTTCCTGTCAATAGCAATCACACACATTTTCTTCTCTATGCGTCTTGAACATGATGCTATACATGCAACCTGTGTAAAAAGAGAAATGCGTCTTTTCATATAAGCATTATCACATTGCATGGGTTCATCATTCAGGGGACAATTGGCAGCAATATGTCCCAATGCATGTCATCGGCAACACTGTGTGTGCTCTATACCCTGTCCTCTCAAGGGTCCTCCACCTTCCTGGCTTCTTTGGCCAGTCTCCAGGTCTAGAGCCCATAGTCACTTTAGCCACAGCGATCTTATCAAAGTTGCCCACGCCCTTGACCCCTGGAACAGTCTTACCGGGTCTGCCGGGTGATCTTTCACCCCTGGATACATTGGAGTGGGGCGCAGACAGGTGCAACAAGTCCTCAGCAGCACTGTATCTCTCCATGAGGTCCATCAGTTGGTTTGCCATTTTGGGGTCCCCATGGCTGACCCACTTCCTCAAAGTAGCAGGAAGCGCACGAAGATACAGGTCCATGACCACACTCTCCGCAATCTGAGGGCCTGGCAAAGTCTCTGGCTATAACCACTACTTTGTGAGATGGATCAAATCAAACATTTGGGAGCAGGGTGGCTGGTCCATGCGGTAGGTCCACTAATGTACCCGTTGAGCCCGGACTGCCATGGTGACACTCAGGCATGCGAGTATCTCCGTTTTTAGAGACTCATAGTCCTGGGCCTTATCGGGCTCTAAATCAAAATAGGCCTTTTGGGGCTCACCTGTCAGAAAAGGTTCTAGAAGTTCCGACCACTGTCCTTTTTGCCATCCTTCCCACACAGCGACTCTCTCTAAAGTGGTGAGGTACGCCTCCACGTCATCTGCAGGTGTCATCTTCTGCAGATGTTAACTAGCATGGATCACCTTTTGTTCCGGTGGCACAGGAGATGCGGACCCCTTCTTTAACTCTACGAGAGCCTGTACCAGCTGGCGGTTGATCTCCTGCTGGGCCTCATGTTGTCTGCAACTTTCTTCCCGCTGTGCTGCAGTGGCTTGTGCGGCTTGGAGGTTGGTCTCCCACTGAGCCACAGTCGCCTGCAGCCAAGGCCTTCAACATCTCCTGCATGTTGTAAAGTTGTCCGCTGAGTCCACCACGTGTGGGAGATTAGCTTGTGGAGATCGGTTTTCACAGGAAAATACTCAGTAGGCAGGCCAACTTCTTTAAAATCTGCCAGGTTTATTGTAAAAGTATTACAGGTTCAAACAAATAAAAACAGAAAACAATACCTCCTGATCATTAAATGCAGGTGGAGAAGGCTTTGGGTGGAGCAGAAAGTCCAGGCCGGAACGAGCTCTGCTAAGGTAGCTGGAAAAACTCGGGTCGGACTCTCTCTAGCCACCTCCAAGTGATCGCATGTGAGGCGACAAGTATCGCTCGTCCATTATGGCACCTTGCATAACGTGACAATATATACATATACTAGGCTGTATATATACAGTACCTCACAAAAGTGAGTACACCCTTCCCATTTTTGTAAATATTTTATTATATATTTTCATGTGACAACACTGAAGACATGACACTTTGCTACAATGTAAAGTAGTGAGTGTACAGCTTGTATATCAGTGTAAGTTTGCTGTCCCCTCAAAATAACTCAACACACAGCCATTAATGTCTAAACCGCTGGCAACAAAAGTGAGTACACCCCTAAGTGAAAATATCCATATTGGCCCCAATTAGCCATTTTCCCTCCCCAGTGTCATGTGACTAGTGTTAGTGTTACAAGGCCTCAGGTGTGAATGGGAAGCAGGTGTGTTAAATTTGGTGTTATTGCTCTCACTGGTCACTGGAAGTTCAAGATGGCACCTCATGGCAAAGAACTCTCTGAGGATCTGAAAAAAAAAGAATTGATGCTCTACATAAAAATGGCCTAGGCTATAAGAAGATTGCCAAGACACTGAAACTGAGCTGCAGCACAGTGGCTAGGACCATACAGCGGTTTAGTAGGACAGGTTCCACTCAGAACAGGCCTCCCAATGGTAGACCAAAGAAGTTGAGTGCACATGCTCAGTGTCATATCCAGAGGTTGTCTTTGGGAAATAGACGTATGAATGCTGCCTACATTGCTACAGAGGTTGAAGGGGTGTGGGGGGGGTCAGCATGTCAGTGCTCAGACCATATGCCGCACACTGCATCAAATTGGTCTGCACAGCTGACATTCCAGAAGGAAGCCTCTTCTAAAAGTGATGTACAAGAAAGCCTGCAAACAGTTTGCTAAAGACAAGCAGACTAAGGACATGGATTACTGGAACCCTGTCCTGTGGTCTGATGAGACCAAAATAAACATATTTGGTTCCGATGGTGTCAAGCGTGTGTGGCGGCAACCAGGTGAGGAGTACAAAGACAAGTGTGTTTTGCTTACAGTCAAGCATGGTGGTGGGAGGGTCATGGTCTGGGGCTGCATGAGTGCTGCCGGCACTGGGGAGGTCCAGTTCTTTGAGGGAACCATGAATGCCAACATGTACTGTGACATACTGAAGCAGAGCATGATTCCATCCCTTCGGAGACTGGGCCGCAGGGCAGGTTTCCAACACGATAAGGACCCCAGACACACCTCCAAGATGGTCACTGCCTTGCTAAAGAAGCTGAGGGTAAAGCTGATGGACTGGCCAAGCATGTCTCCAGACCTAAACCCTATTGAGTATCTGAGGGGCAGCCTCAAATGGAAGGTGGAGGAGAGCAAGGTATCTAACATCCACCAGCTCCGTGATGTTGTCATGGAGGAGTGGAAATGGACTCCAGTGGCAACTTGTGACTCTCTGGTGAACTCCATGCCCAAGAAGTTTAAGGCAGTGCTGGAAAATAATGGTGGCCACACAAAATATTGACCCTTTGGGCCCAATTTGGAGATTGGAGTGTACTCAAATTTGTTGCCAGCGGTTTAGACATTAATGGCTGTTTGTTGAGTTATTTTGAGGGGACAGTAAATTTACACTGTTATACAAGGTGTACACTCACTACTTTACATTGTAGCAAAGTGTAATTTCTTCAGTGTTGTCACATGAAAAGATATAATAAAATATTTACAAAACTGTAAAGGGTGTACTCACTTTTGTGGAATACTGTATATTCTTACATTGCTTGTATATAGGCTACACTGCCTGTACTGCCTGTATATAGTCTACACTGAATGCAGCGTATTATAAGATAAGATAAGATAAACCTTTATTCGTCCCACAGTGGGGAAATTTCTTTGTTACAGCAGCATGAAAAAAATAAACACTTAATGCAAATATATAGACAATAGACATACTATAGTATACAAGTATATACACAACACAATGTATAAATACAAATGAGGAAAAAGTAAGTATTGCAGGTTGTATTGCACACAGGTGGTATTGCACGTATTGCAGGTAATATTGCACACAGGTAGCATTTTACACAATAAAACAGTAATAACACTAATTATATATATACTAGGCTTACACTGCCTGCCCTGCCTGTATATCACTTGGACTGTCTACTCTCTATATCTAACTATCTGTATACTAAACTGCCTAAACGCCGCTATCTAACCTAGCTCTCTATCTCCACATTCACACACTACATACAGCCGCTGGTGAAGTGACCTAATATAGTGTGGGCGTGGATTGAGCCCCCTGAGCCATGATTGGCCAAAGGCACCTTGCTTTTGGCCAATTATGGCTCTCACAGCAGAGCGTGCTGTGATTGGCCAAAGCATGCAGGTCATTCGCATGCTTTGGCCAATCAGCGGGCGGCATTTCCCTGCGATTTCTATGCATTGTGGGGCACTCGAATTTCCCTCGAACGCCCCATAATGTTCAGCGAACACCCGATATATGAGTCGAACATATGGGAGCCCATTCCTACTTTTAGTATTCTCACTCGGGGTCTCACATTGTACATTTCATCTCTAAATTCACTGTCTTTAGCGCTTCAGATGGGTGGATAGTCTATAGATAGGTAGAGTTGTTCATTATATCTTTTTTCCCTTTGCTTATATGGCTGTTAGGGGGTCACACATTGTCCATCCACGATTGTTGCATTAGATACTTTGTTCTTATTATAATTTGTTTATTCTTTCAATCATTTATTTTAATGCAACCAAGTATTTTTTGCTTGAACACAGCGTGGATGAGTACAATGCTGTGTAATGCGATATCAGGACAGACATATGTTCTAGTGCAGGGATATGCAATTAGCGGACCTCCAGCTGTTGCAGAACTACAAGTCCCATGAGGCATAGCAAGACTCTGACAGCCACAAGCATGACACCCAGAGGCAGAGGCCTGATGGGACTTGTAGTTTTGCAACAGCTGGAGGTCCGCTAATTGCTTATCCCCGTTCTAGTGGGTATAGATATACACAATGCGGTCAATAATCACATATATTTTGCACCCATATATTTGTGTCATTTACACACGTGTGGTCCATACATACAACATATACATATATATATTTATTTTTTTTTACTGTATACCTTGTCTGTTTGTCACCCCTATTGTGCTTTTATACAATTTGTATCCATATTCTATTTCTTTAAATCTTCTTATATATTGGATATAGGTTACACTATTGTTTTTTTGTTTGTGTATTTTTCTTTTCTGTATTTGACATTGTGATTCATGAAATGCTTTTTAACTGATATGTCTGATGTATTTCATTTGTATTTGTATCAACTGTTTTATATACACAAATGGTTTGAGGTGTGGTCCTAATTAGATCTGTGCCTTAAATAGCCTGTCTAAAGTCTATAACATTGTTGTGAAGAAGCACGGTACTATCGTGTGAAACGCGTTAACTTTGTTCCTGTTTTATCTATTTGGCACGCGACAATAAAGATTTTCTACAAGCATTCACCTTGTTCCAGTGTGCGGCCATCTCTTTCTTCTACATATATCCTACGGGCGGTGGTGAGCCGGGGCCAGCACCTGTGGCGTGATTGCACCTCCATTTTGCCTGAGCGGCAAAAAAAGGAAGAAGGCACTATGGTACATGGAAGGGAGGAAGGATCACTATGGCACATGGATAGCAGGAAGGGTCACTATGGCATATGGAAGGCAGGAAGGATCACTATGGCACATGGAAGTCAAAAAGGATCACTATGATATATGGAAGGCAGGAAGAATCACTATGGCACGTGGAAGGCAGGAAGGATCACTATGGCATATGGAAGGCAGGAAGGATCACTATGGCACATGGAAGTCAAAAGGGATCACTATGATATATGGAAGGCAGGAAGGATCACTATGGCACATGGAAGGCAGGAAGGATCGCTATGACACATGGAAGGCAGGAAGGATAATTAAGACACACTGAAGGCAGGAAGGATCACTATGACACATGAAAGGCAAGAAGATTCTCTATGGTATATGGAAGGCAGGAAGGATAACTATGGCACATGAAAGGCAGGAAGCATCACTATGGTATATGGAAGGCAGGAAGGATCACTATGACACATGGAAGGCAGGAAGGATCACTATGGAATATGGAAGGCAGGAAGGATCACTATAACACATGGAAGGCAGGAAGGATCACTATGACACATGGAAGGCATGAAGGATCATTATGATACATGAAAGGCAGGAAGGATCATTATGACACAGGAAAGGCAGGAAGAATCACTATGGTATATGGAAGGCAGGAAGGATAACTATGGCACATAAAAGGCAGGAAGCATCACTATAGTATATGGAAGGCAGGAAGGATCACTATGACACATTGAAGGCAGGAAGAATCGCTATGACACATAGAAAGCAGGAAGGATCACTAAGGTACATGGAAAGCAGGAAGGATCACTATGGTATATGGAAGGCAGAAAGGATCACTATGGCACATGGAGGGCAGGAAGGATCACTACGGTATATGGGAGGCAGCCATGTACATTATCTCTAGCCCTTGGTTCACAGCTATGTGTTTTTTAGTGTGTTTTGCAGAAAGTCTATTTAGCATGATTTCCTATGGATCTAGTTCACATCTGTGAAATGTGAGCCAGTGCATTTTTTTAGAAAGGGCCAGGGTCTTTTTTCCTGCAGCACATTGCGTTTTGTGTGTAATAGACTTCAATAGAACTGCACCAGAAATGCAAGTGTTGTGGTTTTTTTTGGCTAATAGGAAAGTATGACAGTTTTGTTCATGTAGTGCGACTTTGATGTGACTGTACACTCTCTGGCACTCCAGTAGCATCAAAGTCGCATCAAAGTAGTGCAGGAACCTTTATGTGTTCAAAGTCACAAGTTAGGGTTAGGGGCTAGGGTTAGAGATAAATGTTAGGGTAAGGATTAGGGTTAGCGGTAATTGTTAGAGTTAAGGGCTAGCGTTAGGCTCTGTCCCCCCACCCCAAAGCACCTTGTCCCCATGTTGAAGGGGAAAAGAGCCTCTTCCCGACAACTCTGGCCTGTGGCTGTGGGGGTCTGCGAGCAGGGGGTTATCGGAATCTGGAAATCCCCTTTAACAAGGGGGGCCCCAGATACTGCCTCCCCCATGTGAATGAGTATGGACCTACACATTCACCAAAAAAGTGTCAAAAATAAATAAAAACACACACATGGTTTTTGACAACTCCTTTTTAAAGATAAAAAAACAAAGTCCCCAGATCACACACAAATGTCCGGGTAGAAAAACACACATCCTAATTATGGCCTCCTCATTCAGACATGAGGTAGCCCTTGCCACCCCTCAGAAATGCGATCCTCATTGCACCAATTGACAGGTGACTGTATATTTATAATGTGACCATAGAATAAAGCTTTGGACCCTTTGGAGGAATCTTTGGTGTGCTGATGACATTTCTTCACTTTGAAGGTTTCCAGCCTATGGTCATTACAGCACCCAGCATCACTGAACAGCCAGTTATCTTGAACATGTGTGTGGGGAAAATGGCATTTTGTTAGGCGATATGTTCCCTCCTCACCACCTGTTTTTAACCCTGAAAAAGCTGAACCACTGCACCTCAACCGTGAGCATTCTACTCAGTGGCGGCACGGCTCCGTTATTTGGTCACATTTGTTGGTGGTACTTCCCACCAAATGTGACGGGGTTTCATTTTTACCATGGAATGTGTACAGCCCTGGGCAGCTGTATATAATTATTATTATTATTATATACAGAATCGTGTAGAGCGCTCACTGTGTCCGGGGAGGGCCAGGGAGCAGGTGCGGCGGATTCGATCTCCGCCGGCCCCCGCGATGCCCCCCCCCCGGAGTGAAAGAACGGAGGTCCGTGTAAGTAAACACGGACCTCCGTTCTGTGAGGGGGGAAGGGCTGTGATCACAGCCTTCCTCTACATGGAAGCTGTGATCACTTCCCTTCCCCAGCTAGGGCAGTCCCCCCACAGTTAGAACACGCCCAGGGAACACTGTTAACCCTTAGAGCGCCCCCTGCAGGTTAACCCCTTCACTGCCAATGGCATTTACACAGTAATCAGTGCATTTTTATAGCACTGATCGCTGTATAAATGCCAATGGTCCCAAAAAAGTGTCAAAATGTTCCGACATGTCTGCTGAAATATCGCAGTACCGCTAAAAATCGCAGATCGCCGCCATTACTAGTAAAAAATAAAATAAAAACCCCAGAAATGAATTCTCATCATCCGTAAATGCGGCCACTTTTGCGCAAACCAATCAATAAACGCCGATTGCGATTTTTTTTAATCACAAATATGAGGAAGAATATAAATCGGCCAAAACCGATGAAAAAAAATGTTTTTTTATATTTTTTTTTTGGATTTGTATTTTAGCAAAAAGTAAGAAATTTGTTTTTTTTTGCAAAATTGTCGCTCTTCTTTTGTTTATAGTGGCGATCTGAAATGACGCAGCGGTGATCAAATACCACCAAAAGAAAGCTCTATTTGTGGGAAAAAAAGGATGCAAATTTCGTTTGGGTACAACGTCGCACGACCGCGCAATTGTCAGTTAAAGCAACGCAGTGCCGAATCGCAAAAAGGGCTCCGGTCCTAAAGCTGGAAATCCTTCCAGTCCTTAAGTGGTTAAATCAGAGTCAATGGCTCGGTATTTTGGACAGCTATATTATCTGAGAGAAATTCCCAAAACATGGCCTCTTGGGGGTACTTGAGGACAGGGTTGAGAACCACTGCTGTAGTGTATGCGCTGCTGGTGTTCTATCAAAAGAGCCAACTCGTCAAAATCTCCAATCACGTCACTCCAGGTGACTCTCCAGCAGCAGTAATTGAAGATTTCGATGACTTGACTGTTTTCACAGAACCCCGGCTAAAGTAAAAAAAGTTGTCTCTGCCTTTGAGGCGGCCATGTTGTTGGTCACTAGCGGATGGACTAACAATGTCTACTGATTATATTGTGTACTGTAGTGTATACGCTGCTGGTGTTCTATCAAAAGAGCCAACTCATCAAAAATCTCCAATCACGTCACTTCCAGTGACTCTCCAGCAGCAGTAATTGAAGATTTCGATGACTTGACTGTTTTCACAGAACTAGGGTTGCCACCTTTTCTTCAAGTCAAACCCGAACACTTTCACAGCACCCAACAATTTTTTTAATAGCATGGGGGGGGGGACTCTGCAGACTCTGATGTAAGGGAGAGCTCTGGGAGTCATGATTTAACGTGGTACACTGAGAACTCTGATGTAAGGGGGAACACTGTGGCCTCTGGTGTAAAGGGGAACTCTGATGTAAGGGGTGCTCTGAGGACCCTGATTTACCTTAGTATACTCACTCAAAGGTAGGAGAGAAAAGGGGGGAGGGGGGACTTCAGTCACAGACAAGGGTGGATGGTAAATTCGCTCACACCTTGGCAGTCAGCACCTCTCACCTAGATCTATCTGTGACTTCTGGACTTCAAATTCCCCGCCCTCACTTGCCGGGGATTGGAGTGTGGGCAGAGACAGAGGGGTAGGGGCGAGAGGAAGACGAGCAGATTGAGCCCTCTCTTCTCTCCAGTCAATGTGGGGACGGGGGTAACTGTTAGAGCTGGCTTTGGGCAGTGTGAAAGAGAGTGTAACAGACCCTCTAGGCATAGAAAACTGCAACTAGCAACCCTGCTAAGAAGCCATAGTCCAGTCAGAATGTGTCCGGGTTTTAGGTGGTCTGAAACCTGGACACATGATTCAAATCCCGAACTGTCCGGGTGAATCCCGAACAGGTGGCAACCCTACACAGAACCCCGGCTAAAGTAAAAAAAGTTGTCTCTGCCTTTGAGGCGGCCATGTTGTTGGTCACTAGCGGATGGACTAACAATGTCTACTGATTATATTGTGTACTGTAGTGTATACGCTGCTGGTGTTCTATCAAAAGAGCCAACTCATCAAAAATCTCCAATTAAGTCACTTCCAGTGACTCTCCAGCAGCAGTAATTGAAGATTTCGATGACTTGACTGTTTTCACAGAACACTGGCTAAAGAGTAAAAAAAGTTGTCTCCGCCTCGGATGCGGCCATGTTATTGGTTATTAGCGGAAGAACTAACACTGTCCACTCATTATATTGCGTACCATAGTGCATACACTGTCGGCGTTCTGTGAAAACAGCCAAGTTGTCGAAAATCTGCAATTACTGCTGCTGGAGTCACCGGAAGTGACGGAGATTTTGACGAGTTGGCTCTTTTGACAGAACAGCAGGACACAAAGGTGGCACCATGGGGGAGGAACCACCTGAAAACCAGGAGCACAGAAGCAAGGATTGTAAGGCACACAATGCACAGCAGACACTGTAGAAGAAAAGCACACAACATATTGATAGTAAAGGCTGAGATCTGCAGCACTGGCTGCTTTCTACATTTATAGCTTTAATAAAACTTTCACAGAGCTGTAACCAGTCCAGCCAACTTTATATAGGACCATGCATAATGGTGGCACATCCTCCCTCACACACCACAGCTGAGCTCTCACACTGCACAGCAACACATGACCACAAGCCTCTGATATGGGCGGTCCCGGCACATCAGCAAGCCAATAGGAAGCTCGAGCTATACCATCCACTCGGTATCTGGGGGGCCGTTCATTACAAATCCCCCAATGGCCGGGCACGTATTGTGCGCTGGCACAGAGCTCTTCCTCACACGACCCCCCCCAGTACTAGGTCCGCTTGGTTTATCCCAGACGGCTGCGCGCACATTGCCTGCCCTAATGTGGCTGATGTTTTGAGGCGGGTCTATCCCGCCTACTATGTAAAAAAGACCCGCCCTCACCATGGCATGTTAGTAATAACCCCGCCTCTTACGGACGGCCAGCTCCATAGCTCGTCTCTGCAGCAAGGCGCTGGACCCCGCCCACTCCATCTTCAGCGACGCCCGCTCAGCCTCACCTGGCCCCTCCCACCTCTGTCTGCACCGTGTCTGTGTATGTCTTTGCGCGTCCCCGGCCGAGCGGGAAATTTCCATTGATCACCGAATAACGGGCTGCGGTGGGTGCGCATAGTCGGTGCCGGGGGAATCCGCTGTGTCCCGAGTCCTGTGAGGTCCCTGTGTGAGCGGCATCTCTATGGCGTACAGTCAGGGGGGCGGCAAGAAGAAGGTCTGCTACTACTATGATGGTAAGGGGGGCACGGTGCCGGGGGGTGCAGAGGAGGGGGTGCCTGGTCCAGGGGCTCCATAGCAGGGTACTCAGAGCCAGGCTTTTGTCTGCTACAGGTGACAGGGAGGCCGGGCCCCGACTGGAGGCCACAGAGGTAAATGAAGGAACATGGCCGGCCCCCTCCTTCCTCCACAACGTGTCTGTCAAAAGTTTCCTGTGTGAGGGGACATCATGGCCTATGCTGGGGGCACACTCATAGCTTCCTCCATCATGGCCATGTCTTTCATCATCCCTTCTTTCATCTATTGTGTGCCTAAACATAACACATCAGCACCAGGGACATGACTTCCCTACAGGCTGAGGTGTCCCTTGTGCTGCCCTCTTCCTCCTCCTTCTGGTGTCAAAGGGGTGAACCCAAGTATGTCCACCCAGTTCCACCAGTCATAGGACTGGTACTATACCTTCTATGAATGGACCTCAAGAGAACCCACGTATGTCCACCCAGTTCCACCAGTCATAGGACTGGTGCTATACCTTCTATGAATGGACCTCAAGAGAACCCAAGTATGTCCACCCAGTTCCACCAGTCATAGGACTGGTACTATACCTTCTATGAATGGACCTCAAGAGAACCCACGTATGTCCACCCAGTTCCACCAGTCATAGGACTGGTGCTATACCTTCTATGAATGGACCTCAAGAGAACCCAAGTATGTCCACCCAGTTGCACCAGTCATAGGACTGGTGCTATACCTTCTATGAATGAACCTCAAGAGAACCCAAGTATGTCCACCCAGTTCCACCAGTCATAGGACTGGTACTATACCCTCTATGAATGGACCTCAAGAGAACCCAAGTACGTCCACCCAGTTCCACCAGTCATAGGACTGGTACTATACCTTCTATGAATGGACCTCAAGAGAACCCAAGTACGTCCACCCAGTTCCACCAGTCATAGGACTGGTACTATACCTTCTATATATGGACCTCCAGAACCCAAGTATGTCCACCCAGTTGCACCAGTCATAGGACTGGTACTATACCCTCTATGAATGGACATCAAGAGAACCCAAGTATGTCCACCCGGTTCCACCAGTCATAGGACCATTCATAGGTATAGTACCAGTCCTATCAGTCATCCAACTATCACCCAGTCATATATCCAGTTTCATTCATACAAGTTGCAGTGCTTCTGTGAATGAAGGATCTGGGAAGAAATAGAAGCTTATGGCAGCAGATGTTGGTGGAGGGATTCATCGGTGCAGGTAGATTTCTAGTGAACTAGAAGAGACGCATAAGGAATACATCACACTTAAAGCGGAGCTCCAAGAAAAATATTTAAGTCAGCAGCTACAAATACTATAGCTGCTGACTTTTAATATTAGGACACTTGGAGTACTGAAAGCTCCTCCAGAAAACTCCTGGGATGTATGACCTCATTTGCCTAAGCAAGAAACCAGGAAGTAACTGAAGAAACATAAACATTTTTTTAAAACAAGTAAATATATATGTGCCTGTCTATTTACAAATGCTAGCAGCATAATGATTACAAATAGCCAATGTTGAGCGAGAGAGTGAAGTTCCACTTTGTTATGCGTCTTATTTTATTAGGTGAATGTAGGCTTTAAAGCAGGTTGTCATATCTCATGTTTTATTTTACTAAAATAAAAAAAAAAAGTTATACATGCCTGTTCTGTGTAAGGTTATTGCACATAGCAGCGCAGAACCTTCTCTTCTGGGTTCCCCCACCAGTGCTCTCTGCTTCCTCTTTCCCCTTCTTCCTCTTTCCCCTTCTTCTTCTTCTTCCTCTTTCCCCTTCTTCTTCTTCTTCTTCCTCTTTCCCCTTCTTCTTCTTCTTCTTCCTCTTTCCCCTTCTTCTTCTTCTTCCTCTTTCCCCTTCTTCTTCTTCTTCTTCCTCTTTCCCCTTCTTCTTCTTCTTCTTCTTCCTCTTTCCCCTTCTTCTTCCTCTTTCCCCTTCTTCCTCTTTCCCCTTCTTCTTCCTCTTTCCCCTTCTTCTTCCTCTTTCCCCTTCTTCTTCCTCTTTCCCCTTCTTCTTCCTCTTTCCCCTTCTTCTTCCTCTTTCCCCATAGGAATCTTTCTATGGTGGCAAACGTGCAGGCTTGCTCCCAAGCCAGGCTGTTTGCGTCTCTAGGCGCACAGAGCATAGTTCAGCCCTCCCCTCATAGGATTTGACTGACAGCTGTAGGAGTCAATGAATCCCGTTGCTCTCAGCCAAGCCTCTGAGAGGGGGAGACCAGACCGGGCAGATGGGCACAGCACTGGATCGATATAGAGAACTCGGGTAAGCATTTAGTAAGGGAGGATGGAGAAATGGCTGTTTTTTTTTCTAAGCCTAATGCCCAGAACGCATTCAGGTAAAAAAAAAACTTCTGACCTTACAACCAGTGCATTTGTGATGCAGCACCATTCATTCTGAATTGTACCTGCCAATGGTCATGCGTTGCTGTGATGTGCATAGCTATACACTATCTTGCAGTGTGGTGTCAAAAAATGGTGCATGTGCTGTTTGGCAGCACACCACAATGCATGTTAGCGTTTTGCAGTGCATGTCCATCACAAACGTGCCTTGGGGTGTAGTCCTGAATAATTGTCACCTCTGTGACACTAAACACTCTTTATTCTCAAGATCTAATCCACACACATCCATTACTTTATGGCCCTGTCATCTGTTTTTCATGAAATTGTTTACTGTGTTTTTCTTCCTCCTTGTAATGTCCTTTTTGTGAGCTCCCAGATCTTTCATTTCCCTCTCATTTCTGTTTGGAGCAATCAGCATATTAGTTGCTGTCGTGTACACTGGTTTGTGTACCCTACAAATCCCAGAGTCCATAGTTCCTAGTCTATCTCAGGAGCAAGCAAGTTAGGATGGCTACATACAGTGAGATTATGTAGAACAAACCTAGCCACCTTCTAATAAAAAGTCAGATCATGGTAGCAAAGAATAAAAAATATTGGAGCAGCAGCTTACTCAAACAGGAGAGCCAGAGCTGTGGGATCACGTGACCGGACCAGATTAAAATTTGGTAAGTATACAGATCGTTTGTCACACATTACTGCATAGTTGTGACATGAACAAGCTCTTATAATGGATCTTGCTGAGAGAAATGTCAAATGTGGCACAAGTCATTTTTCATAGTATCCTAGTTGGTAAGGTTGAATAGACACTAGCCCATCCAGTTCAGTCTGTGTAGGTGTATGTGTGTCAGTGTTGATAATCATTTCCCATGTCCCTGTATTTTTAAGAGGACTGTAGAGTACACATTTTAGAGCATTGATTTGTAGCAGGTGGGACATGTCAGGGGCTCTTGGCTCGATGGTAGTGCCAAAACAGTTTAGTTTGCTGCACTCCAGATACATTTTTTAGGGCTTTCCTGTCCACTTTTATTTAAAAGTCAAAATTCATACAGGTATTCCTTCCCGCACAGGTCTCACTATCACTATGAAACAAATAAAACATTGAGCCTCCTGGCTCTCATGTGTCAGCTTAACCACTTGCCGACCGGCGTCTGACGGAGACAAAGTGGTTGGATATCGCAAACCGCTGTCATATGACGGTGGCTACGAGATCCCGCACTGTGAGCATGTGCCGCCGGAGGCGCGCTCACTGTGTTTCGGGGTGGGTAGGGCGGACTCGATCATCACCGGCTACCCGCGATGCCCCCCGCAGTGAAAGAATGGAGGTCCGTGTAAGTAAACACGGATCTCCGTTCTCAGAGGGGGAAGGGCTGTGATCACAGGCTTCCTGCATATGGAAGCCATGATCACTCCCCTCCCCCTGCCAGCCCAGCACCAATACAGTTAGAACACAGTGAGGGAACACAGTTAACCCTTAGAGCGCCCCCTCCAGGTTAACCCCTTCACTGCCAATGGCATTTACACAGTAATCAGTGCATTTTTATAGCACTGATTGCTGTATAAATGCCAGTGGTCCCAAAAAAGTGTCAAAATGATCTGACATGTCTGCTGCTATATCGCAGTACCGCTAAAAATCGCAGCTCGCCACCATTACTAGTAAAAAATAAAAACCCCAGAAATGAATTCTCGTCATCCGTAAACACGGCAACTTTTGCGCAAACCAATCAATAAACACTGATTGCGATTATTTTATTTTTTTTACCAAAAATATGAGGAAGAATATAAATAGGCCAAAACCGATTTTTATATTTTTTTCCTTTTTTTTTATTTTGTATTTTAGCAAAAAGTAAGAGATTTTTATTATTTTTTTTCTTTGCAAAATTGTCGCTCTTCTTTTGTTTATTGCGGTGATCAGAAATCACGCAGAGGTGATCAAATACCACCAAAAGAAAGCTCTATTTGTGGGATGCAAATTTTGTTTGGGTACAACGTCGCAGGACCGCACAATTGTCAGTTAAAGTGACGCAGTACCGAATCACAAAAAGTGCTCTGGTCCTAAAGCAGGGCTTGACAAATTTGCCTTGAATCTAGGAGCCGGCTAAAAACGTTAGGAGCCAGTTTTTTATAGCGTAGTGTTGGGTTGTCAGCGCCAGCGGTAAGACAAGTAATTTGCGTCCCTAACCCTAACTTACTCGCAGCAGAGCAGCCAGTCAATAACTCCACCGTTACATCAGGGTTATAGGCTGGCCAGAAAGAGTGACACTTAAAAATCTTATGGGGGAAACTCCTTATGCCGAATGCATCGTGACTGCAGCATGTAAAACGCCCTCATCTCCTGCCTAATGGAGCTTAAGGGTGGCAAAAACATGTGTCTACTGCACATTATTACCACCCAACTTGCACATCTAAACCAAGCCTTAGTGACATTGTAAATAAAATACAAAAAAAAGGTGAAAAGTATTCCAGCGCTGCTGATCTTCTGCTGCCTCTTTGCAGCCACTTCCTGCCTACATGTGTGTCCCCCACAGTGACTTTTCATTGCTCTGGTGTGTTTCCGGTCACCATGAAATTCTGGAGCCCAGCTGCACATAGAGTGGTAATTGTTGATGGTACACAGGGCTTTATCACAATTTTGTTGCTTAGCATAAAGGTCACGTTTCTCGCGGTGTGACATCAACTTTCATATTATACAAAAAAAAACGGGCTAACTTTACTGTTTAGTTTTTTTTTTTATTCATTGTGCGCAAACACCATGTGACATAAAATATTGCAGCAACCGCCATTTTATTCTCTAGGGTCTCTGCTAAAAAATAATATATAATGTTTGGGGGTTCCAAGTCATTTTCTAGCAGAAAACACTGAATATTTAATTGTAAGCCACTAATGTGAGAAAGGGTTTAGTCTTTAAATGGTTAAACTTTCCTGATAGCCCGGAGATAATTGCTTTGAAAGAAGAAGATACATTGTTTTTCTACTTAGAATGAAGAAAAGTAACAAATATCCCAGGCAGCCAAAGTTTAACAGCTGTTAGATTAGGCAGAGAACTCTCGGCTCTCGCTGAATCCGACATGCTGTTTTAACATGGGGAGAGAAGGTACGGCAGTCAAACGCCAGGATGCGATCGCGACCTGGCGCCCGGGGTTTGTCGAGGCCTGTCCTAAAGTGTGAAATCCTTCCGTGGCTGAAGTGGTTAACTGCTCCGAGTACCTCTTTAGGGCCTTCCTGAACATTGGTACCTTTTTTTTTTTTTTTTGGTCCTCTTGACCATGAAACGCATCCCAGTGTTTGTGCACAGACTCTGCACCTCAGCTCTGTGTCTATCTTACAACATCCTAGCTGCTCTGTCCCTTATGGACTTTCTCTCAGACCCAGACCCTTTCCTGTCCCAAACTGGACACCATGGTGCACAACAGCACCTCTCACAGCTCCCTTCACACATTGGCCGCCTCGAGTGGGGCTCTGAGCTCAATCTTTGGCTCTCATATGAAGTCAGCACACACCTGTGCCATTATTGTGCTTGCTGTTTAGAAAATCTGACGTAAGCCATCATTTTACACAGTGGCACGGGGTGACCACAGGCGATTGTAATGGCAGCAATCTAGCAGTCTTATGTAATGTATCTCTGGCTGTCTTCTGAAGCATGTTCTCAGGCTTCAATAACTCTCATAGCATGCCTATAGCCTCTGACCATCTCCTCATGTATGTCTTCAGTCTGACCTCTTTCTATAGTATTGCATTCACTGAATATTCTGAGCAGCATTTTGGTGATGTCAGGGGCGACACCTGAAGCCTCTTATGTCTAATAATTTCACCACCATTGCCGTAAAGTCTATGTAAACCTTAATATTAAGGCTCCCTTCACATTTAGCATTTTGAATGTCGGGCAGAATTGTAATACAGCAGAAAAGTGGAGGAATTCTCATCAAAGTGAGAGTTTATCCTCTTAGTTGTCAGAACAAATTGTCCATTGAAAGAGTTCCCCCTCACCTACTTTCAATTGTGACAACTGAGAAATATTTATTTTTTTCAATCCCTTTCTGTATTGGAGTTGACAGATGTTTATTGGCGTATTCTGGTACAGAGAAGTGGTTGCAGGACAGCACTTAAGGTACAGCCAGGGAGACTTTGCAGGATCATAGGAGGAAAAGGATGCAGCAACAAGCGGTGAGTCCAGTGGTAAGAGAATTCAGGGTACAGTGAGACACACACACACACAGCAATAGGGCACCACAGAGGGCAAGTCAACAACAACACTATAGTACAGCAAAGTGTGAGTCCAGGGGCACAATGCAGCAATATGCAATAGTAAGTATACATTCTAAGTCACAAGGCAGTAGTGGCACAGCGCTGATAGTCCAGAGCCAGTGGCAGCAATCCAGGGCATGAGGGGGGATATGCAACCATTTTGTGTAGAAAAGATTAAGGACAGGGTCTCGGGAGCAATCTAGGCAAAAGAAGGGACAAGCAGCAGGGACGCAGTCCACAGGACAGCAATACACTTACACTGTAGGTGTTCAACAGTTTCTGCCAATATACAAATTCGCCAGCACACCATGGATCTTCAATTGCAGTCCAAAGCTTTTATTGCAGAGATCACAACCCAAAAGAACAAGTGCAATGTTTCTGAGCCGTGCAGGACCCCTTCGTCAGGCTTGTAACATCACATGCCTGGTGAAGTTGTCCTGCGTGGCTCTGAAACTATGCACTTGTTTTGTGATGTGATCTCTGCAATAAAAGCTTTGGACTGCAATTGAAGATACATGGTGTGCTGGCGAATATGTATATAGTTCTGTTATATATCCAGTGTTCATTTGGGAATTGCTACAGCTCCCGCTACAGATGAGCCTTTGATCCAGGAATGTGTACGATGGGAATATAGACAACAGTTTCGGCCCACTGGCAGTGTTTACTTAAGGGGCCCACAGCACACTTCCAGATGAAAAATCCTGGAAGTCCTGCCAACAGCTTCTTGGCCCCCAGGCAGCACACAAGGGATTAGGGGAGCAAGGTGGCACAGGGAGATTTTTGGGTCAAGGTGGACAGAATGGGAAGTCCTGGATGCACAAGCACAGTCATGGATGCCAACAGGCACAGGCAGTACAGGGCTCACAATGAAGTCTCCCTCCACCTAGTATAAATGTCTGAGCTGAGGCATGATCCAGCAGCCAGGTAGCCCAATGCTTAGCATCAGGCTACCAGAACGATAAGCTTCACCCAGTTTTGACTGGGACAGCCTTTAAGACAGGCATGAAAAGGACATTTCCAAGCCCGCCAAAACTTTGTGGCACTGCTAGGGATTGAATCTGCAGCCTGCATGCAGTGAATCTACATAGAGGTTACAACAGGTGGTGGAACTGGCCAATGCCTCGCAGGCAGGTGGTGTGGGGTGGCAGGAGATAATTGGAGACCAACCTTTGAGGCTACACCCAGCATGGATCCACCTACATCTATATGAGAAGTACTGCTTACCTATGTGTTTTCTTCACAATGCACAAGACTTTACATGCTATTTTGCCACATCTGCAGCACTATGCAGAAGTGTCCACTGGCAATGAGAGAGTTAAAATCTGGATGTATATTGTTTGCTGGATGAGTTCCCTGTTAACCTGCAACTTGTCTTTCAACAGAAAAGGTCCTACATGCTTGCAATGTCTCACTTTTTTTCACTGCGTATGGGACATCATATACTTGAATATGCTGCTATGCTGGATTTAACGAGTGTGACACTTACACCACTGAGAAGATGAATGGATATTATTAATGCGCTTGTTTAGTGGTCACTCTTGTGAGGAAATGAGTGTGTTATTGTGAATACCAAGTTTACACGCCTGTAATACCTTCTCTGAACCAGGAGTATTTCACACATCAGTTCAAGACACCTCATATAAGTACCTGTGCGAGGGAGGTAGCATGAACTACACAAATATAGATACGCTTTAATACTCTGCCGTCTCTAGACCACAACAGATGAATCCAGCTATGTCCATCGCAAACTCATACCCAAATATATTATCTTGGAAAGATACAAATGCATCTCTGATGCCATAAGGTCAAGGACTAACAACGCATGCAATAGGGCCCATCAGCTTACAGGGACTGTAAAGTCTCAAGGTTTTCCACCTTAAAGCGGAGATCCCCCCATTTAAAAGTCAGCAGCTACACCCCCCCCATCGTCAAAAAAAAATGACATGCCAATTGTGGCATGTCAGGGGGTCACCAACACATAAAGTGGAAGTTCCACTTTTGGGTGGAACTCCGCTTTAATACATTCTGTGCATTTGCATTAAGGTGTAAAACCTTTGTTTACAGCAGCTGCCCCCCCCCTTTTTTTCTTACCTAAGCCCACTCGTTCCAGCGATGTGCAGGAGCCCAGCAGCTGTCTCTGTCCTCAATGGATAGATTGATGGCAGCAGGAGCCATTGGCTCCTGCTGCTGTCAATCAAATCCTGTGATGCAGGGGGCGGGGCCGAGTACCGATGTCTGTTTCAATGGACACAGCAGTGGCACTCGGGAGTGCGTCTGCACGGGTGCGCCCATGGAATGCAGCACTT
>BLSH010004284.1:580015-595824 GCA_018402905.1 Glandirana rugosa
GAACTTTAATACGTGTGGAACGATATCTCACATATATATATATATATATATATTTTTTTTTTTTTAGTTTTGCATACATTTGAGGAGAATTAGAACCCCAGTCAGGATTTTATTACTAGAAGAAAGTCTAAATAAAGAAACTTCAAGGGTATGGCCTGTAAGAAAATGTACACTGTGTGCACAATTAGGCAAGTGAGTATTTTGACCAAATCATCATTTGTTATGCATATTGTCCGACTCCAAGCTGTATAAACTTGAATGCTTATTGGATTTGAGCATATCAGGTGATGTGTATTTGTGTAATGGGGGAGGGTGTGGCCTAAGGGGATCCACACTCTATAGCAAGGTGTGCATAATTTCAAGGCAGCTTCTATTGCTCAGGCAAAATGGTCCAAAAACGAGATTTAACGGACTCTGAAAAGTCAAAAATTTAAAAAAGTTTTTCAGAGGGATTCAGCAAAAGAAATTGCTAAGCTATTGGAGTGTGATCACAGAACCATCAAACGTTTTGTTGCACAGTGTCAACAGGGTCACAAGAAATGTGTTTGGGGGGGGGGGGGGGGAAGAAGACACATATAAACTGTGAAAGGTTTGAGAAGAATCAAATGTGAAGGTACCAGGAACCCATTATCCTCCAGTGCTGTCTTATTCCAGAACTGCAACCTACCTGGAGTGCCCAGAAATGCAAGGTGTTCAATGCTTAGAGACATTGCCAAGGTAAGGAACGCTGAATCCCAGCCGCCACTGAAAAAAACACAAGTTGAAACGGCAAAACTGGGCCAAGCAATATCGGAGGACAGATTTTTCAAAGGGTTTTGATGAGATGAGTGACTCTTGATGGACCAGATGGATGGGCCTGTGGCTGGATCTGTAACGGGCACAGGTGGGGTACTGGTATGGGCTGGTATTAGATGCGCTAGTTGGACTTTTTCGGTTTGAAGATGGACTCAAAATCAACTTCATAAAATTTTTCAAAAATCCAGTAAACATACTTTAAAAAAAAAAGAAAAAACTTACTCCCAAACCTACTGCCAGTGTTTTCATCTCAACTTCAAAGCCTACTCTTCAGTACGATTTCATTACGGCTTGCTGGCATACCGTGCAACTTCATTTATTAGATGTCAATGCAAGGAACCTTTTTCAAAGTCGCTGTGGCTTGAGTTGCAACAATTTGAACGGTTCCAGTGCCGCAAATGGGATGGGACTAGTCATGCTACTTTGGACTGTCAAGTCGCATGACAAGTGTTAACCAAGGCTAAGAGAGAAAGTTATGGGGAATACAAAATTTTAGTTATCACCAAATCAAGAGGTAAAAGTAAATCTTCCAACAGGGACACCAGTTCCAGCGACAACTATCTAAATAAGAATTCTCCTCCTAATTGTTGATGCGTCTCTGGAACAGGAAGTGAAGAGAATTCTTTCCAATGGGGCACAGACCACAATAGAGAAGCGAGATGTCATCTAGAGACAGTACCCTGTAGATCCCTGAATTTGGAGATGAGGGTTTAACCAGTTCCACACTGCCTACCGTCTATTTACGGCGGCAGTGTGGACGCTGGGCGTGAATCGCCGTAAAAAAAAGCGGCAATCTGCGAATGGCCGCTAGGAGGCGGCGCGCGCCCGCCGCACTCCTGAGGAGTGTGCCCGTGGCTCGGGCGGGTCCGCCGGCGAGCCGCGATGAGCGGCCACAGGCAAAGAACGGGGAACCGCCGATGTAAACACGGCGGTTCCCCGCTCTGTTAGTGGGGGCATGGGAGATCTACTGATCCCTGTCACTGGGATCAGTTAGATCTCTCATGCCCATGGTAGCCCAGTCCCCCCACAGTTAGAACACACCCAGGGAACATAGTTAACCCCTAGATCTCCCCCTGCAGGTTAACCCCTTCACTGCCAATGACATTTATACAGTAATCAGTGGACATTTAAATTTCTGATCGCTGTATAATTGTCATTGGTCCCAAAAAAGTGTCAAAAATGTCTGACATGTCTGCTGCAATATCGCGGTACCGCTAAAAATCGCAGATCGCTGCCATTACCAGTAAAAAATGTAAAAAAAAATAAAAACCCGAGAAATTAATTCTCACCATCCGTAAACGCAGCAACTTTTGCGCAAACCAATCAAACGATGACTTTTTTTTTTTTTTTTAAATCACAAATATGAGGAAGAATATAAATCAGCCAAAACCGATGAAAAAAGTGTTTTTTTTTTTTTTTTTTTTTTTTTTTTTTTTTTTTTTTTTTGGATTTGGATTTTAGCAAAAAGTAAGAAATTTGGTTTTTTTTTCAAAATGGTCGCTCTTCTTTTGCTTATAGCGGTGGTCAGAAATGATGCAGAGGGGATCAAATGCCACCAAAAGAAAGCTCTATTTCTGGGGGAAAAAAGGACATAAATTTCGTTTGGGTACAACGTCGCATGACCGTGCAATTGTCAGTTAAAGTGACGCAGTGCCGAATTGCAAAAAGTGCTCTGGTCCTAACCTGGGAAATTCTTCCTGGGCTGAAGTGGTTAAAGAGTGAATAGTAGACTGATTTGTAGAGACTAAAAAACATGCTTGTTACTACAACTGTGCAAAAAAAAAAAAAAATAGATCATAGCAGGTTGCAATACTTTTGTTCCCACTTACTGGCTACAGTTACAATAGTTGTTCCCCAATTAGAGCACTGCATCAGCCGCTGTATGTATTGGCATCTTCATGCTGTAATTGTTTCAGACGGTTGTTAGAATGTATGTATGTTTTGAAAGAACTTTGGGATTGTAGAGGAACATATCTCCTGCATGGAGAACACTTCATGTTTTGTAATCTTATAAATGACATAATATAGGTTATTCCAAGCTGTGTAGAAAGTTGAAAGCATTTATAATACAGAGCCATTTTTTTCATTTTTTAAGAATGATTAATATCATGCGCTACATAAATCACAGTGGGCTTGATCTTTTTTATATAAGTTATTCCATACAGCAACTTCTTATATCTAGGCTTTGCCAGCTGGTATTGAGTTGCATTTTTTTTTTTTGTCTTGTCAAAAATCTTTGAACAATTGCACTGAACTGTGGTAATAATCTCCTGCTGATGCACCTTCTTTTTACTTGTGCAAAAGCTATACTGATTCATACCTACAGTATCTCACAAAAGTAAGTACAACCCTCACATTTTTGTAAATATTTTATCTTTTCATATGACAACACTGAAGAAATGACACTTTGCTACAATGTAAAGTAGTGAGTGTACAGCTTGTATAACAGTGTAAATTTGCTGTCCCCTCAAAATAACTCCACACACAGCCATTAATGTCTAAACCGCTGGCAACAAAAGTGAGTACATCCCTAAGTGATTGTCCAAATTGGGCCCAATTAGCCATTTTTATTCCCCGGTGTCATGTGACTCGGTGTTACAGGTAGTGGTGCACCAAATGGAAATTTTGGTACCGAAAATGACAGTTTTTAAAAAAATATTTATATTTTTTATATACAATTGTCATATGCTGCCTATCTGTGCCTCGGCACTGACAGGCGGCACTGATTGGCGCCGATAGGCGGCTCTGATAGGCGGCACTGGATGGTACTGGCAGGCGGCACTGGATGGTACTGGCAGGCGGCACTGGATGGTACTGGCAGGCGGCACTGGATGGTACTGGCAGGCGGCCCTGGATGGTACTGGCAGGTGGCAGTGATTGGCACTGACAGGCAGCACTGGATGGTACTGGCAGGTGGCAGTGATTGGCACTGACAGGCAACACTGGATGGTACTGGCAGGTGGCACTGATTGGTATTGACAGGCAGCACTGGATGGTACTGGCTGGCAATGGCAGAAGAGGTGAGTAGATTCACAATGCACAGTGCGTGCTGTTTGTACGAGCCGCTCTGTGCATGAAACTGTGAGCTAATTGCACTGGAATGCAGAGAGGGAGCTGTCAGATTTTCACTGAGATCGGAGGTGGGCGGGACTGAACAGCTAACACTCGTGCCCCGCCCACCTCCCAACATCAACTTGAAGATCTCACAGCTCTCTGCATTCCAGTGTAATTAGCTCACAGTTTCATGCACAGAGTGGCTTGTACAAGCAGCACGCTCTGTGCATTGTCAATCTACTCATCGCCCACATCCATTGCGGGGTATGTGATGCACACATACCCCGCAATGGACGGTACCCGCACCCTTTTCAGTATCGGCCCGTTCTTTTGTTTTGGGCCGATACCGAAAACACAGATTTTGGCTGAAAATGCAGATAATTTTCGGCTTCCGAAATTTTGGTGCATCCCCAGTTACAAGGTCTCAGGTGTGAATGGGGAGCAGGTATGTTAATTTTGGTGTTATCGCTCTCACTCTCTCATACTGGTCACTGGAAGTTCAACATGGCACCCTATGACAAAGAAGTCTGAGGATCTAAAAAAAAAAGAATTGTTCTAAATAAAGATGGCCTAGGCTATAAGAAGAATGGCAAGACCCTGAAACTGAGCTGCAGCACAGTGGCCAAGACCATACATCGTTTAACAGGGCAGGTTCCACTCAGAACAGGCCTTGCCATGGTCGACCAAAGAAGTTGAGTGCACGTGCTCAGTGTCATATCCAGAGGTTGTCTTTGGGAAATAGATGTATGAGTGCTGCCAGCATTAGTGCAGAGGTTGAAGGGGTGGGGAGTCAGCCTGTCAGTGCTCAGACCATACGCCACACACAGTAACAGCCAAACTGCTACTTGGGTGAGGTTGTGGAAGAAGTTTCATGTTACGGGTCATACACCATGCAAGACTGAGCACACAAAGTAGTTGTACTATCTCAGCAAGGTCTCTCCCAGGCAAAGATTTCAGACTGGGGTTTCAAGATGTGGTGTTCAAGCCCTTGAAGAAGCACAAAGAAATGGGCAGCGTTGAGGACTGTATTGATTGGTGAGCCAAGGAAACTTAATGCAACAGATGAGACGCAATGCTTACTTCCCCTCGACATTGGATGATGTCCTGCAGTTCCATCAGCACAGAATTGGTAGAAGCCAGTGGGATCCAGGTATTCTCCAGAGATATCTGGCCATACGTGGGCTTCATGGAAGATCCGTGACCAAAAAGCCTTTTGACATGGAAACAAAGCTACACGACTATGCATGAAAATATAGGAACAGGGGTGCAGAAAAATGGCAGCAGGTGCTTTGGACTGATGTGTCAAAGTATTTGGCTGTAGCAGTAGGCAGTTTGGTGAAGGGCTGAAGAGCGGTACAATGAGTGTCTGCAGGCAACAGTGAAGCATCGTGGAGGTTCCTTGCAAGTTTGGGGCTGCATTTCTGCAAATGGAGTTGGAGATTTGGTCAGGATCAATGGTGGTTTCAATGCTGCAAAATACAGGCACATACTTATCCATCATGCCATACCATACCAGGGAGGTGTGTGCTTGGCCCCATATTTATTCTGCAGCAGAGCCCCCCCCCCAAAAAAAAAAAAAAAACATGCAGCAAATATCAATAACCATTATCTTCAGCAGAAAGAAGAACAAGAAATCCTCGAAGTGATGGTTTGGCCCCCACAGAGCCCTGATCTCAAGTCTGTCTGGGATTACATAAAGAGACAGAAGGATTTGAGGCAGCCTACGTCCACAGAGGATCTGTGGTTGGTTCTCCAAGATGTTTTGTACAACCTACCTGCCAGGTTTCTTCAAAAATTGTGTGCAAGTGTACTTAGAATTGATGCTGTTGTGAAGTAAAAGGGTGGTCACACCAAATATTGATTTGGATTTATCTTCCATTCATTTACTTTCCATTTTAATTGCCAAAAATTAAACCATTAATGCTTCTATTTTTGAAAGCTTTCCTAATTTTACAGCCTTTTCTTCACACCTGCCTAAAACTTTTGCACAGTAGCATATGTATTTATTTAGCTATATTAGTTCATTGACCGAGCGTAAGTATATAATTTACTGTATTTCTCTACGTTTTGTACAGTTATGAGTTATTCCTGTTGGCAGGGCTCAGCTCCCCCTTCTCAGAGCTCAGGCTGCTCAGCTGTCGGTTAATTGCCGGTACTCCTCATTCCACAGTAACTCCCCTGATGATCATATCCTGCTTGTCAGTCAGCCTTGCTGGCGATTTTTAAACTGCCTGGATCGAATTTCCTGTGCCTTTGTCAACATATCCAGATACTCTCTGCTGTGTTTTCCTGTTAGACTTTTTGCCTGGCTGACTTTCCGTCTGGTTCCTGGTTCCATTTGCTGCTTCTGACTACGCTGATCTCTGGATTCCTGCTTTACTGGCCTGTTCCGACCTACCCGCTCTGGTTACCGAACCCTGGCTATGTTTCGACCACATTTTATTCTGTTTGTACTGTTTTACAATTTTATTAAAAGGTGTGTGTGTGTGTGTGTGTGTGTGTGTGTGTGTGTGTGTGTGTGTGTTTTTTTTTTTTTTTTTTTTTTTAACTGCACATCTGTCTGTCTGAGTCATGGTTCCTGACACATGTAAAGATTACATTTTTTATTTGTGCTCAGTGCTGTTAAATTGTGTTTAAACAGTAGCTTTCACTACTGTGTAAACCCGACAAACATTGAGTACTATACAGTTGAGGCAAGCAGTTTGTAGGGTAAAACAAGAACAGCATCTTGTTTATATACTGATGATCTACTTTTTTTAGTTGCTCTGTATTTATTATAGTTATGACAGATCATCACTTCCATGGGCAAACCTGGACCTTGAAAAGGATGCTGTAGGTTGTCATCTTGCACACGTATACTTTGCTTGGAGGTGGGCTTTTCTCTTTAATCACTTCCCTACCGCCGTATGCAGCACGACGGCTGGGAAGTGGTTTAGTTCTCCTGACTGGCAGGATAACATGCCGGTGCGCATCGCGGCGATTGGTGGTGTGATGTGTCAGTCTGACCCACCGCATTACCGATCTCCGTAAAAAGCTTCCATCGGAAGCTCTTTATCATGTGATCAGCCATGACCAATCACGCAACAAGTATAAGGTGCGAAACCTTAGGTATGTCAGTCCACAGACTGCCGTGTAATTGCAGTGCGCCAGCTCAGGAAACGCGTCCTATACAGTGATGCCATGCTCTCAGGACTTCCGGTTTTGCGGTCCTGGCTGTTTTTATCATGTGAGTCACTTGTACATTGGTTTTAATAAACCTTTTGGTCTGCACTTTGAGCGCCTTTTTTTTCTTTTTTGTGACCAATCACTGCTGGTCAGTGTAAACCGGAAAAGACGTTTATCGACTTTTCCTCCACTTGGGTCTGCAGACCTGAGTAGCTGAGAGCCGTTGGGCTGCTCTCCTGACGGAGGTTTGTGCTGATTGACCCCCCCCAGGATCGCCACCCTAGACCACCAGGGATCCTGCCCAGGGACCACCAGGCATGTGCCCACCAGGGAGCCGGTCCTGACCACCAGGTAAGGGCCACAGTGCCCAACATGGATGGCATTCAGTACCACCATCAGATGCCAACCTAGACCACCAGTGAATGGGTCCTATTAGAGCAATTCTCATCTGCTGCCCACCAGTGCCGCCTATCATTGCAGCCTCATCAGTGCCCGTCAGTGCAGCCTCATCAGTGCCTGTCAGTGATGGAGAAAATGTACTTATTTACAAAGTTTTGTGACAGAAACCGAGAACTTTTTTTTTTTTATTTGTAGCGCAAAAAATAAAATAAACGCAGAGGTGATTAAATACCACCAAAAGAAAACTCTATTTGTGGGGAAAAAATTATTAAAATTTTGTTTGGGTACAGTGTCGCACGACCACGCAATTGTCATTCAAAATGCGACAGTACTGAGAGCTGAAATTGGTCTGGTAGGGAAGTGTTCTAAGTGCATGTTATTGAAGCAGTTTGAGAGCTCTGTAACTGACAAGTCACATGACCAGGCTTTTCTCCTGGCTTGCTTTTTCCTTTTTTTACTTTTCCATTTAATTTTTATTGTGCTCTGCTAGCTTTGGGCTTGAAGCACAATGGACATTTGTAAATCACTGTGCTTTAAATCATTAAAGGTAATTCACTAAAGGTGGTATTTGAACTAGTAAACAGTCTCGCATTTTCACAGGCATATATTAACCACTTCACCCCCAGAAGGATTTCCCAGTTTAGGACCAGAATCGGTACTGCGTCGCTTTAACTGACAATTGCGCGGTTGTGCGACGTTGTACCTAAACGAAATTTGCATCCTTTTTTTCTCACAAATAGAGCTTTCTTTTGGTGGTATTTGATCACCTCTGCGTCATTTCTGATCACCGCTATAAACAAAAAAAAAAGCTACAATTTTGCAAAAATATTTTTTTACTAAAATCCAAATCCAAAAAATATAAAAAAACAAATGTATTCATTGGTTTTGGCCGATTTTATATTCTTATATTTTTGATAAAAAAAACCCCGCAATCGGCGTTTATTGATTGTGCAAAAGTTGCCACGTTTACAAACCATAAGAATTCATTTCTGGCATATTTTTTACTTTTTTTTTTTTTTTTGTATACTGGTAATGGCAGCGATCTGCGATTTTTATCAGGACTGCAATATTGGGGTGGACATGTTGGACATTTTTGACACTTTTTGGGACCAATGACATTTTATACAGCGATCAGAAATTTAAATGTCCACTGATTACTGTATAAATGTCATTGGCAGTGAAGGGAGTTAACCTGGGGGGGGGGGGGGCGCGATCTAGGGGTTAACTGTGTTCCCTGGGTGTGTTCTAACTGTGAGGAGGGGGCTGGGCTGTCAGGGGCACCAGAGATCTCACGGATCCCAGTGACAGGGATCAGTAGATCTGTCAAGCTGCCTGAGAGCGCGGGGAACCGCTGTATTTACTTTGGCGGTTCCCCGTGTTCCTCCTCTCCTAAACTATCATGGCCCCCCTAAACATCGGGTCTGCCCGAGCTGCGGGCACACTCCTGCAGAGTGCAGCGGGCACGAGAGCATGCCGTTGGCGGCGTGCTTCTGCCCGCCACGCATGCGCGAGCTGCTGTTTAGAGACAGATTCACGGGATGCTGCCACTCTGCAGCAGTAAATGTACACAAGCCGGTCGGAAACCGGTCAATCACTTCAGCCCCGGTCCCAGTTTAGGACCAGAGCACTTTTTGCGATTAGGCACTGTGTCGCTTTAACTGAAAATTGCACGGTCGTGCGATGCTGTACCCAAACAAAATTTGCGTCCTTTACTTCCCAGAAATAGAGCTTTCTTTTGGTGGTATTTGATCCCCTCTGCTTCATTTCTGATCACCGCTATAAACAAAAGAGCCACAATTTTGCAAAAAAAAGTTGTTTTTTTTTTTTTTTGCTAAAATACATATCCGAAAAAAAATCACAAAACATTTTTTTTCATCGGTTATGGCCGATCTATATTCTTCCTCCATATTTTTGGTAAAAAAAAAAAAAACAACCCCACAATCGGCGTTTATTGAGTGGTTTGCAGAAAAGTTCTGCGTTTACGAATGATTCATTTATGGGTTTTTATTTACCGTATATACTCCGGTATAAGTCTAGTTTTTCAGCACATTTTTTGTGCTGAAAAAGACCCTCCTTGACTTATACCCGAGTCAGTGTCTGTGGGTGATCAGTAGTTTCACATTATTATTATTTTTTTATTATTATACAGTATTTATATAGCGCCGACAGTTTGCGCAGCGCTTTACAATATTAGGGCAGACAGTACAATACAATACAATTCAATACAGGAGGAATCAGAGGGCCCTGCTCGGTAGAGCTTACAATCTAGGAGGGAAGGTTAAATGATACGAGAGGGAAATAACTGTGGGGGGATGGGTTGATTGAGAATAAAAAGTGCAGTTGTTAGGTGGCGGCAGGATAGGCTTCCCTGAAGAGAAAAGTTTTCAGGGATCGCCTAAAGGTGGTAAGATTTGGGGATAGTCTGACAATTTGGGGTAGGGAGTTCCAGAGGATGGGAGCAGCTCGGGAGAAGTCTTGGAGACGAGGTGATGAGGGAGCTGGAGAGCAGGAGGTCTTGGGAGGAGCGAAGAGGACGGTTAGGTTGGTATTTTGAGATTAGGTTGGTGATGTAGCTGGGTGCAGAGCTGTGGATGGCTTTGTAGCTCATGGTTAGTATTTTGAACTTAATTCGTTGGGCGAGTGGCAGCCAATGGAGGCATTGGCAGAGAGGGGTGGCAGACGTTGAACGGTTTGTAAGGTGGATAAGTCTGGCAGCGGCATTCATGATGGACTGGAGGGGGGATAGTCTATTTAAAGGTAGGCCAGTGAGGAGGGAGTTGCAGTAGTCGAGGCGAGAGATGACCAGGGAGTGAATCAGGAGCTTTGTGGTTTCATTGGTTAGGAAGGGACGTATTTTAGAGATGTTGCGGAGGTTGAGGCGGCAAGCCTTGGAAAGTGATTGGATGTGTGGCCAACATTAAACAGAGCCGTGCTGCTTCTAAGAGCCGTTCTGTACTTGTAAGTGTGATTAAACACATTGGAATGCAGAGAATGCTGAGAGAGGTGTCAGATTCTCAGCTTGATGTCGGGAGGTGGGCGGGACAAGCTGATGTTAGCTGTTCAGTCTAGCCTACCACCTCCTGATCTAGTTTACAGCTGCAGCTCTCTCTCAGCATTCTCTACATTCCAATGTGATTAGTCACAGTTACAAGCATAGAATGGCTCTTAGAAGCAGCACAGCTCTGTTTAATGTGAAACTAAACTACCTTACTCATCGCTTATGTGTCCTGGCATTAATATCCCTGTGTCCTGGCATTAATATCCCTGTGTCCTGGCTCCTTGTCCCTGTGTTCTGGCTGCTGCATTTCACACCCTAGGCTTATACGCGGGTCAATACGTTTTCCCATATTTTTTTGGGCAAAAGTAGGGGGGGTCGTCTTATACACGGGTCGACTTATACACAAGTATATACGGTACTTTTTTTTTATATTTTACTAGTAATGACGCCGATCTGCAATTTTTTTTTTTTTTTTAATCGGGACTGTGATATTGCAGCGGACATATCCGGACCATTTTGACACTTTTTGGGACCATTGGCATTTATACAGCGATCAGTGCTATAAAAAATGCACTGATTACTGTATAAATGTCACTGGCAAGGAAGACGTTCTAAGGGGTTAACTGTGTTCCCTATGTGGGTTCTAACTGTGGGGGCTGTGCTGGCTGGGACATGACAGATCTCACTGTTCCCGATCACTGGGAACAGTAGATCATGGTCATGTCCCCTGACAGAACGGGGAACTGCTGTGTTTTACATTGGCGGATTCCCGGTCTGCCTCTGTACGTCACATTCACGTAGCGCAAAGCGTGTGCGCGCTCACCCGCAAATCGCTATGCGCGGCCGACGTACCACGACGGCGATTCGGGCAACCGAGCCAGCTTGCCGCAGTTTAACTGCGGCGGCTGGTCAGCAAGCAGTTAAAGCAACTCAGGAATAAATAAAGAAAAAAAAAGACAGAAACCCTATCACCAGAATATTAATTTTAAAAACTTTCTTCACATAAGGTTATATATGCATTTAACATTTTATTTATGTAATTGTACCTGTAAAGGCCTCCTGTGTGTAGACCTCCAAATGGCCTGAGACTGCTGCTAAATGCTGCTGATGATCAATATCCCAGCAGACTCCGTGCTATCACTCAAGTGACACTCTAGTCTATAGTATTTTCCTTTGCTTCTCACCCACTTGCTACGTAGGTTGTGGGGGTAAGTGGAGGAGCTGTCCCAGCACTGAAAGTAGTTTAGACAATCTCAGAAGAGGAGAGGGCTAAAGTTATGCTTGGGGATTTAACTCTTTTTGAAAGTGAAAGTGAATTAAAGCATATTTATTGAAAAGGAAAAACACTGAAAATAAGCATTTAAATTACTTGAGTTTCTGTGCTTTTGCCTGCGATCTCTTATGTTGGTGACTAGGTCTCTTTAAAGGTCACTTTGGAATGAAAAGAATAAATGCTAACCTGTCACTCAGCCATACTCTGCTCTCTTGAAGAGCTAAGATTGCAGAGAAATCTTCAGCATCTGACACATTTCTGGTAGTTGAATGCCTGATGCCATCTGTGCTCTGTGGCTTCTTCTGCTGGACATAAGTCCTTACAGGACAGTGTAAAGATGGGGGCTGGAGGGGGATAGCACAACACGCAATGAAGGTTCTGGTATCTTCAACCAAAGTGCCTCTTCAAGGGAGTACAAATCTGTAACCGTACATGTAAGTATTCATTTTTTTTTTTTTAAAGGTGTGTTTTTTTTTTGTTTTTTTGTTTTTTCCTTTACTAAGCATGGTGCCGCTTTAACCGCTTGCCGACTGCTGGTCGGCAATTGACGGCGACAGTGTGGCTCGATAATGCAAAATGCCGTCATACAACGGCGGCCGCGAGATCGAGCCCCGGAGGCGCGCTCACTGTGTCCGGGGAGGGCCAGGAAGCGGGTGCGGCGGAGTCGATCTCCGCCGGCCCCCCGCGATGCGCCCCCCCCCCCCCCGGAGTGAAATAACGGAGGTCCATGTAAGTAAACACGGACCTCCGTTCTGTGAGAGGGGGAAGGGCTGTGATCACAGCCTTCCTTTACATGGAAGGTGTGATCACTTCCCTTCTCCTGTTAGGGCAGTCCCCCCACAGTTAGAACACGCCCAGGGAACACTATTAACCCTTAGAGCGCCCCCTGCAGATTAACCCCTTCACTGCCAATGGCATGTACACAGTAATCAGTGCATTTTTATAGCACTGATCGCTGTATAAATGCCAATGGTCCCAAAAAAGTGTCAAAATGTTCCGACATGGCCGCTGTAATATCGCAGCACCGCTAAAAACCATTACTAGTAAAAAATAAAAAAAAATAAAAAACCCCAGAAATTAATTCTCATCATCCTTAAACGCAGCCACTTTTGCGCAAACCAATCAATAAATGCCGATTGCGATTTTTCTTATCACAAATATGAGGAAGAATATAAATCGGCCAAAACTGATGAAAAAAATGTTTTTTTATATATTTTTTTGGATTTGGATTTTAGCAAAAAGTAAGAAATTTGGGTTTTTTTGCAAAATTGTCGTTCTTCTTTTGTTTATAGCGGCAATCAGAAATGATGCAGTGGTGATCAAATACCACCAAAAGAAAGCTCTATTTGTGGGAAAAAAAGGATGCAAATTTTGTTTGGGTACAACGTTGCACGACCGCGCAATTTTCAGTTAAAGCGACGCAGTGCCGAATTGCAAAAAGGGCTCTGGTCAGGAAGGGGGCAAATCCTTCCGGGGCTGAAGTGGTTAACACAGTTTCTCCAGAGCTGTGTGTTCAGGTAGGAGGAGATTTCCACTACAGCCTGTATACCCACCCACATGTGCGATGTCAATATCATGTGACCTGGCTATCTCTGAGAACATGTAAATGTTCTCTCCAGCAATAAAAGACACACCTGAGCATGTGCAGCTGGATTACCCTGCCTGTGTTAAGCTGGCCTTCCCCAGATAGACAGTGCAGGGAGGGGAAGATTTGTGTATACAGGATAAAACAGCCTTTTTACACAATGCAGAGGATTAGCCCCTTAAGTTCCACAGTGAATATAACAAGCATGCTTTATTGCATATACAGACTAATTTTACTGTTGTGGGTTTAGTAACACTTTAATGTCTCTATTTTGGGTCATTATATCTGACTGGATGGATACATTACATGAAAGAAGGGCAAAACAACACCAGGATAGTCCGACCATCGGTTACTAGGAACTAGCTGCCCTACTAGTTTAGTGTGATAGGACAAAACTATAAGATACTGAACTGTGAGAATAAAATGTAATTGTGATATGCTTAAACCATGATTAGATCACAAGGATATGTTACAGCAATTGGCATCAATAAGTACTTGTCAGATAAGAGATAACATGATGTTATACCAATTGAACACTTCTTCTGTGTGATTTTTCTATAGAGAAGACTAGTGTACCGTGGGAACTGTCTTCTCTACAAAGTGAGATTGTCTACTCTAGAATATAGGCTATAACACTAATGTCTTAACCACTTCAGCCCCGGAAGGATTTCCCACTGTAGGACCACAGCACTTTTTGTGATTCGGCACTGCGTTGCTTTAACTGACAATTGCGCGGTCATGCGACGTTGTACCCAAACGAAATTTGCGTCCTTTTTTCTCCACAAATAGAGCTTTCTTTTGGTGGTATTTGATCACCTCTGCGTCACTTCTGATCACCACTATAATCAAAAAAATAGCGTCAATTTTGCAAAAAAACCCCAATATTTCTTGCTTTTTGCTAAAATACATATCCAAAAAAAAATATAAAAAAAACACACGTATTCATCGGTTTTGGCCGATTTATATTCTTCCTCATATTTTTAGTAAAAAAAAAAATCGCAGACAGCGATTTGCAAAACAGCGCCACTCTGCAGCAGTAAATGTACGTGAGGCGGTCGGGAACCAGTTAAAATACATTTTCTTTTATAAGTTGCTGTGAGCAGCAGGAAAACTGATATATGCACCTTTTCGTGCTGTAATTTAGTACAGAAAAATATGGATTGGACTGCATCATGAAATACTCACATATACAGATGCTCTTTTTATTTGAGCGTAGCACTGCTGAAATGCATTTGTTTGCATGCAAAATGCTGTGTTTGACAAGAAAAGGCTTTGTTTGATTTGCTTTACCTTCAATTCAAATGCACCTGATTAGGACCTGCTGCATCTGAGGAAACACAACACAAAGAAAGCAAACACAGCTTCTGAGCTGCCATCTACACTGTTCCTTAAGGGCCGGTTCACACTGCAGCGGGGCGGAGCGGTGCGACTTCGCGCCCCGTTCACATCTAGGCGAATTGTCAGGCGACTTGAGTCGCCTGACAATTCGCCTCAATGCTGTGCAAATGGGGCCGTTCTAATAGGAGCGAATCGCTTCGCTCCGCATTAGAAAAATGGTCCCTGCACTATTTTTAGGGCGATCTCAGGCGGCTTGCATTGACTTCTATGATAGAAGTCGCCTAGCAAGCCGCTTTGAGATCGCCTGGAGCGCCGCTCCGCGCCGCTCCGCCTCGCTACAATGTGAACCAGCCCTGAAGGCAGTGTGAATTTGCTGACCTACATTTCATGTGGGTTATGCAGCCCATAGATGATTTTTTTTTTCATTCGACCAGCAGGTTGAATTAAAAAATCTGACCCGATTCCCTCATCCACACATTCAAGGTGGACGGAGGAATCACTGCCACTGAGCTATTGTGTTCTGACAGCAGGGAGACTTCCCTGCCATCGGAATACACAGATCGATGCTGCCGGCTATAGCCAGCAGCGTTGATCGACCAGCATGTATCCAACAGGCTGGTTGTACAGAAGTCGATCTGTAGCACAACTACTGTCCCCATACATGGATTGAAATTCGGCTGCTCCCTGCTGAATCCACATAATTTCGATCCATGCATGGCTTTACCAACATAATTCAGACTCAGGAAAACAATGCTTGTCTACTAGAGTTGAGCGAACCTCTGGAAGTTCGGGTTCTGCTGGTCCGTCCGAACTTCGGGACAAAGTCCGGGTCCGGGTCCGGACGGAACCCGAACGATCGCACGGACAACGAACCCCATTGAAATCAATGGGGACCCGAACTTTTATGCACAAAAATGGCTGTAACAAAGTCCTGGAAAGCCCTAGAGGGCTGCAAAAGGAAGTAAAATGGGGGTAAGGGTAGGGCAAGTGCCCTACAAAAAAATGGGGACAGGGAAATAACTGTAAATATTTTTAAAAAAATAAAAACATAAAAAAAGCAAAAATGGAGGTGAATGTGGATCATCTTCAAACTGTGTCTGAAAAGTATTAATTAATGGTAGAAGCCATATAACTGTTCTAAAATCATCTTCAAACTAGGGCAAGTGCCCTACAAATAAATGGGGATAGGGAAAATAAATTAA
>BLSH010004284.1:596530-608016 GCA_018402905.1 Glandirana rugosa
TTTATTCAAAAGTGAACCGTGTGTCTGTCTGGGTGATCTAAGGTTATTTCAATAAGTAGGAAATGATGTACCTGTCGTACCGTTATTCTTGAAACGATTGAAGCAACGTCGCACGACCGCGCAATTGTCAGTTAAAGCGACGCAGCGCCGAATCGCAAAAAGTGCTCCGGTCCTAAAGCTGGAAATCCTTCCGGGGCTGAAGTGGTTAAGCAACCTTTTACTTGGCCTGGTATGAGCACAGTACAAGTTCACTTAACATTTCACCAACTTTCAGTGAATTAAAAACAAACCTTTAATGACACACTTTTATTGAAGTTAGCAAAGTTCTTATTGCCATGCTGTCCATGTAGTAAAGGATGAATAACTTTATTGGAATCTAGTGGGTCTGTCTGTGTGCCAAGTGAAAACTTATTTCTTTGTCTCCTTTCATTTTGTCCTGCTTGTGGGATTGATGGGGCCCTGAAAGGGTAGGTTTTTCGATTGTAGAATGCAAGTGTTGGTCACAGCAGAGGATGTCGGTACTTGTGCCTGTTTTTCAAGATGTTTTTTCGTGCTGTTTTATTTCTATATGCATTAATAGCTTTGCTAATATTTTGTAATATTGTAAATTTACAGCTGCAAGCAATTACATAAACTAAACTTGGAGGGCTGGAATTCTTTTTTGATTTCCTGACTACTAGAAATCTGCCAACTGTAGGGAAACATGTACTTGAATGAATTTGTAGGCTGTCATTGCTGACCTTTCTTTCCTAAAATTTTAGTTGCCTGGCTGTTGTACTGATCCAAAGGCCTAACTAGCCTAAGTAGGCAGCTCAGCAGTTCTGGCTCCTTTTACCTTATACAGTGCCTTGAAAAAGTATTCATATCCCTTGAAATTTTCCAATTTTTTTTTCTTGTTACAACCAAAAATGGAAATGTATTTTATTGGGATGTTATGTGATCGACCAACACAAAGTGGCACATGATTGTGAAGTGGAAGGAAAATGATAAATGGGTTTTCAAATTTTTTTTACAAATATCTGAAAAGTGTGGCGTGCATTTGTATTCAGCCCCCTTTACTCTGATACCCCTAACTAAAATCTAGTGGAACCAATTGCATTCAGAAGTCACCTAATTAGTAAATAGAGTCCACCTGTGTGCAATTTAATATCAATATACATACAGCTGTTCTGTGAAGCCCTTAACCACTTCCCATCAAGGGCCATTTCTGGCACTCCTCTCCTACATGTATAAATCATCATTTTTTTTTGCTAGAAAATTACTCAGAACCCTCAAACATTATATATGATTTTTAGCAAAGATTCTAGGGAATAAAATGGAGGTTGTTGCAACTTTTTATGTCATGCGGTATTTGCGCAGCGATTTTTCGAACGAGTTTTTTTTTTTTGGAAAAAAAAACAGTTTCATGAATTAAAAAAAAAACAAAACAGTAAAGTTAGCCCAATTTTTTTTCATAATGTGAAATATGATGTTATGCCGAGTAAATACCCAACATGTCACATTTTAAAATTGCGCAAACTCGTGGAATGGTGCCGAACTTTGGTACTTAAAAATCTCCATAGGCGATGTTTTAAAATTTTTACAGGTTAGGTGTTTTGAGTTACAGAGGAGGTCTTGGGCTAGAATTATTGCTCTCACTCTAATGCACGCGGCGATACCTCACGTGTGGTTTGCACGCCGTTTACATATGTGGGCGCAACTTGCGTATGCGTTCGCTTCTGTGCACGAGCTTGCGGGAACGGGGCGCTTTAAATTTTTTTTATTTTATTTTTTTTTTTATTTCTTATTTTAATTTTATTTTTTTAATTTTGACACTTTCATTTTAGTTTTTGATCTCTTTTATTCCTATTACAAGGAATGTAAACATCCCTTGTAATAGGAAAAGTGTGTGTGACAGGTCCTCTTTATGGACAGATGCAGGGTCTATAAGACCCTACATCTCTCCTACAGGCTGGAAAGGCTGAGATCAGAAAAAAGACAATCTCAGCCTTTCCTTCCCCTTTAATGGCTATTGTTTACTTCGGAGACCCGGAAGTGACGTCACGACGTGCGCCCGGGCCTCCGAGAGCCATGGAGATGACTGAGGGCCATCTGTCCCTCGGAAATCTGTCATCTCATTTCGGCGGCTGGCGATTCCTTCTTCCGGCCACCGATCGCTCAGGTGAGTCGGGAGAAGCACCGGAGGGCGGCGGGAGGGGGGTACGTCCCCTCCCGCTGCCTGTAAGAGCGATCAAGCCGCTGACCTGCCGCTATGATCGTTCTTACGGTGATGGGAATCGCCTGCTCTAAAAAACGATACCTCAATGATGCCTGCAGGTGTCGGCATCATTGAGATATCACCACTGCGGATGGGAAGTGGTTAAAGGTTTTCTAGAGAACCTTAGTGGACAAACGGCATCATGAGGGCCAAGGAACACACTAGACAGGTCAGGGATAAAGTTGTGGAGACATTTAAAGAAGAGTAAAAAAGCTTATAAAGAAATATTCCAAGCTTTGAACATCTCATGAAGCACTATTCAATCGTTCATCCGAAAATGGAAAGAGTATAGCACAACTGAAAACCTACCACCTACCAAGACATGGCCATCCACCCAAACTGACAAGTCGGGCAAGGAGTGCATTCATCAGAGAAGCAGCGAAGAGGCCCATGGTAACTCTGGAGGGGCTGTAGAAATCCACAGCTCAGGTGGGAGAATCTGTCCACAGGACAACGATTAGTCATGCACGCCACAAATCTGGGCTTTATGGAAGAGTGGCAGTAAGAGAGCCATTGTTGAAAGAAAGCCTTGAGAAGTCCCATTTGCGATAAGCTGGATAGATGAGGCCAAAATGTAACTTTTTGGCCTGAAAGCAAAACGCTATGTGTGGCAGAAAACGAACACAGCACATAACCCTGAACACACCATCCCCATAGTGAAACATGGTGGTGGCAGCATCATGTTGTGGGGATGCTTTTCTTGAGCAGGGACAGGGAAGCTGGTCAGAGTCGATGGGAAGATGGATGGAGCCAAATACAGGGCAATCTTAGAAGAAAACCTGCCAAAAGACTTGAGACTGGGGTGGAGGTTCCCCTTCCAGCAGGACAACAACCCTAAGCATACAGCCAGAGCTACAATGGAATGGTTTAGATCAAAGCATGTTCATGTGTTAGAATGGCCCAGTCAAAGTCCAGACCTAAATCCAATTGGGGATCTGTGGCAAGACTTGAAAATTGCTGTTCAGACACTCTCCATCCAATCTGCCAGAGCTTGAGCTATTTTGCAAAGAAGAATGGGAAAAAAATTCACTCTGGATGTGCAAAGCTGGTAGAGACATACCCAAAAAGACTTGCAGCTGTAATTGCAGGGAAAGGCGGTTCTACAAAGTATTGACTCAGGAAGCTGAATACAAATGCACGCCACACTTTTCACATATTTTATTTGTAAAAAATGTTGAAAACCATTTATCATTTTCCTTCCACTTCACAATTAGTGTGTTGGTCTATTACATAAAATCCCAATAAAATACATTTACGTTTTTGGTTGTAACATGACAAAATGTGAAAAATTTGAAGGAGTATGAATACTTTTTTAGGGCACTGTATATCAGGGGTATTGAATGAAAATTCAAGGAGGTCTAGCCACTAAAATTTTCTTTCAGCTGAGTTCCGAATCTCAAGTTTGTGCAATGGCTCAGAAAGATTGTAGTTACTGTAGGCCTATTAAAAACAGAAATGTACACTATCCATAGCTTTTCAACAATATTTATTAAGTTTCAGTTGAGACATTCTTAGTTCAGTTGTGCCCATCAGAATGCCCCCTTACATCAGGTATTCCCATCAGAGTTCACCTATAAATCCCATCCAAGTGAACCGCATACCTGCATATGTCCAGTAGCATGGCAGGCATGGGTAGGAGATGTGAAAAGGGAGGAGCTGCAGGGTACGGGAGCTCACAGAAGGAACAAGCTGCAGGGGGCGGGAGCTGGGCTGAGAAATTTGCTACAGGGGGCAGGACACACATGTGACATCACTGGTTGCTGGGGCACTGGCATTCCCAGTAACTGATTGCTGAGCAGCAGAGATCGGGCTCTGAAGATTGGCAGGCTGATGGTAAAGACACAAGCATCCGTGTCCGGACCGCTGTTCTATATTTGTCAAACATGTTCTTGTGGATGTCCGAAATGTACTCAAAACTCAACCTATATTGAAACTAAACTAATCCTCCTTTCTCTTTCATCTCTCAAACCACTCATTTGGCATCTTTCTACAGCTGGCTGTACTCTGTGATTTTTCTCCATTAATTAATTTTTCTAAACAGATACAATACTTCTCTATAGCATTTCTCCAGCCTGTCCTTGAAGATTGGCCTTCAACTTTTATGTTCCTAAAAACAAATTTTCAAAACTGAATGAGGTTGATTTACTAAAACTGGAAAGTGCAAATCTGGTGCAGCTGTGCATGGGAGCCAATCGGCTTCTAACGTCAGCTGCTTTTGTCAAAAAAAGAAAAAAAACTGGAAACTGATTGGTTGCTATGCAGAGCTGCACCAGATTTTACAGTTTTAGTAACCCCAGTATTGACTTTCTTTCTTCTAACTATTTTTCAACAGGTACCCTGGTGAAGTTGCCCGCTGGCTCCTTCCTTGTGTGTTGGTGCTGACTCATGAAACCAGAGCAAGGCAGTGGGTTTTCTTTAATGCCTACTGTACTTGTTCACCTCCATTTGCCTGCCAGAAGTGAGGAGAAATCCTAGTTCTAGGTATAGTGAGCATCTGTCTCAGCCCACTTTTTCTATGACAATGCAGAGCTGGGTTCGTAAGCATCCAAGTCTGATGTTCCTTTGGAGTGAGTAGAGTTCCCAGGCTTGTGTAAGCTCTGACTGGAGTGAGCACTTACAAAGGGCTTTTTATCTTTGCTTGCAGACAAAGTGCGGAAAATTAAGCATTCCTGCCATATGGGGTTGGGGGGGGTTAATGTAACTTTGCCTTTCACTGGAGTAAATTTGATAAGGTTTAAATTCCATGGTGACTATTACCCTGTAACTATAAGACTCCTTTCACACTGCAGCGCCATGTTTTAGCGGCAGTTTTTATCTTAAAAAAAGGTAAAAAGTCCAGTTTTGCAGTGCTTTGGAAGAGTTGCCCATTCAGAGCAATGAGCAGGGACATTTTGGGAGCTAAATTCAGCGCTCCCAAAACACCCCAAAGATGCTGCTTGCAGGACTTTTCCTAACGTCCCGCAAGCACACCACCCCCAGTGTGAAAGCACTCGCTGCACAGAATGGAAGGCAGTTTTCAGGCGCTTTTTAGAGGCTATTTCAAGCACTAAAACACCTGAAAACTGCCTGTGTTAAAGGGGGTCTAAAGGCAGCCTGTAAAACAAGATATCTTTCCAGCAGCCCCTGTGTTAAAAATGTTGCCATGTTGCTGATCCCCAGCTGCTTATCTGATGCTTTCAGATGTGTCATACCTGTGCTTCTGCAGCATGCCATAGTTCCTCCTGCTGGCTTATAAATCACTATAGCATATATTATTACCTTGGCTCTTTGAAAGAACTTTGGTTTTTAAGAAAAACATTAGCCCTTTTCACCAACTGGTCTGATCTGCAAACTGACCCCCTACTGATTCTGAGCCTTTTTTTTTTTTTGCCTTTACAAACAACCGGGGCTTTCCAGATTCATGTCAGATCTATGGGCAGCTGGATTAAAACAGACTTCTGATTACATCTGACTACCTTCGATCCATCACTTTTAGGTTTGGAAAAATATAAACGGATGCAGACTTTTTTTACATTTTTTTTTTTTTTTCTTCCCCAGTATTTTGAAGGACTTGGAGGTAGCCGGTTTAAACGGACACACATCCATTTACATCTGCCTGCCTGTACACTTGCATTGCTCTTCTGATCAGGTCCACCTGAAAAACTGACAGGCAGACCTGATCCAGGCGCCTATGCGAAAGGGGCCATAAACTGTTATAGGGCTGACAACAAATCCCTCAAGTTATAGTTTATATAAACCATGGTTACGTTGTAACAATGCCATTCATGCATCCTATAATGATGTCCATCTTTTTTTTAAACATGTCAAATTATATACAATGTATCTGCCCAAACTCCTCTTTAGGGCTCGTTTATGCCAGATGCAGTAAGGTTCGTTATTTAAAGTGGTTGTCTACCCAATTTTTTTTACTTTTACCTATAGGTAAACCTATAATAAGGCTTACCTGTTGGTAAGATTAATATCTCCTAAACCTGCATTTTTAGGAGATATTCTCTCTAAATGCAGCCGCTGACGTCATGGCGCATGCACGTGAGGGCCCGGCGCATAGCGCCGGAGCTTGCCGGAAAGACGGGCCCGGGAGTGACGTCACGCATGCGCGGGAGTGACGTCTCGCAGCTCCGGCCATTCAGCGCTGGAGCCACGTAACCGGAAGGATCCCCCGAGGGAACATGTCGGCTCCCTCTGCGGGGACCGTGCAGACCCGTCGGAACTTCGTTCTGGTTACAGGTTTTTTTTTTTTTTTCTTTTATACGGGTATACAACCGCTTTAAATGCAGTACAAGCGCATATACAGAAAATGTGAATGTATTCCAATGAGCCTAGTTTACTCCATTGCAGTTCATGTGTTTTAAAAATACATGCTTACATGCATGCTTCATTTTTCTACATTGGAATGCTCTGCAAACGCATCATGAATGCTTGCAAACCTATCTAAATGTAACTTACTAAAAAAAAGAATTCATAAGTCAATTCAATATTCCTGAAAGTGCATGCAAAAATGCACCGTGAATGCAGAGTTTGTGGTGTAAATGAGCCCTTGGGGTTTCTGTCACAACTCAAGTGTAATTTAAAGCTAAAATTTTAATGGGGTCCCTAGGCCTTCAGTAGGGTCGCACCAATACCAGTATTGGTGCCTTTACTAAGCATTTGAACAGGAGTTCAGTGCGATTCCTGTCCAAATCACGTTTGGCTTCCCTCACCGCTCCTGTGGGAACCCAGGCTTGTCATAGTGACTTCAGCGCTGCACACAAGTATCGGTACTCATACTTGCCCGTACAAAACAGGTATCGTATCCCTAGCCTTCAACAGTTATGAGCATGTAAAAAGAACTAGGAAGAAAAAACAATATATTAGGAGCAGTGTGTGGCCATTCCTTCAGTTCAAAATCACAAATCAGAAGTGCGCTCAGTGTTTTATTCCATTGGGATCATTACAGATAAAATCTATACTAGGGTTTCTCAACCAAGGTTCCCCCAGAGGTTGCTAGGTGTTCACTGAACAATTTCTGCCTTTCAGATAAGTTCCCACTGACTCCATTGATCCGTTTAGGCCTCATGTACACTGCTGTTGGTAAACGGATGTTTAGGAGCAGTTGGACATTTTTTTCAGCTGCCCCTGAACTATCCTCTGTTGTCTTATCAGTACACAGGGTCGTTAAACCCTCATTTACACTGCTGCTGGTAAATGATGTTTTGAGGCATTTGGGCGTTTTTTTTTTCAGCTGCCCCTGAACGTTCCCTGTTAACTTATCAGTACATTACACAGGGTAATTTCCAGGCAGTTGAGTTTAAAGGCTTTTTTTGTAACGCAAAAAAATGGGTTCAGAGGCATTTGAAATGCCAAACGGCTTGTAAACGCTGCTAGACGTGCCTAAACGCTGTAACTTGCGTCTAGGACCGTTTCGTTTACAGGCGTTTCCAGTTAAAAAAAAAAAAATCTCTTTAAGAACGCTCCTAGACGGGAACGTGGCAAAACGCCGCTATACGTGACATGCAAAATGCAGCAAAACTGCCATTTTATACTCCGGCTTCTAGCTGTCAAAAAAAATCGTTCAGGGGAGGTTGACATAGCGCCCCGTGTAAATGGAGCCTTATAGTCATTTCTAGGCAGTTGTGTTTAGAAGAATTTTTTGGAAAGCAAAAAGCAGAGGCATTTGAAACGCCAATGCCTGTAACAGCTTGTAAACGCACCTAAACTCATGTTTTTAGCAGCGTTTCGTTTACAGGCGGTTTTTCATTTATAAAAAAAAACGCCTCAAGTCATAAACGCGGCATATAAATGCGCCTAAACAACGTGTTTAAACGTCTGTTTCTAGCTTTCAAGTTAAAGTGTTCAGGAGAGGTTAAACAACGTCCCATGTACATTAAGCCATAGCTATCTGTAAGTAGTTCTTCCCAATGATCATCACACTAATGCAGGGGTCTCCAAACTGCGGCCCAAGGGCCAGATGTGTCCCTTTGCTTTTATCCGGCCCTTGGAGGACTATTCCTCCCACTGACACCAACAATGGGGCACTAATTCATACACTGGTACCAATAATGGGATACTATTCCTCCTACTAATAGGGGCACTACTACTCCTACTGACCACCAACACTGAGGCCATATCTATTCTCACTAAATGCTGGGCCTGGGGCATTTTCTGGCCACAATCTGGCCCTCCTAAAGTCTGAAGGACATTAAACTGTCCCTGTGTTTGAAAAGTTTGGAGACCTATGCACTAATGTATCATGAGTTGTAGATTCAGTAATTTTAGCAGGAGTTCTCTGAGGTTGGAAAGTTATTTCAAGGGTTCCTCTGGTTGAAAAAGGCTGATCTAGACATTTGGAAAACGGAGAATAAGGTGCGTATACTGAAACAGAGCCTGTGTGGCAAAGGTTACATAATAGAATAGCTACAGTATCATTTCAAGAATCTTTGGAAAGTATCTCGCCTAAAATGAAACTTTTGTTGCAAGGTATGCAGTTTTACTTGTAGCTCAGTGCATGATTCAGAAAAAAAAACAGTGTGCCAATTACACAAGCAAGGAAAACAATTTCTGGGTGAATTCTTTGTACAATGTACAGAATATTGTAAGGAAGCAACATTTTAAAGCCCCACTCCAGGAAAAAAATATGAAACCCCGAAAATCCCCTCCCTCTCGCCCATCCTGCATGGTTTTGGTCTCCTAGTGAAACAAATTATATTTGCCTAAGTCCACTGCTCAAATCTTTTGATGAAACCATTTTGGAGGACAGCTAACCTAGAGCTGTGGTTGGGCCCAGGCTGGCCAGTTCCCGCCAGTCCCTTTGTGCTGACATCACTCTTCTGGATCCTGGGAGAGCCCCACTGCTGGACAGTCCAAAGAACAGTACAGAGCAGACTCTGTACTGGAGTGTCGCATGACTAGGCAAGTAGAAACGGCATGACAGCCATCATTTAAAGCAGCCTTTTTTCAACTAGGGTGCCTTGAGGTTTTTTTTTAGGGTTGCCTTGGCAAAATGCCTAAAAATGTTTCAAAAATTGTATACAAGCCAGCAGGTGGATCAAGCCTGCCTTTTTAGTTACACAAAGCCACAGGTTTTCATTATGCATCATTACGACTTTCTAGACACTGGAATCCTAACAACCAATGATGTCATCAGTTAATAAAGAGGATTTCTGTTGCCTCCACAGTGTCGTTGTTTGATCTTCCTGTGCTCCTCTACCTCAGCATTGGGGTGACATTAGCTGACTGATGGAGAGAAGCTAAGGGAGAAGAGAAACATTGGAATACTAGTCAGTACCAGTGTGCAAAAGTGTATTTGCTTTGGAAGAATAAATCACCTATAACGTTGGGTGTCCTACGTGTGGATGTTGCTGCATTGTGTAAAGCATTAGAATAGGTTTTTTTTACATTTTAGAATGGGTTTTTTTGAGGCTGTCCATAATTTTAAAGAGTGCCTTGAGATTGTCTGTCCTATACTTTTAAAAGGTGCCTCAACTGAAAAAGGTTTGTGAGGGTCGGAGGGAACGAATATTAGCCTGGCTTTAATTTGCAGCTGCAGAGTATGGTGTTCTTAATTAAATGTCAGCAATTTATAGTGGTTATCAAAAAGAATCCCCCACCTAATATCCAATTGAAAGATATAACACCAACATGTCAGAAAAAAGTAAAAAACAATCACTGAGTTGGAAAAAGGATCACCCCCTTGTGTCAGTATTTGTTGAACAATCTTTTGCTTTAAAGCGGAGTTCCACCCATATAAAAGTCAGCAGCTACAAAAAGTGTAGCTGCTGACTTTTAACCACTTAACAACCGCCCTATATACAAATGACGTCTACAGAGTGGTTGCTTAATTCTGGGAGGCGCCCCTGGGGCGCGCACACGGGAACATCCGTGACCGTCGGGTCCGGGGGACCCGACTGGTCACGGATCGTGGTGAATGGCCGCTGTGAGCGGCCTTTTACCGCGTGATCGCACCGTCAAATGACGGCGTGATCACATGTAAACAAGCTGGCGATAGCGCCGGCTTTTTCTCTTCTCTCCGCACCGATCGGTGCAGTGTGAGAGGAGAGAGGGGGGAGAGAGGAGGTGCTGCAGCACTGTGGGCGATGTGTAATGCCCACAGCGCTGCCTAGTGACAGTTGGCAACCCCCACCATCCATCCAGTGATCACCACCCAGCCATCCACCACCCACCCAGCGATCATCACCCAGCCACTCACCCAGCCATCCTCACCCAATCCATCCTCACCAACCCCCACCCATCCATACATGCTCACCCATCCAGCCATGCATGCTCATCCACCCAGCCATGCTCACCCATCCATCCATCCATGCTCACCTACCCAGCCGTGCTCAACCATCCAGCCATCCATCCATGCTCACCCAGCCATCCATCCATGCTCACCCAGCCATCTATCTGTGCTCACCCATCCATCCATCCATCCATCCATGCTCACCCACCCAGCCGTGCGCACTCACCCATCCATTCATCCATGCTCACACATCCATGCTCACCCACCCAGCCGTGCTCACCCACCCAGCCGTGCTCACCCAGCCATCCATCCATGCTCACCCTTCCATCCATCCATGCTCACCCAGCCATCCATCCATGCTCACCAGCCATCCATCCATGCTCACCCAGCCATCCACCCGTGCTCACCCAGCCATCCATCCGTGCTCACCCACCCATCCGTGGCTCATCCATCCCCATCCATGGCTCATTTGTGCCTCATTCATGCTCATCCATACCACATCAGTTCTCATCCATGACACATCCATGCCACTACAGTGCCCACCTGTGCCACTACAGTGCCCACCTGTGCCACTACAGTGCCCATCCGTGCCACTCTACTGTTCATCCGTGCCAATACCCTGCCCATCTGTGCCACTATATATGCCACCACAGTGCCTCACAATAGTGTAAAAGGCAGTCAAATTAGATTCTAAATGTATGCCGCTAGAATACCTGACGGTGCTCCCTGCATGTTGGGCCTCTGTATGTGGTCAGGCTGTGTAAAAGTGTCACACGTGGTATCGCCATACTCGGGAGGAGTAGCAGAATATATTTTGGGGTGTCATTTTTGCTGGGTACATGCTGTGTGTTAGAAATATTGTATAAATGGACAACTTTGTGTAAAAAAAATGCGTTTTCATTTTCTTTCCACATTTTCCAAAAACTTGTGGAAAAAATGACATGTTCAAAAGACTCACTATGCCTCCTAGAATATACGTTGGGGTGTTAGCTTTCCAAAATGGGGTCATTT
>BLSH010004284.1:714160-725206 GCA_018402905.1 Glandirana rugosa
ATATATATATATATATATATATATATATATATATATATATATATATATATATATGTATATAACCATAATTCACACTCACACAGGTGTCTGTCGTCTCACGGGTGTCAGAAACATCTAGTCACACTAATCTCGTGAGGCAGAAGACCCTGTGTATCGGAAGTGGAGTGACCTGATCATCTCTAGGTTAGTCGTGACGTCCGTACATAGATGTCTCCGTCACATACTCTTCCAGTTATATATATATATATATATATATATATATATATATATATATATATATATATATATGTATATAACCCACTGCCTCTGTAGATACATGCCTGCAGTGCTGATTGGATCTCTACTAGTCCAGTGAGGTGAAGGCTATGTGTCCCAGAAGACGGAGTGCTCTAATCACACTGATCTACAAAGACTGTGGGCACTCTGCTGTCTGTGGACACACTCACACTTAATACCAATATATGTATATATATATATATATATATATATATATATATATATATATATATATATATATATAGAGGCCCCCTGAAGGAGACCTGCTCCTTTTCAATAGGCTTTGCAGCTTGTCAGCTACAGTAGTGCAGCACACTGTCTGATCTGTGCAGTATTAACACTCTTGCTGCCAGAGCTGTTTGCACCCATGCATAAAAAAAATCAGTTCAGGCCTAAGAGTACATGAACACCCTCCCCACCCCACCCCAAACATTATGTATTTTCTTAAAGCAGATAAGTTCATGTAAATGTGCACTGCATAGTGAAATCATCCGCATATAGTTTTTTTTATTATTATTTTAATGTTACACTTCTGTCAAAAAAGCAATATTGTAGTAAAAAAACTTTGTTCACCTTTAAGGATGTTATGTAATGACTAAATCTGTGTCTGCAGTGCATGTTCCAACCTTGATACTGTAAATAACGTATGTATGTATGTATGTTTTTTGGATTTGTGTTTTAGCAAAAAGTAAGAAAAACGTTTGTTTTTTTTTCAAAATCGTCACACTTTTTTTTTTTTTTATGTATAGCGGCGATCAGAAATGATGCAGAGGGAATCAAATACCACCAAAAGAAAGCTCTATTTGTGGGGGGAAAAAAAGGGCGCAAATTTTGTTTGGGTACAGCGTTGCACGACCGCGCAATTTTTAAAGCGATGCATCGCCGAATCGCAAAAAGTGCTCAGGTCCTAAAGTGTGAAATCCTTCCGGGATTTCTATCAGTTAGCATTCATATATATTTTGTACTTTGCTCAATTTCATCTGCCTGAGCGCTGCCATTTTCATTGTGGGCATCTGAAGCCCACTCGCACCCTCTTCCTGGATCTGAATCTCGCGCATGCGCATTGCACCGGCGGGCGTAGCATTGAGTGAATATCTCGTTGCCATTAATCGCGTCATTTCCTGTAGGGAAATAGTGCATTTTTTCAACTCAGGGATGCCCACTGACACCTGGGAAAAGATGACTCGTCTCCCAGGAGCCCACGCGAGGCAGGAAGTGACGCAGAGTGCCGCTGACCAAGAAGTGGAAGATTACAGGGACCACATGGCAACAGGGCACTTGGGGTGAGTTAAAAAAAAAATTCACCAAATGTGACTTTAAACATGCAAAGATTGTTTTGTGGGTGGAACTCCACTTTAAATAATGCAATACAATTTAAATAAACCCGTTCGATTTTAGTCTACTAAATACGATTAAAACTAAAACAATTGCAAATGACTAAAATGGGACTAAAACTAATGGCATTTTAGTCAAAAGACGAAGACCCCTGTCACACTGAGGCCATGGGTGTGTTAGCGGTAAAGCTCCGCTCATTTTACCGTCACTTTACTGCTGTTTAACCACTACAAGACCGAGCCTGTTTTTTGGGTTCAGTGCTTATGAGTTAAAACCGTTTTTTTTTTGCCATAAATTTACTTGGGAACCCCCAAACATTTTTTTATATTTTTTTTCTAACATCCTAGAGAATAAAATGGCGGTTGTTGCAAAACTTTGTCACACTGTATTTGCGCAGCGCTCTTACAAGCGCAATTATTTTTTTTTTTCAGTATTTTGAGTTAAAAAAAATAATTACACCAGTAAAGTTAGGCCCATTTCTTTCCATATTGTGAAAGATAATGTGATGCCGAGTAAAATGATACCCAACATGTCATACTTCAAAATTGCGTCCGCTCGCTGAATGGCGACAAATTTTGCAACTTAAAAATCTCCATTGGCGACATTTAAAAAATTCTACAGGTTAGCAGTTTTGAGTTACAGAGGAGGTCTGGTGCTAGAATTATTGCTCTCGATCTAACGATCGCGGCGATACCTCACGTGTGGTTTGAAAACCGTATGTGGGTGGGACTTGCGTATGCATTCGCTTCTGCACGTGAGCTCGGCGGGACGGATCGCTTTAAATTTTTTTTTATTATTATTTATATATAGTATTTATTTTGCTTTTTATTGCTCTTTCGTTCATTGGCGGACACAGTATCTTATTCATGACTTGGGGTCATGCCACCTTTCACTAGGAGTGGACTAGGCAGAACACAGTTCAGCTAAAAGCAGACACAGCCCCTCCCAGGGGGCAGTCCTCACTTGGTATAACCCCTCCAGCCTGCTAAGCAGTTTTTTCTGCCTAGTGCAAGGAGTAGAACCTTGTTCCCTGCTGGGGACCTGCAGTTCCCTGTTTTTTTCTTTTTTTCAAGACCTCTGATGAAGACTACAATCAAGCAGCCGGCTGGGTGACAGACTGGATATCCTAGGTCCAGGTAGTCTCCCCAGGACGCGAGCCAACCTTAGCTCCGCGCTGGGTCAGCCGCGTCGGGCCCCGTTCCGTGCGGGGCGGTCGGCGGGTTAAACGTCCCGCCAGCGCACTTAGGACCGGGTCCTAGGGCTCGCGTCACAGGTGTCGCATGGCCGGCAGCTCCCCTCGGAGTAGCAGGGTGGCAGGTCTGTCTCGGGTGGGTGACACGCTACCACCCCCCTTCCTCACCTACCTCCGGTGCTGCGCTGGTCCCCCCCCCCGGCTACATTCCTTTCCCTCGGGGGGGTGCATCATCGAGGCGATCGGCGCAGTTTTTCAGCGACCCTGCCGCCATTTTCTTGTAGCCATTTTGCGGTGGCCGACTGCGTGGCTTGGCCTCTAGTGCATACGGGGAACATGTTTGCATGGTCCACCGTGTCCTGGCTCCTAGTTGGCCGGTTCGTTGGGCGCCGTTACTGTGCTCGGCGCGCATTCAACACGTGGGGCCGCGGTGGCAGCAGGGTGGCACGAGGCAGCGACAGCAGCACCTCCTGGGGTAGGAAGCTGGCAGTGTGGTGAGTCGTCCTGGGTGCCCCTGGGACCCTGTGTGGCGGCATTGTTTGGGGTGGTGGGAGCGCCTGGTCTGGTACATGGGCCTCTGCAGGTGGTAGTGTGTCCGGGTGGGTGGTGCAATGGCGGCTGAAGCAGGTGCTTCCCCGTCAGAGGTCTCCGGTGGGGCTCCGGGCGCGCTGGGACCCGTGGTCCCTCTTGATAAATTGACCGCAATCCTGGAGGAATATTTCTCCCGGGTGGGGCCGATCCGTGACCGCAGGGTGGCGAAGAGGCGGCCACTTCCTCCCCTATCTTCTGGGGAGGAATCAGAACAGGAGGGGGGCTCCGCCGTGATGGGGACCCCCCTGGAGCGGTCAGAGGGTGAGATCGGGGGCCCTTGCCATGATTGGGTCCTCGGGGGCCACCGTGGCTCACGAGAGGGCACTGGTGGGCTCTTTGGTTTCAGTGGTCCATGAGACACTGAAAGCTGGGGTGGCGCAGGAGGTGGTGTACGCTTTCGGGTCGTACAAGCCGGCCCGGGCCCGTAAGATTTTCCCTTATTTGCCGTACTTCGATCCGTTTGTGTATAAGGAATGGCAACGGCTTCAAAGTTCTTTTGCCATGCCAAAGCGTTTTTCTGTGCTCTACCCCTTTGAGGATGCGATGTTACAGAAGTGGGCGTCTCCTACAGTGGACCGCCGGTGGCTCGTCTGAACAAGGCGACTACTATCCCGATGGAGGGTTCTTCATCTTCTAAGGACCCGGCCGATAGGCGTTTCGAAGCGGTGTCCAAGGCCATGTTCGTTGTGGCGAGGTCGGCCATGCGGCCGGCACTGGCCTCGGCGCTGGTGGCGCAGGCGCTTACAGAATGGGCGACCATTCTGCAGCGGGATTTGGGCGGCCTTCAGGTTCCGCCTGAATCAGTACAGCTGGCAGACCAGCTGGCCCATGGCCTTTGGTATCTCTGCGATGTGGCACTGGACATGGCCCCCATGCTGTCGAAGCTGTCCGCCTTTGCAGTCTTTATTAGGCGCCTGCTTTGGCTAAAATGCTGGTCGGGTGACCAGGCGTCTAAGAAGGGCCTGACAGACCTGCCCTTCCAAGGTGGTCAGCTCTTTGGGGCTTCCCTGGATGAAATCATTAAAGATTTCATGGGGGGGAAGAGCACTTTCCTACCAGAGCCCAGAAGGGGTAAGGAGCCCCGACATAAACCGGGTCCCTCTTTTTCTGCTCACAAGAGGTTTCTTTTCGTGCGCCCCTTGCAGCGGGCAAGGGCTCTCAGCCTGCCAAGGCCGCTGAGGGGGGCAAAAAGCGTCCCTGGCAGCGAAAGCCCGAGAAGTAGAAGTCCTCCTCCACATGATGGGTTGCCCCGCCCGTTGCTCGGGTGGGGGGACGGCTCTTGAGGTTTGCGGATCGGTGGACCTCCCGCATCTCAGACCTCTCTGTGCACGAGGTGGTTTCGTCCGGGTACAAGATAGTTCTGTACCCAGCCCCCGGACAGGTTCTTCGCCTCCAATTTGAGGCTCCCCCGGGGCAAAGGCAGGCACGTCAGGGGCTGTACAAATCTTGCTCAGTCAGGGGGTGATTGTTCCAGTTCCCTCTGCAGAACGTTTAATCAAACCTCTTTGTGGTTCCAAAGAAGGATGGGGGTCATGCCTGTCCTGGATCTGAAGGCGCTCAATCTTTGTGAGGGCACGGAAATTCAGAATGGAGTCTGTCCTTTCTGTGGTGGCGGCGCTTCGCCAGGGAGACTTCCTGGCCTCCTTGGACATCAAGGATGCGTACTTGCATGTCCCCATATGCGCTCAACACCAGCGCTTTGCGGTGAGGGATCTCCACTACCAGTTTTTGGCCCTCCCGTATGGTCTGGCCTCCTCTCCCCGAGTCTTCACCAAGCTCTTGGCTCTGGTGTTGGCCCTGCTGCGGCAGAGGGGCATAGCGGTGGCGGCATATCTCCTGCGGGCGGAGTCTGCTTCGGTTCTGAGGGACAACGTGGCCATCACCCTGAGCTCCCTGCGGGACTTCAGCTGGGTGATCAATCTCCCGAAGTCGGTGCTGAATCCGTGCTGCTTGGAGTATCTGAGCTTCATCTTGGATACGGAGCAGGTGAAGGTGTTTCTTCCTCTGGCCAAGTTGCTGACGCTTCAAGTGGCGGTGCGGTCCCTGCTATCGCAGCGGTGGTCCTCCCCAAGGTTTTGCATGAGGGTGTTGGGGCTTATGGTGTCCACCTTTTTGAGGCGGTCCCGTATGCTCAGTCGCACCCGGTCCCTGCAGCGTGCAATTCTGCTGCGGTGGGACAAGTCCCCTTCGTCCCTGGATCAGGTGATCACGTTGGATTGCCAGACCCGGTTCTCCCTCGCCTGGGGCTGGGGAAGTCGTTTCTCCCCTTGGAATGGACGGTGGTCACGACGTCAGCCAGCCTAATCGGCTGGTGGAGGGGTCCTGGGCCTGTCGTCGGCCCAGGGTCGCTAGTCCCTGGAGGAGTCTCATCTACCGATCAATGTGCTGGAACTTCGGGTCATCAGGCTTTGTCTCTCCCACTGATCGTCGGGGTGGTTGCGAGATCAGCCTGTCCGAGTTCAGTCAGACAACGCCATGGCGGTGGCTTACGTGAATCATCCGGGCGGAGTGAGAAGCTCGGCAGCGGCGTCGGGAGTGGCTCACATTCTGAGGTGGGCAGAACTTCACGTGCCGGCAATCTCCACTGTTTACGTTCCGGGCGTCAAATTGGCAGGCGGACTACCTCGCCAGAGGCTGGATCAGGGAGAGTGTTCCCTGCACCCAGAAGTGTTACGCCAGATCTGTCAAGAGTGGGACATGCTAGACATGGACCTGCTAGCGTCCCGGCTCATTCAGAAGGTGCAGACCTTTGTGAGCAGAACTCCGGATCTGTTGGCAGACGCTGTGGATGCCCTCGTGGCTCCGTGGTCCCGGTATCGGCTCCTCTATGCCTTTCCCCCTCTCAAGCTGCTTCCGCGCCTGTTGCACAGAATAGAGGCAGAGGGGATTCCAACCATTCTGGTAGCGCCGGATTGGCCTCTGTGTCCCTGGTACGCTGATGTGGTGCGGATGGTGGTGGATGTTCCCTGGCGCCTCTCGCTTTGCAAGGATCTGCTGTCCCAGGGCCCCATCTTGCACCCTGCTTTACCCTCGCTGGCTTTAATGGCCTGGCTATTGAATCCCAGGTGTTAAGGGATCAGGGGGTCTCTGAATCGGTAATTCCCACCATGCTCAAGGCGCGCAAGTCCACTTCACGCAAGATATATCACCGCACCTGGAAGGCTTACATTGCCTGGTGCGAGGCGGGGGTTGGAACCCCTCATCTCAATCTACCACTTTGTGACTTGTACAACAGGGCTCAACAAACCCCAGGTCGCCATGGTGACAAATTTCATCCTAGCTCCTGGGCTGCCACCTTAGAAATTGTTACGCCCTCTCACCTCCACATATACACACACGTACAAACGTAAACGTGCGTGGCGTCTACACCTGAAAACAATGATTGGGCTACACGTTACAGATCGCCGTACACGCGGGAATGAGAGCAATAATTCTAGCACCAGACTTCTTTCATAGCGCTAAACTGATGACCTATAGGGTGCTTTTAAAGCATTGAAAACCTAAGAGGACATATAACCCTGACCTTGGACTCCCCCAGTCTCTAGAGGGCAGCGAGGTGTGCATTGTCCACTTAGACTACAAGCCTAATAAGAGTAAAATGGATAACACGTTGGGACCAACTGCGCAGCGCAGGAGAGTGAACTTTGTGATATTCTCTGAAGGCTTTTAAAGCATTGCCTGTGGAAAATATAGGGTGCTTTTACTTTGTCACCATTTCACAATACACACAAAGGCTGAGTTCGCACAGGTGCAATGTTAGACATTGCATGTGATTTGCACCGCACTGCTGTGCAAGATCCCATGCGATGTCTGCAATGCGAATTTGCATCGCATTCGCACCAAAATGATGCAGGACCCTTTTTTGGGCCGCAATGGAATTGGATCGCATGAGTGTTCACACCTGTGCGATCCGATTTCTGCACCATTTGGCAGTTAACACTGCAAGCTGCGAACCAATCTGGGGTGTCATTAACTTTGCATTGACACTGACACCCGCAGAGGTTCGCAGGTGTCGGTGGGAATCGCTGGCAGGTGACATGCGATGTGGGAACCCCCACTGGAATCGCGCTGGTTCCTGTATCGCATATATGTGAACCGGGACATAAGGTTTGGCATATTGGGTATCTATTTACTCGGTGCAACCTCTGCTTTTATATTTTACCAAAAAATTGGCTAATTTATTTTGCGTTTTTGTGCCCCCTGTAATTAACTTTGTGTTTTCTTACTGAAAGCCTTTGCGGTAAGATCTTGTGACATAAAAAATTGGAACGACCACTATTTTATTCTCTATGGTGTCTGCTTTCAGGAAATATGTAATGTTTGGGGGTTTTATGTAATCTTAGCATGAGGGACCATGCGGGCGGGCAGGCTCCACTTGATAGTCCTAACGGACTCCCTACAATCTGGCTGGTCGTGTAATTACTGCCCCAGACTTCTATTTTCTTTAACAAACCACATAAGGGTGGGCACCCTCTAGCTATCTTTCCCTCTTCCCTGCCCCAGACCTCCCCCCTAGATCCAGAACCTCTTCTGAGTTCAAGTCTGGGCTGGGCTGCATCCATTGTTATCTGTGACCATTTAAGTGGACCCTCTTTGACCATTGCTGATTGTCTCCACCCACTATCCTCTGAGGAAGACCTTAACATTGTAACGTGGGGTTGAAATGCGTCGCAACAACAGTGGTGGGCACACAATCCACTTTCAACTGTTTGTATGGACTTTATATTCACAAATCTTTGTGTGGTCAAAAAGGTGGTCTAACAAGGACTAATGTTTCTTTAATGGTCTTTTTATAACAATTTTCTTACAAGATCTAATAAAAAAAGACGTTTTATTCAAAATAAATATTTAGCTGATTTTGTGTGAGTTCTGTTGCTGCCAACATAGTCCCACGGGAGATATCTTTGTACTAGTATTAGGTATGGAGCAGCCAGTATGACCCATGCATGTCTTGCCAACAAACTTTCTTACATGTAACACCAAGCTTTGTTAATAATAAAAACTTGCTCCTAACTTTTTTTAGCTGGCTTCTAGATTCAAGGTAAATTTATCAAGCCATGTTGTACAATAACCCCTGTAACCCGTTTTGTCTCTCCATATAGGACCTGTAAATGAACGATGCACTGTACCTGGTGCACCATTACCAAACTCTGTTTTACCCACCTCAATAATAGTGTTTCTCTTAATTTCGAAAAAGTTGGGGCAAAAAGTGAACGCCTTGGATGTCTGCTTTCCAAAAATGGGACATTTTACTATTATACAGGATTTATATAGCGCCAACAGTTTGCGCAGCGCTTTACAACATAAGGGCAGACAGTACAGTTTCAATTTAATACAGAAGGAATCATAGCGCCCTGGTCGTTAGAGCTTACAATCTAAAAGGTAGGGTCAAGTGATGCAAAAGGTAATAGCTGTGGGGGATGAGCTGATGGAGAAAATAAAAATACAGTTGTTAGGTGGAGGTAGGATAGGCTTCTCTGAAGAGAGAGGTTTTTGGGGATCTCCTAAAAGTGGACAGAGTAGGAGAAAGTCGGACAGATTGGAGTAGGGAATTACAAAGGGTGGGAGAGGCTCAGGAGAAGTCCTGGAGGTGAGCATGGGAGAAGGTGACAAATTAACATTTTGGGGGATTTTTTTGTTTGATATTTTTTAGTAATTGTCACCTAAACCACCTCGGTGCTGAAAAATGAAAACATGGCCTGGTAATAATGGGGTATTACAGGCTGAAAATTAAGTGATTAAGAAAGGTATGCAGTCAATGTTTGTTTCTGTAATGTATTTTAATGACTACATCTTTGTAAAAATGTGTATGTGATCTCTGGAAGATGCCTTTATCTTTAATTTCTTTGTGTGCATAATGGTATCCATTATTGCTATTATGTATCGTTCCTGATCCTGTAAACTTAGCCATGGTTTGCAATGGCAGTCCCCATATAAACCAAAAATACAGTTGTGCTCATAAGTTTACATACCCTGGCAGAATTTGATTTCTTGGCTATTTTTCAGAGACTATGAATGATAGCACAAAAACTTTTCTTTCACTCATGGTTAGTGTTTGGCTGAAGCCATTTATTATCAATCAACTGTGTTTACTCTTTTTACATAATGACAACAGAAACTGCCCAAATGACCCTGATCAAAAGTTTACATACCCCAGTTCTTAATACCGTGTATTGCCCCCCAATGACAGATTGAAGCCTTTTGTGGATGAGGCTCTTTATCTTCTCAGGTGGAAAAGCTGCCCATTCCTCTTGGCAAAAAGCCTCCAGCTCTTGGAAATTCTTGGGCGATCTTGCATGAACTGCATGCTTGAGATCTCCCCAGAGTGGCTCAATGATATTGAGGTCAGGAGACTGAGGTGGCCCCTCCAGAACCTTCACTTTATTCTGCTGTAGCCAATGACAGGTTGACTTGGCCTTGTCTTTTGGATCATTGTCATGTTGGAATGTCCATGTGCTTCCCATGTGCAGCTTCCTGGCTCATGAATACAAATGTTCCTCCAAAATATTTTTTGTGATAGCATACTGCATTCATCTTGACATCAATTTTGACCAAATTTCCTGTGCCTTTGTAGCTCACACAACCCCAAAACCTCAGCGATCCACCTCCATGTTTCACAGGCCTTGTTGACCCTTCTCCAAATTACGCGTTTAGGGGTGAGACCAAAAAGCTAAATTTTGGTCTCATCACTCCAAATTACTCTGTGCCAGAAGGTTTGAGGCTTGTCTCTGCTGTTTGGCGTATTGTAAGCGGGATACTTTGTGGCATTTGCGTAGTAATTGCTTTCTTCTGGCGACTCAACCATGCAGCCCATCTTTCTTCAATTGCCTCCTTATTGTGCATCTTAAAACTGCCACACCACATGTTTTCAGAGTCCTGAAGTTATTTGTGGGTTTTTCTTTGCATCCCAAACAATTTTCCTGGCAGTTGTGGCTGAAATTTTAGTTGGTCTACCTGACCTTGGTTTGGCTTTAACAGAACCCCTCATTTTCCACTTCTTGATTAGAGTTTGAACACTGCTGATTGACATTCTCAATTCCTTGGATATCTTTTTATATCTCTCTCTTGTTTTATACAGTTCAACTACCTTTTCCTGCAGATCCTTTGACAATTCTTTTACTTTCCCCATGACTCAGAATCCAGAAACGTCAGTGCAGCACTGGATGAAAGATGCAAGGGTCTGTCAGGAGTCCAGAAACACATTGACCTTTTAGGCTGGGTTCACACTATGACATTTAAATGGTCCGACTTTGATCCTACTTTGCTGTGTGATTTACGGTCCTACATAGGGTCAAAGTTGATTTTCTGTGAACAGGGATCTGACTTTGATCCCAACAATACCAGGCACTTTGTGCTCTGGGGATCTTGAAGGGGAACTCCTCTCCAAATTTAAAAGAAAAAAAAAAAAACACATGGGGTCCACCTCCAATAGCATACCAGGCCATTTGGTCTGGTATGGATTTTAAGGGGAACCCCGCGCCAAATTTAAAAAAAATGGCGTGGGGTTCCCCCCAAAATCCATACCAGATCCTTATCCAAGCATGCAGGCCAGAAAAGGGGGTGGGGACAAGCGAGCGCCCCCCCTCCTGGACCATACCAGGCCGCATGCCCTCACCATGGGGAGTATGGGTGCTTTGGGGCAGGGGGGCTCT
>BLSH010004284.1:727405-747277 GCA_018402905.1 Glandirana rugosa
ACGAACAAGGCGATGTATGGTCGGACGTGTTTAATTGTTAGGTGAATAATACAAAGTATATCCGTCGTCACATAATTATGATTCTTTTCTTTTACTTTTTTTATCTACCTAATCGGTTCGTCTTCGTAACGTATAACATAAAGGGACCAACCTTTGTACCACTAGTTTAAGAAATTGTTTTGGTAATTAAGTCAGTACGGGAGAGGTTTGATTTTCCCTTGGATTCCTTGTTTCGCTCAACGTCGACGTTATTTGGTAACAACGGCCAAAGGTCTACAAGGAAGTACTATACATGTACTGGTACTTCTATGTCAACACGAGTATTCAAATGTATGGTTATTGCAGCTGCAACTCGCTTTGTTCCTTAGGTTCCCTTTTAGTTTGGAGAGGGCATGACTGAATTAATGGTTTTGTTAAAGAATTTGATCACCATGTTTCCAACCAGGGAAATACAATATGCAATGCTTCTGCTTGGCTAATCCATCTATTTTTTTCATTTTCTTTTCTTAGTATTAATACACTGCTGCCTATATGAAACATAATAAGTGGATTGTTAATTTGTGCAGGCTGGTATGTAGCGGAACAAGCATTGGGGTCACAGACAAAATGGCTGTTGAGCAAAGGAAGTGACCTTATGAGCAAGGTTTAAATATTCTAAATTGTTTACAGTGTGCCTCTTGGGAGAGTGGGAGGAAATAATTCCTACAATCTGCACCCAATTTTTCTGTACTGCTTTTTTATTCTTTTATATTTAATTGATCCTTTCAGTAGCCTGCATGAAAATGTAGCCTCTATCTAACCTGCAATTATTGCAGCTTTTTAGTACAATAAAAAATTCTTTGTGTATGTTTAATGGTATTTGTCAAAGCTTTCGAATGTACAGTAACTACTAAAATTTAGCAGTGTTCAGCTAATAAGCCTAAGTTATGTGAAGGGAGATGCCTCTTTGTGATGTGGACCACTTTGTCATAATTATGTTGGGGACCGCTCAATGCATGCACTTTATTTTCTTTATTTTAATTAAACTCGTTTGCTTTATTAACCACTTGAATACCAGGTACTTTTACCCCCTTCCTGCCCAGACCAATTTTCAGATTTCAGCGCTGTCACACTTTGAAAGACAATTGCACGGTCATACAACGCTGCACCCAAACTAAGTTTTTATAATTTCTTTCACACAAATAGAGCTTTCATTTGGTGGTATTTAAAGCGGACCTTCAGTCATTTTTTTCAACTTTCCATCTATTAAATCCTCTGGCATTTTTGTTTTAATGTTGGGTAGTAAAACATTTTTTTTCTGCCAGTAAATACCTTATACAGCCCACTTCCTCTTTCTTGTCTGGAAAAAAGACTAGGCGTATGATATGCACAGCTCGCGCTCTCTCTCTCTCTCTCTCTCTCTCTCTCTCTCTCTCTCTCTCTCTCTCTCTCTCTCTCGTGAGAGTTGTCCAGGAAGGGAGGGGGGGATGAGTCATAATAGGGCCAATGAGAGTTGCAGAGCTGGAGGTGTGCCTCTGTGTGTCTGTAAATCCAGGAGGTGAACAGGCAGCAGTTGCAGCTGCCCACCATTAAAATGGATGCAGCAAGGCTCAGTGGAGGGAGATTTTCTGCAGCATATTTGGCAAGAACAGAATCCCAGTATATATAAAATAATATGCAAAGTGGTTGGAGGAAAGCTTCAGAATGGCAAAGATGTTTTTATTACACATTATGTGAGCAGACTGCAGTTCCTCTTTAATCATCACTGGGTTTTTATATTTTGCTAAATGACAAAAGACCGAACATTTTGAAAAAAAAAACCCCACATTTTTCGTCATTTCTTACTTTCAAAAAATTTTATTTTCGAATACAGACAATACAAAAAAAAAAAACGAAACCATGTGTCAGACAGAATCAAAAATTGATGATCACTCAATGAAAAAAGGGAAGTAAACAATAAAACTGCATAAGTTCAGCCTGTGACCTTTTTAATTCCTTAGTTCTTTTTGTTATTTCTTTTATACAGTTTTGCATATAAATAATCTTTCTTTATAACTTTAGACCAAAATGCATTCTGCTGCAGATCGCATGGATTTCATGGAATATTTTCTTACTGTGTGTTTCTGCCTCCTTGTAACATCCTCTGCAAACTTCAGAAACTCTCCTATTCCCCCTCTCTTCCTATTTGGTTGGAATGAGCAGTGCATGTTAGTGGCAGTCATGAGCACTGCTGTTTGCACACTGCACTTCTCATAGTCCATCTCAGGAGCAAGCAAGAGAGGGTAGCTACGTTCCTACATAGAGTGGCATTATGAACGTAGCCACGCTCTAACAGGAAGTCAGAAACGTGGTTGACTATTAAATACTCAGGACCATTTTACATTTGTAGATTCCCTGTAATTAGTGCCTCTTTGGAGGAGGCTGGTGTCATTAATGAATGATGCTTTTTCTCAGTATTAAATGCTTTTCATATGCTGCATAAAACATTACACCTCTATTGGTGATCAACATACTAAAAGGTATTGACAAACATGTATATTTTTTCTAGATGGACACTTTCACACAATGTGGCTGCAGTTTCTAAGCCAACACCAGAGTTTACCAAGGGTTGTATATATAAAAAATGTGCAGAGCTATTCGTCCTGCAAACTTGCATACACATGTGCAATTGCCAGCCAAATCAAATGTTACTAGGCTATTTTCCCTTCAGGTTTTCCATACAGAATCAAAACACATTATAGCAACTAGGTACAGCTGACAAATAATTGTTTCCTGTGATCATCCGCTCCATCTAGTGCCCATAAAGCTCTCATGCCTATGATAATGTCCCCCTGCTGCAGTCTAGGGCAGGAAGCATGTTACTGACAGAATCCACAAGTTAAAAAAAAAAAATCCCGGGAAAAAAAAAAGAAATTAGTTCCAGCAAAGTCAAATCTATTCTGCATGAGTCACTTCTGCTAGGTTTTCCAGACTCCAGGAGATAGTGGTGATGGGGAGGAGTGTTCCAGCACACAGCTTGTGTATGGGTGTGTCCCTTTCCTCACTGAGCTCTGCGGTGTGAGATTTCAGCTCCTGCTCCCTGCTTTTCAGGGCTGAGAGATGTTGTATACAATGTGTGTTTTGAATGACTATAGAGAATAGAGGCTGTAGATAAAAAGTACAACTTATGTAGAAGGATTTTGATTTCTGCGCATCATCTGATGCTAGTCACGTCGCTGGTTATACTTATATATTAACTTGTCAGCCCATGATTAATATGAGTTAAAGATGGAGTCTGGTAGGCAAGCTCACCTGCAATCTCCTTATGTCTCTTGGGAACTGTAAAAGTGATCTTTTCCTTCCTCCTTATACCACTAGAATCTTAAATGGCTCTGGATGGTCATATGCATCAACGTAATGTTACTGAAAGGGTGGTTGATGATTGGAATAAACTACCAACAGAGGTTGTGAGACAGTCAACAGTAAATGGCTTCAAACATGCTTCGGATAAACATAAATCTATAGTCCGACAACAAGGTTAATGTGGGAAAAAAACCCCGAAAAAATGAATAAATAAAAAGGGGCAGACTCGATGGACTACTCCAGTCTTTTTCTGCCGTCACTTTTGTATGTTTCTATGTAATGTTTTGTATCACAGCTCATCACCAGCTGTAGCTGCCTGCCACAAAGTCAAGGCAAGCTTCCCTTGGGCTCATCTTCAGCTCTGAGGAGGAAGCATGAGAGAAAATAAATGTGAGGGGATATTGGGGGTAGAGGATTTGTGTTGGGGTGGTGGAATTTTTTTTTTTGGGTGGGGTGGTATTTGTGCTATGAGGATGAAGTTGTGATGGGATGGGGCATTTGGGAGGGTGAAATAATTTGTTTGGGGGGAGGGGCTTGTGCTAGATGGGTGGTTTTACTGGTAGTAAGTTGATGGGGGGGGATTTGTGCTTGGATAGTTGAATTTGGAGAGGAAAGGATTTGTGCTAGGTGAAGGAAATAGGGGGAAGGATTAGTGCTAAGAGGGTGAATTTGGGGTGTGAGAATTGAGGTGGGGGGAGATTTGTGCTAGGAGGATGACGTTCTGGGGGTAGTTTTGTGCTGGGATGAGGCATTTGGGAGGATGAAATTATTTGTGTTGGGGGGAGACTTGTGCTAGGTGGGTGGGATTAGTGGTGGTAGTAAGTGTATTGGGGGGAGGGAGAGGATTTGTGTTGGGGAAATGGAATTTGGGGAGGAAAGGATTTGTGCTAGGTTATGGAATTTGGGGGGTTAGTGCTAAGAGGTTTGATTTGGGGGGGGTTGTGCTTGGAGGGGGAATTTGGGGAAGGAAGAATTGTGTAAGAGGGAGAATTTGAGAGAGAAGATTTGTGTTAGGAGGATGAAGTTGTGGGGGCCAGATAGAATTCATGCTAGAAGGGGAGATTTGGGGAGGAGAGTAATTTGGGAGTAATTTGGGAGGAATATTATTTGGAAAGGGAGAGGGCACTCTGGTTTCTTCCTACACACCAGATGTGCTTTTTCGGTAAACTGGCCTCTGTCTAAATTGGCCTTGGTATGTGTATCTATGCAAGCGAGATAGGGACCTTAGATTGTAAGCTCCTAGAGGGCAGGGACTAATGTGAAAGTACAAAATGTAAAGTTCTGTGTTACTTTTTGCCGCTATATAAACAAATAATAAACAAAATACTTTGTTTCAACAATTCTTTCATCTTTTTAGGGCATCACTCTTCCATAGGCTTATATTTCAAGTCATATGAAGGGTGTTTAATGCCCACCATCAAGAATGTGGACTAATTGTGTATAGTAGTCATCGGATGTAGTTTTTATTCAGTTACAGTGCCTGTCTGTGGGATTCTGTTAAATGTAACCGTACAGTCTGGCAGTGTTTATGGGCCTCTCGTGGAATGCAGACACATTCCAAATACATGCACATTCAATTACAATGTCAATACTGATTGTACTGATACCACACAGCCATAATGGTTTCATTTAATAAAATGTCACTGGATTTTTCATAAAGTTCAGGGCTCACACATGAAAAGCTGTATGCCATAAAATATGAACACTGATGTAAGAAAGTGGCAGAGCCTTGTCACACAACACATGTCTAAGTGCTATGCAAACAGCTCTGTGTGCACTAAAAGCTGGAGATTGCTGGTACTTACATAAATCCATGCTATGCAGCCCTAGCAGGCACCAATCTCACAGACTTACAGGCCAGTCCAAGCAGCTGTCACCGTAGGATTTCCTCATCAACTCAGCAGATTACATTTTTGTGCAAATCCAGCATAATACTATTTTGCTACTCTTTTAGTTTCTTTTGTAATAATCCAAGTGAAGTAAAATGGCTGGGAAGAGTTTAAAGTGTTGTATTTTATCGTTTGAGAGATCTTCAGATGTTGTACTCCCTATTCTCCTTTGAATTGATATTAGTTCAGCTCCTTTAAATCCTTTACAGTATACAGGAATAGTTTTTAATGATACACCTTTTAGGCCTTTGTCAAGGTGGCAATGCATGTGAAATTTTTCAATGTGACTTACAAATATGACTTCACCTTCTTTCTGATAAATCTCTGCAGCTGGCATTTTTCACGCTTATAACAAACGTCTTTATTGCTGGCGGCCGGTGGTCTTGATTGATCTCACATTTGTACCTCCTACTTACTGGTGGCCTACTGTTTTTTTTCACCTAAAACAAATGGTCATTGGACAACTTCCCACAAAATGCACATTTTGGAAGAAGTTTTGTGTTATATCTCTTGTAGGAGAAAGGGGGGAAAAAATGCAGACCTCATAATGGTAAAACGATAAAAATGAATTTTAACCACTTCTCTCACACCTGAACGTCCCCTACAGACCAGAGCAATTTAGCAATGGCTTTTTCATTACTTAAGAGAACAAAGTTATACTTCATACTTATAGGCTCTCTTTTTTTTTTTTTTTTTTGTGTGATCATGTCTTGCAAAAATGTTTTGATTTAGTTTTTTTTATAAAGTGGTATTAAAGGTCCAGCTTAAAAAAAAAAATAAGAATAACCAACATGTCACACCAGTTTTGCACAGAGCAGCCTTGATCCTCTCCTCAATACCTCTGTTGGCATGCCTTCCCCTTGACTAGTACCCCCCCCCCAATAACCTGCTTCCTATGGGGGCACTGGTGCATGCTCATTCCTGTGCCCTGCTCTATGTGTCCATGAGACCCAAAGCTGCGGCTCTGCCCCACGCTCTCTCCTCACTGGCTCACTGGCTGTGATTGCCAGCAGTCGGAGCCAATGGCTCCTTCTGCTGTCTCAGTCAACAAGGAGAGGGGGTCCTGGGACAGCTGAGGCTCTCTTGCAGATTGCTGGATCGAGAGGTGGCCTAGGTAAGTATTGGGGGGGGGGGGGCTGTGGGGAGAGCAGCACACAGAAGGTAAAAAAAACCTTCAGCCTTTACAACCGCCTTAATGTAGCAAAACCAACCATTTGGATTAAAATACTTTTTTTTTTTTTTTTTTTTTAGATAAAAAGCATGTTCTATTGTATAATTTGGAAGAAAATCAAGAGCAGGGCGCTGAGGTCAGTATCAAATAAAATCACTTTATTAAAATAAGCAGCACAGTTACATTGAAGTTAGCATGAAACAGCAAGGATAGAGAACACCTGAGACCAAGGAGCTGTGATCAGTGTGAGGCTGTAAGCATCACTGAGCAAACACCAAGACCACGGATGACTGCTCAGTGATGCCTACATGCCTCACCCTGATCACAGCTGCTTGGTCTCCGGTGTCCCCTATCCATGCTGTTTAATGCTAACTTCAATGTAAGTGTGCTGCTTTTTTTTTAATAAAGTGAATTTTATCTGATACTGCCCTCAGCGCCCTGCTCTTCGTTTACCTTACCCCGATCTTCTCTGAGAGCTGCAGAGGTTCCAGTCTCAGTCCCTTCTGCTCATCCATCTATTGATCCATCCAATAACCCATTCCTCTACCCTGTTGATGGTCTACAGCAGGGGTAGGCAACCTTGGCCCTCCAGCTGTGGTGAAACTACAAGTCCCATGAGACATTGCGAGACCCTAACAATCACAGGCATGGCTCCTAGAGGCGTAATGGGATTTGAAGTTTCACCACAGCTGGAGTGCCGAGGTTGCCTACCCCTGGTCGACAGATACGGATGAAAGTTCCAATGGACCAAGTGACTCTGCGCCGTATGTATTGTGTACTTGTACGCTCTTTGGATTTGTTATCCTATAATTTAAAATGACACACAACTTTTTTGATTCTGATACAAAGCTTTACAATGTTATTTTTCATCATTTTAATTATGGCACTAAAATTTTAACAAACAAACAGATCAAAAAAGTTAAAACATAAATGGTTAAAGCAGTTGTAAAAGCACAAGGTTTTTTTTTTACCTTTATGCATTCTTTGTATGAAAGTAAAAAACTTTGTGTGCACCAGCCCCTTAATACTTACCTGAGCTCCCTCTCGAACCAGCGATTCCCACGAGCGCCTTGCCTCTCTGGGGACTCACACTCCTGATTGGCTATTGGCAGCAGTGTGAGCCATTGGCTCCCACTGCTTTCAATCACAACTAGTGAGCCAATCAGGAGACGGAGGGGGTGGGGCCAAGCTGCAGCTCCGTGTGTAAATGGACACACAAGCTGCTTGCTGTGGGGGCACCCGACAGGAGCGCCGGCGAGAGACTTGAGAAGAGAAGGTTCTGGGCCACTCTGCAAAACTATTAGTATATTTTATTTATCTCGGGTACTTATATAGCACCGTCAATTTACGCAGCACTTTACATAGACAATGTACATTCACATCAGTCCCTACCCTCAACGAGCTTACAATCTAAGGTCCCTAACCCACATTCATGTATATACTAGGGCCAATTTAGACAGGAGCCAATTAACCTACTAGCATGTATTTGGAGTGTGAGAGGAAACAGGCACAGGGAGAACAGGCAAACTGCAGGCAGGTAGTGTTGTGGTTGGGATTCGAATCAGCGACCCTTTTGCTGCTAGGCGAATGTACTATCCACAACACCACTGTGCACGTGAGTATAGTATAGTAAATAACATGTCTGTTAAAAATGAAAGCTTTATGATTACTTGAATAAAATAGAAATAAACCACAAAAAAATCAGCTGGAAAATAATAGTCAAAGAGATAAGGGGAAGTAGGGGTTGATTAGGGAAAAGTAAAGGACACGTTAAAAATCAATGCTTTTTTTTTCCTTTGTAACTTTGGGATGCTTTAGAAAACCGCATCTGCAGATGCTTGAATAAGAATAGATACAAAAAAAAAACAATGTTACTTTGTATCTCTATATTTTCTGTCTGAACAATGTTTATAAACACAGAGCCTGGTGGGTTTTTTGTTTTTTTTGCAAAGTAGCAGCAATATTCATGCAGCAATTCCTGGCTTCACAGTAAAATTATTAAATGTCACAAAAGTGTGTTCTCTGAAATGTTCACGGACATTAGGCACCACTGTGTGAGCCAATCCTATCAAGAGCATGCATAGTGAACTTCACAAAAAATGACTTTACAGCAGGGGCTGCTATTTAGAAAATGACTGTATACAAAATAATGCACAAGAATGAATGAATGAATGTATGTTAGGACTACAGAACAGCTTACGTCTCATCTTCTCAACATAGGGGGAGGTAAGCTCCAGATCACAAGTGTGAACTGAACAGGGCTGGTAAGAGTGCTTGAGATCACACTGCAGACTACACAGGGCAGTAATGATATATATTTTTTTTTTTTGCGCTTATCAAACAGATATAATATGTTTTTAATGGTATATTTAACACACCAACAGGAAGCAAATAAGAGATGTTCATTGTTGATAAGTTATCCTGAGACCTTTATTTGTCCATATTTCCTACATTTTGACAGGTTTACACTAAAAGCTACAATGTCTGTTACAAACTGTTATACATTGTGTGAACCAATATGGTATGGAGAGCCATTTCATAAGGCTCATTAAGTATTATGGCAGCACTGCATGGTTGTATAATAGCCAAAGAAAATGAGGCTATTTTTTACAAGACCAGGTGCACCCTGTGGTGCCAATACTGTACCATCATGATGTTCCCATAATTCAGGATGATAATGCCTTCATACAAACTCCTAAACACAGTCAAGGGTAGTTTCATAAATTCCAGAGTGAAGTCAAATATTTTCCCCAGTCAGCAGAACTAAACCTCATTAAACCTTTATGGGAAGTTCAAAAATCTGGATGAATGTCTGCCTCCATCCCTCAAAGTGAATGTAAACCCTAACAATGAACTTCTCTTATACGCTCCCTGTTAGTCTGTTCATTATACAGTTCACGGCATTTTGTTATTTCTGTTAGATATGCACAAAAATTGTTGATTTTGTTGCAAAAGACCCTTGCTAGAGCTGACACCATTCAGTCCATAAAAATACTGTGGGGTTGAATTACTAATGGCACATAGACTGTTCACTTCTCAAGGGAATTTTCCGCAGAGCTTATTGAAGCTCATGTTTTTCCTTGCACCTGATTAATTTTTGCAAAGTGAAATTTCACCACATTCACTAAGCTCTGGGGAAAATTCTCTTGCAAAGTGAACAACCTATTCGCTTTAGTAAATCAAGTTCCGTGTGTTGTCAGCCCACAACAGAGCCTAAAGGGTAAGTTTACATTTTCATAAAAAGGTGAACTAATGACACCCTTCCCATTGCACTTAGCTGCTGTAAATGTCATCTCCCACTGCTCATGCCAGGCAGTGTAAAGGGCCAGACACTTGAAAACTTCACTACACCTTTCCGAAGGGTTGTGGTCATTGGGGCCACGTGATTCACTGACCAGTAATAATCTCTTCTGAGCCTTCTTCCTTCCAGGACAGCGAGAAGAGTTTCTCATTGGCCCACACAGTCATGTTGCCTTGCCAACCAATGACCGCTAGCTGTTGTGAGCATTATGATGACACAGCCTCTAGACTGGTTTTGAAAATGAAAGTTGCGCTTCAAATAATCAAAAACATAAAAAATATACCAATATATATACATAAGAAAATTAAAAAAGTGAAAAGTCTCTCATTAAAAGTCCATCCAGAAACTTCTAATCCTCTGAATGTGAAAACGTGTATATAAATCCGCCACCAAGTACACCTCAACCAAGATGTACTTTTACCAGAATTGCTGGACCCTTTGATTATAGAGGGTCAAGGAAACATGAGAGAGCCTATATGTGCGTCCTGTCCTGGTATCACCTGGTCCACCAGAGCATTCACTTTTTCACTAGCATGCCCAATGTGTCAGCAGCGGTACCAACAAAGAATAAAGAACTCCAATAGCATAATGCCGTTTGATGTAAGTTTATTGGCAATTGCCACTCACAAACAGCATCAAAGTCACAGTAAATCACTGTACATAGGAAGGTCCAAGTCGCTGTATTTGGAAGTGTCTCCCAGCCCTACCAGTTTCGTTCCAACAAACTTCTTCCGGGGCATAGGGAGCACTTCCTTCCACTGCGATTATATACAACTAAACACAAAGCCTCACTTTCGTTTCCCCTTATGCCGTGCGTGTACAGGGGAAACAAAAGTGAGGCTGGGTGTTTAGTTGTATATAAATGCGGTGGAACGAAACCTGTAGGGCTGGGAGACACTTCCAAATACCACGACTTGGACCTTCCTATGTACAATGATTTACTGTGACTGATGCTATTTATGAGTGGCAATTGCCAATAAACTTACATCAAACGGTATTATGCTATTGGAGTTCCTTATGCTTTATTGGTACCGCTGCTGACACATTGGGCATGCTAGAGGAAGAGTGAATGCTCTGGTGGACCAGGTGATACCGGGACAGGACGGTCATATGGGCTCTCTCATGCTTCCTTGACCCTCTATAATCAGTCCAGCAATTCTGGTAAGAGTACATCTTGGTTGAGGTGTTGCACTTGGTGGTAGTGAATTTATATACACGTTTTCACCTTCGGAGGATTAGAAGTTTCTGGATGGACTTTTAATGAGAGACCTTTCACTTTTCTTATATAGTATCTGACAAAAGTGAGTACACCCCTCATATTTTTGTAAATATTTTATTATATCTTTTCATGTGACAACACTGAAAAAATGGCACTTTACTACAATGTAAAGTAGTGAGAGTACAGCTTGTATAACGGTGTAAATTTGCTGTCCCCTCAAAATAACTCAACACACAGCCTTTAATGTCTAAACTGTTGGCAACAAAAGTGAGTACACCCCTAAGCGAAAATGTCCAAATTGGGACCAAAGTATCAATATTTTGCGTGGCCACCATTATTTTCCAGCACTGCCTAATGCCCCGTACACACGGGACGACGGTCGTATACAACACGTCATACTCACGACCGTTGTATGCGAAATCGATCGTTGGTATGCGTGATTTCAACAGTTGAACATACGACAGTTGTACATGGGAGTTGTATGAGCAGACTACAAAACTTGGTCGTAACAACAAGCTCGCATACGACCGTTGTATCATGTGTACAGAGCATTAACCCTCTTAGGCATGGAGCTCACCAGAGCTTCACAGTTTGCCACTGGAGTCCTCTTCCACAACGACATCACGGAGACCTTGTGCTCCTCCACCTTCCGTTTGAGGATGCCCCACAGATGCTTAATAGGGTTTAGGTCTGGAGACATGCTTGGCCAGTCCATCACCTTTACCCTCAACTTCTTTAGCAATGGCCATTTTGGAGGTGTTTGGGGCCGTTACCATGTTGGAATACTGCCCTGTGGCCCACTCTGCGAGGGGAGAGAATCATGCTCTGCTTTAGTATGTCACAGTACATGTTGGCATTCATGGTTCCCTCAATGAACTGTATCTCCCCAGTGTCGGCAGCACTCATGCAGCCCCAGACCATGACACTCCCACCACCATGCTTGACTAGGCAAGACACACTTGTCTGTACTCCTCACCTGGTTGCTGCCACACACTTGACACCATCTGAGCCTAATAAGTTTATCTTGGTCTCATCAGACCACAGGACCTGGTTCCAGTAATCCATGTCCTTCGTCTGCTTGTCTTCAGAAAACTGTTTGCGGGCTTTTTGTGCATCATATTTAGAAGAGGCTTCCTTCTGGGATGACAGCCATGCAGACCAATTTGAGACAGTGTGTGGTGTATGGTCTGAGCACTGACAGGCTGACCCCCCACCCCTTCAACCTCTGCAGCAATGCTGGCAGCACTCATGCGTCTATTTCCCAAAGACAACCTCTGGATGTGACGCTGAGCACGTGCACTCAACTACTTTGGTCAACCATGGCGAGGCCTGTTCTGAGTGGAACCTGTCCTGTTAAACCGCTGTATGGCCTTGGCCACCGTACTGCAGCTCAATTTCAGGGTCTTGGTAATCTCCTTATAGCCTAGGCCATCTTTATGTAGAGCAACAATTATTTTTTTTACAGATCCTCAGGGAGTTCTTTGCCATGAGGTGCCAGAATGAGAGCGGTAACACCAAATTGAACACACCTGCTCCCCATTCACTTCTGAGACCTTGTAACACTAATGACTCTCATGACACCAGGGAGGGAAAAAGACAAATTGGGCCCAATTTGAACATTTTCACTTAGGGGTGTACTCAATTGTGTTGCCAGCGATTTAGACATTAATGGCTGTGTGTTGAGTTATTTTGAGGGGACAGCAAATTTACACTGTTATACAAGCTGTACGCTCACTACTTTCCGGTGTAGCAAAGTGTCACTTCTTCAGTGTTGTCACATGAAAAGATATAATAAAATATTTACAAAAATGTGAGGGTGTACTTACTATTGTGAGATACTGTACATTCTTCCCCTTGATGAAGCCATGTGACATTGTGGCGCAACGTGCAGGGGAGAGGCTGGATGATATCCTGACGCAAGGACATTGAGGTACCGCGGTAAACACAAACTCAGAAGGATACAGTACTGGATGTTGGATGTTTCTTATGTGAGCTATTATTTGGTACTTATATCGTGTGAGTGTATTACCTATTTTTTTAAATAAATGTATGGTTTTAAGCAGTAAAGCACTATGTGCAGTGGTTTCTCTTTTACATACATATGGCTGAATGTATTAACTATCTGAAGCAATAGCATGAAATGAGCTGGCCAGTCATACTTTAACCCTAGGAATGGGAAAAGATCTATCTTAGTCGCCAAAGGTGGGACACATGCGCATTGTGACCCTACTTAGGTGTAAGGTCACAAACCTCAGATGAGAGTTCATCTGGTGGAGGGTGCACAAAGTGCATGCAGCTTTTTTGCACAAAGGGGTGAATAAAAACCCCAAGCTGAACACTGAAGATTGAAATATTTTCATGTATAGCACTCTACAGCACAATTTTCATAGGATTGGTGGGACTTTTTATGGACTGTTGAGTACATTTTGGTATTATTTTGGTTCATTCACATTTTTCTCTTTTTTTCATTGGTGTTGGTAGAATATTATTACTTCGCATTTGCGTGGCACTAATAAGGTATAGAAATACTTTGTTTACAGCAGCCCTGATCTTTTGTGAATCGTGATTAAACAGAATTGTGATTATTATATAAACCTGGAATCCTGATTTAGATTGATTATAATACTGCTTGATATAATAAATATAACCATGATGATAAAAAGAATTGCAATCCAGAGTCTGGATAGAAAAGAAAACACAAAAGCAAAGGTGTAATTACAAACTGCACTATATATATAAAGCCCACATGGTGGCGATAAAGAGCTATAAATGAATAGAGTGACTTGTGGTTTGCTTTCTGCAGGACACTAGATGTCCTAGAAAAGACATGTATGCTCTGCATGCTAACCAGGGCTCTACAGACAATCCATAATAACCTTTTACCGCTTTTATGGAAGACAATTTTTAGTTACGGGATGCAGCACATTATATGAAATGACATGCTGTATTTTTGGCATGGCATTCATAAGTTAAACAAAACAGAATGTCTGTTGATTATGGATAGTAGTAGATCACTAGTCCTGACCAGACCATTCAGAATGAGAGTCATACAGAAGGATATGTAAGGGTTATACATTAAGGAGGGAAAACCAGGGTGTAACTGTAACTAACTGTGGTGGAATCCAGATGTCCTACTCCACCATAAAGGTCTGAATTTATTTCAGTATTTCATAATAATTGATTTATTTATTCTGATTATATTTTTAAAGGGATGGTTGTGTACACAATATGGAAATTAAAATGTATTTATTTTTTTTACAAAGTTTTATATGCAAAAATTACATTTATTTTGTTTTGATTTTTTTATTATTATTTCTATTGTATATTTCCATCATTAAAATGGTCAAACTGGAGACAGGCACTGGGCAGGTCTACTGTTATCAGGTCTGTTTCAGCCTGTGTCATGTGATGCAGAATTATATGGAAAGGTGGCATTGTTCTAAGAGAAAACTCTGTGCTGGCCTGGGCAGGCTGAGCAATGTAAACTGCCTTATGGATATTGGGTGACTTTCCAGGGGATGAGGGTGCTATCCTGATCTTCAAACCCATTTGTGCCATATTTTCTTGTTTGCCTTCCCTTTCCTGGTGTAATAGATATGCAGGGTGCCTAAATATGAGTGAACGCTCCACTACGCATCAGAGTTTGACCATACTGATATACTCCTCTTTTCCTTAGCACTACAAGTGTGTGAAAACACTTATTATGAAGGGTGATGATGGCTGATATTCATTTATGCCAGCATAGAGTATTGGAGCAGGAAGAAATATTTCCACTAACAGAAAAAAAAAAAAAATCTTAATTTCGGCTTTAAAGAAGTCGTGAGCCTAAAAAATAAAAAAAAAACCTGTTCCTGTGTAATTTGTCCCTCTCTATGCTGTAAAATACAGGGGTTGATCCTGCCTGTTCCTGTGTCCCTCTATGTGAACTGACCGCAGTAATCATGGCTGCCGATCCATGATACCGTGGTCAGTTTACGTGCCTCCGTCATCCCACAGTCTCTCCCCCCTCTCTTCCCGCCTGTCAGCTCGGGAGTCTGTGTGTGTGGGCCATCTCCTCCCTGCCCCTCCCCTCCCGCTGCTATTCTTTTGTGGCTGTAAAGTCACTGATCACAAATCCTGGAATCCACTCTGCTACAGCAAGATATACAGTGCAGTGTCTGTGTTTTTAAAAAATGATGCAGCAATACCTTATTTCAGAGCGCTGCTGTGCGGTAGCATGACCTCCCACTGCTCTCCTCCCAGCTGACTTCAGAGGGGAATCTCAGCCCCTCCTAATGTAGTCCTCAGATCCGGGAAGGAGAGTGCCAGGAGATCACCTGAGTGCACAGTGGCGCAGTAAAATAAGGTATTTAGCTGCATAATTAAAAAAAAAAAAAAAAAACACATCCACTGCACTGTATATCTTGCTGTAACAGAAGGGATTCCAGGATTTGTGATCAGTGACTTTACAACCGCTTTAACTTTAAAGTGCATTTTTCTTTTAACAACTGACAATAAAATGAAAATTATTGATTGAAACTAATCTCTAGGTAGATATAAAAGAAACACACCAATGCAGCCCTGTATTCATTAATAAATCATCAAATGTATTTTTAAATACAAGCTGTGTAAATACATAAATGTGAACTGGTATCATCCTTATCCATACCCTGTACAGCAGGGCTGTAGTGTAACAGGAAGAAGCAGTACAAGGAGCCAAACCGTTCATGTGCTGACAAGAAGCATGCTGATAGGAGGAGAGAGAAGAGATCTGACTTCATCAATATGATTCTTCTCCTTTTATTGTCCAGTCACAGGGTGGGGCAGATCCAGGGCAACCTGGGCTCAGAGGAAGTGGGTTGAATGATGCTGGCCATTGGACTGAGGGTATCTAACAGCAGAAAAAAAGTATTGTGGGGGAAATATCTAGACCAGGGGTCTCAAACTGGCGGCCCTCCAGCTGTTGCGAAACTATAAGTCCAATGAGGCATTGCAAGGCTGACACTTACAAGCATGACTCCCACAGGCAGAGGGATGATAAGACTTAGGCCTCATACACATGGACGTTTTTTGACGCCGGCGTTTTCTGGCGTTTTTTGCTGCTCTCCATGTTAGTCAATGGCCCCATAAAAACGTTGGCGTTTTTGAGCTGTAGATGGCGTCGGCGTTAGTGAGCTGAAAGTAGAACCCACGGCCATCGCGTTCTGAGACTGTAACTTTTGGCGTTTTTCGACGCCGCAAAACGCCAACTAATATTGTATTTTTTGACGCCGATGTTTTTAGGTTGAAAAATAGCAAAGGGCTGATTTTTTTTAAAACACGCCTCACTAACGCCGATTCATAACGCCGAAAAACGCCAATTTTTTTTCCTTGATGTCGGGCCTGACGTTTTGTTTATTTTTAAAGATACGCCCGTGTGTATGAGGCCTTATAGTTTGGGAGGGCCACCAGTTTGAGACCCCTGATCTAGACTGAAGGTGAAAAGTGCATACATATTTGGTTTTGTTATTTTATCTATTAATTGGCTATTCATCTTTATTGTTTTATTTTTTTACTCAATCTCTAATCAAATACCACCAAAAGAAAGCTCTATTTTTGTGAAAAAATGATATAAATTTGGTTTGCGTACAGCAGTGCATGACCGCGCAATTACCAATTAAAGCAGAGCAGTGCTAAATAGCAAAAAATGGTCTGGTCATAAAGGGGGTAAAATCTTCCGGAACTGAAGTGGTTAATATGTTCTTCCAATAGTTACTGTCACTAGAAAAACTTTGAAAAGTATTTTCCATCTCACTGTAACAAAGTCAAGACAGCTTAGTGAAACTACCTGAGGCCAAATTGTTCCACTGAAGATTGCAAAAGCATCCTAGCTTGCGGTTAAAAAGGTTTCTTAACCAGCAATACAATACACACTAGAGAGAGAGCTTCACAAACCAAACCACTACTGGCAGTGAAAGTCAGGTTGCTATACGTTGCTTCAAGCTGATCTTAATCAGGGCTGGTGCAAGGATTTTTGACACCCTAGGCGAAACCTCATTTTGCTGCCCCCCTTTGGCTCTGCCCCTGACTCCACCCCCTTTACCCTGTCAATTTATACGATGGAGGTGGCGGAGGTAGAGATTTTTTGCAGAGCCTCTCTACCCATTTCTTTAGCCGTGGTCCACAGGCCGGCACCTGTGCCCCTGGATCCGCCTCATTTTACCGCCCTGGGGTGCTGCCAGCCGCGACTCTCCAGTGACATGAGTGATTGATGCAGAGCAGTGACGGATCAACAGCAGATGGGCGCCCCTGATGGTAGTGGCGCCCTAGGCGGCCGCCTACTCCGCCTAGTGGTAGAGCCGGCCCTGATCTTAATCGTAATGTCCCTTTAAATAGTTTACTTGGGCCGAGCTGCTGGAACACAAGGCTTTATAACAGCCTTTCTCAACCTTTTCAACACCGAGGAACCCTTGAAATAATTCTACAACTCATGATACATTAGTGTGATGGTCAATGGGAAGAATGCTCCTTACACTTGTGGTCATTGGGAAGAATTACCCCCTTACAGATGGCTAAAAAGATCAATGGTATCATTGGGAATTTATCTGAAAGATAGAAATTGACCATTGCTCAAGAAACCCCTAGAATCCACTGGAGGAACCCTGGTTGAGAAACCCTGCTGTATACTGTATATAGCTGAGACTGCATACAGTCCATACAGCATGCGCAGCAAGCTCACCTCTTAAGCCAGCCAGATTCAATCCATGTATGGGCAGGCTGAATGTATCCAAGTTGATCAATCGATCGATGAGCTTGGATACAACCAGCCTATCAAATTTTACATGTGATTATTGCTAGCTGCTATTATAGCTGCTAGCAGCAATCACTTTGTTCTCCCAGCAGGGAAGACTTCCCCTTCCCACCCCCGTGGTTGCAGCAAAGAAAATTGCTCCATCTATGGCCAGCTTTAGTGTAGTAAATAGTTCATTTGGGCCAGCTTGGGCTAAACAAACAGTTTAAAGGGATATTAAATGTGGAGGTCAGCTTTCTCTTTGGATTTCATTATTTATAAATTAATCCTCATGGATTTACTAAATTGACAATCCAGTGAGACGACCATGTAGATAGGGGGATAATCTGACATGGATTTCCAGCTATAAGTGAATTGGTAAAGGGGTCTTCTGTAAGAGCTGGTTCACACCATGAAACGCACGGGAATATGCTGTGCGATTCACATGCAGTCCGGGTGCAGTGCGACTTCAGCCCATTCATTTGAATGGGCTGAAATAGCAGCGGATCACTCCAAAATTAGCGCATGCACTACTGTAAAAACTCACAGCCACTGGATTGCCTGGTGCTTCCAGTGTAGGCGAATGCACTGCGTTTGCGACCTGCGCTTGGGGTGTCGTTCGTTTAACACTGACACCTGCTGGAGATTGCAAGTGCAGTCTGATTTAAAAGTGGTGTGGGAAACACACATGGAACAAAAAGGTTTCCCGCAAAACATTCTGGTGTAAACTGACCCTAAGTCTACACTCTAAACTTATAGAGGACCCCCTTACCACTCATAGGCGTGCGTACAGGGTGTGCCCTGGGCACACCCTAATCACCCTGTGCAGTGCAGCTTCCCCTTAGTAAACTATGTTTACTATCCTAAAATAATTTTAAAAATAACACATCCTATGCTCTACTGACACCATCTACTGTCCTACTGGCACTGTCCATGTGTTATTATATTTGAGGATAAGAGTGTGTATATACTTTATATATATATATATATATATATATATATATATACACACACACGTGTGTTTGTACTTTGGGGTGCGCACCCTAATGCAGTAGACTGCGCACACCTATGTTACCAGTTTACTTTTAGCTGGCAATCAATGTCAAATAGCCACTTCATGAAGCTCTAGACTAGGGGTGCTCAACCTTTTGAAGAGTGAGGGCCCCTTAAGTGATTTGGTAACCGGTCGCGGGCCACAATGATTTTGAATAGCATAATGAACATTCCTCTCCTGCAGCCACTGAATGTCGCAAGTTTTGTTTGGGTACAACGTCGCACGACCGCGCAATTGTCAGTTAAAGCGACGCAGTGCTCAATCACAAAAAGTGCTCTGGTCCTAACGTGGGAAATCCTTCTGGGGGTGAAGCGGTTAATACAGTGGTTCTCAACCCTGTCCTCAAGTACCCCCAACAGGCCATGTTTGCAGGTTTTCCTTTATCTTGCACAGGTGCTTTAAATCAGAGTCAATGGTATTTTGGACAGCTATTTTATCTAAGAGAAATTCCCAAAACATGGCCTGTTGGGGGTATTTGAGACTGAGGTTGTGAACCACTGGTTTAATACACTAACCTATTTTTCCTCTTCCAGTTTCTGCTGGCATTTCTCTACATCTCCAGGTTGCTAGAAAGATCCCAGGTGAAGTGCATTTGGTATCACTCCATCAACACTACAGAGGAAGCACTGGCTTATGTGGCTCCTGCTCTCTCCACGGGTGCCTGCTTTTTCCGCTGCCCATGCCGGCTCAATGCACTCTGATACTCTAGGATGGCTGGTCTGCAAGCCCAGATTGTGATCAATGGGTTGCTGACCCTGAACATGCACTTCCCTGGTTGGAAGTGGAGGACCACATCTAGGGTTGCCACCTCATCCCTTTGAGGCTGGGTTCACACTATCAGACAAAAAAACGGTCTGACTTTGATCCTACTTTGCTGTGCGATTTACGGTCCTACATAGGGTCAAAGTTGGACCGTTTGTCTGTGAACAGGGATCCGACTTTGATCCCGACAATGCCAGGCACTTTGTGCTCTGGGGATTTTGAAGGGGAACTCCACGCCAAATTTAAAAAAAAAAAAAAACTGGCATGGGGTCCCCCTCCAGGAGCATACCAGGCCCTTTGGTCTGGTGTGGATTTTAAGGGGAACCCCCACGTCGAAAAAATGGCGTGGGGTCCCCCCCACAATCCATACCAGACCCTTATCCGAGCACGCAGCATGGCAGGCCAGG